>VZTY01011741.1:792147-839232 GCA_013400935.1 Turnix velox | reverse complement strand
CAATACTCCAGGTGGGGTCTCACCAGTGCTGAGTAGAGGGGAAAAATCACCTTTCTTGACCTGCTGGTCACACTCCTCTTTAAGCAACCCTTTCACCTTTTTGTTTTGTCTTTTTTACAGTTGTGTTAGAATCATGGAAAGCATTGAGTTGAAAGGGACCTTCAGAGGCCATTTAGTCCAACCCCCCTGCTGTAAGCAGGAACATCCTGCACTAGATCAGGTTGCTGAGAGCCTCAGCAAGCCTGGTCTTTAATTATTCATTCATTCATTACTCTTTTGAGTTGCTGCAAATCAGTTATTTCATTATATCAGTCTGCATAATTTAACAGAGGCAAATACTCACTGTGAGACAGTCAGCTCTTTGTCTCAGGAGTTGTTCTGTTTCAGATGGAACAGCTCAGCACACTCTTTGCTCATTAGAAGCCTGTAAATGAGGGAAGGTTCTGCATTAGGTCATTTCCTTCTTCTGATGCAATCAGTGTTTAATTTGCTAAATGGGTAATGCATTTATTGTGGATTTCATCACTATAGGTAATTTGTAGAATTTTATTTTTCAAAAATATTTTAAAGACTCTTAAGTCTTTAAGTAGCTGACAGCTTTATTTTAAGAGTAGTTTGGACCTACTGGTGCACAGTCCGAGTCCATCTCCAGTTACTAGAGTTAAGGATGGAATCTGCCCTTTAGCAGCTTGTCCAGCACTCTTTTGCTGTGGTTGTTTTCTGATACCAGCAAGTGCTGGCTCTTGTCACAGTCAGGTGGAGCTTTGGTCTGGTCTAACATGGCAATTCTGGAGTTGTATATCTATGTTAAATTTTTGTAAATGGTGTCAAGGTACTGACAATAAGTACAGTGAAGGACCCTTACAGTAAAACAACTTAGTGTCAGAGTTTTATCCTGAGAATATGTTTCTTTTCATAATTCAGATGCTCTTTTCTCAGCTGCTTCCTCCTTCTACTGCGTGAAGACAAACTCAGACATGTGCAAATGTAGCATTGCAGTGTTAAGACTGTTCTGCCCTAGTTTTCCATTTTGCAAAGTTTTTGATGCAGGACGAAAAGTCACCAATTTTTGGATCTAGACTTTACTACTTGCCCCAGTACCTTTGTTTTTCTTACACAATAAAAACCACCAGAACTTGGTGTTCTGTTCTGATTCTGTTCCAATTTTTTAGAAGAAATTCTTAGTCTTGGTAGTTAGGCCTAGGTGCAGAAGTAGCTGACAATATTTCTTGAGGTTGTGGACAGATCACAAGGATCAAGAAAACTGTGAATTTATTTTTTTTTCTTATTGGCTCCTGCCCAAACTGCATGTAGTGCCTGTATCCTCCCTGAACCCATTGTGAATTCATCTCTGAAATGTCCATAGGAGCTCCAAAGGAGGCCATATAGATGATCAGATGGCTGGAGCACCTCTGCTATGAGGATAAGCTGTAAGATTTGGGGTGGATCAGCCTGGAGAAGAGAAGGCTCCAGAGAGAACTTGTAGTCCCTTCCAACACTTAAAGGGGCTACAGAAAAGACAGAAAGGAACTCTTTATCAGGTAGTGGAGTGATCGGACAACAGGGAACAGATTCAAATGGAGAGAGGAGTGGTTTAGATTAGGTGTTAGTATGAAATTCTTGACTGTGAAGGTGGTAAGACACTGGTCCAGGCTGCCCAGAAAACCTGTGGCTGCCCCACACCTGGACTTGTTCGTGGCCAGGTTGGATGAAGCTTTGAGCAAACTGATCTCATGGGAGGTGTCCCTGCATCTGGCAGAGGATTGAAAGCAGTTGATCTTTAAATATCCCTTCCAAGCCAAACCATTCTGTGATTCTATGAGATGGGGCACATCCTTGGCAAAGCAGAGCAGCTGAGAGGAAGCAGTTTTGTAAGAGCAACAAAGGGGAACATCCAAATGCAGTCAAACAAGTTTCACTGTGGAACAGAGAAGAAATAACTTGCACTGGGATGAGTCAACTTTGCTCTGCTTTTTAAAATGTTGCATAACTGAATTATACATCATACGTCATGCACAGTATGCAATCTATGAAGTAAAATTCATTCATGGCAGTTGATTTTATGACATTTGTCCCTCCTAAGCAGTAGTTCCAGCATGGCACAGGGAGAGAAGGCTCCTGTGGTGAGGCGTCACTGGTAACGTGGGGACTGGGGAGTTGTGCACTACATGCAAAACACACACCACTTCCCTGTGGCGATTTTGCATGAATGAGGATGGAGCTGCTGTTTGTGGCAGCACTGAAGAAAGGCCAGAGTGTGTCCCTGGAGAGAGGGACAGGTTATCTATCATGGTGGGCTGTATTATATATATTAAACCATGGTACTATATGTACAATAGCATAATCACATTTGTACACTACTCCCTCACCTTAATTAAGGGCACACCAGTTCTGCCGAGCACTGATCTGCTTTCACCTAAAAACTGTTTCCAAAATATCTTGCTTCTGTAGTAGTTTTTCTCTTCTTTCCTAGGATTAATGACATAGCCAACCTTTGTGCAGAGCTGACGGCGTGCTGCACAGTGCTTAGCTCAGAGTGGCTGGGGGTTGTAAAAGCTCTTTGCTGCTCTTCAAATCACGTCTGGGGTTTCAATGATCTACTCTGCAGTGTGGATGTAAGTTTGATATCTTCTGGAGTACCCATTAATCCTATTTACCTAGAGTGTGCTTAGAGATACAGTAAGTTTTCCTCTCAATACAATTTATCTATCTTTTAACTACATGTGCCTTTAGGAACAGTTTGAAGCTGTATACTTCAAGGATGTATTCTTGTCCTTAAGCCCAGCAATGTGTATTGAAGTTACCAGGTTTTTCATAAAGTGATAGAATTTTCTCAATTTTTTATAAGGCTTATGCTTTTAATTTCTCCCTTCGTGGGATTTGAAATACTTGTTTCTTAAAATGAAGCTAAGAGCTATCAGCATTTGCCATAAAATGCTAAATGCATTAATATGTAGTAACAAATGCTTATGTGTATATGTTTTACTGTTTATTCTTATAGTTTATTCCTTGATAATCATGGCAGTGGTGTGTGTGCTCTCATGTGAAGCTTTGCAATGTTTTTTCTTCCAGGTGAGTGACCTGTCATTTCACGATTCCCTGGCCACTTTCATTGCTATCCTGATTGCCCGGCAGTGCTTTTCTCTGGAAGATGTAGTTCAGCACGTTGCACTGCCTTCTCTTCTTGCAGCTGGTAAGAAAATACCAAGAGGAAGACTTAAACTAAAAAACTTAGTGAAGATCACTTAGGAAGTCTTCTGTTCTGAACTGTGCTCTTTAGTAGGATGCCATCTATTGTGCGCTGCAGTATGTATGTCCCTGCAGTTCCCAAAATCAGGATATGCATTTCCTTATAGCATCAGTCTGCCTGACTCTGGTATTTTCTCTTTGACCTCGTCATCTTCACCTGGAATACTGTAGCTGTGATGTCTTTGTTGGGCACTTCACACATTTCTTTTCACTTTCTACTTGGATTTGTTTTTCTTATTATTTCTGTTTGGAATGTTAAAAGCCATTTTAACTATGTATGTTTTTCTGCCATTAATTAGGTCTCTTGCTTACCAAAAATCATTGTATTCTTTCCTGGCTTTTAATGACTAGTCGGACTTTTTAATGGCTATAAATGCTGATTCCTGTGGGTTGATTTATTGTATTCCCATTTCAAATGGGCCTGTGATGTAAAACATTTCCAGATCTGCCACTGTGATTTGTGAGGTCCTGCATAGATCCTTATCATCATGTTCTGTCTTCCATAGCCTGTGGAGATCCAGATGCTGAGCCTGGGGCCAGGATGACCTGCCGACTACTCCTGCACCTATTCAGGACACCTCAGGTCGGCCTCTTTTCCCAGGGAACAGGTAAGTTAACTGCTGTGTCTTTCTTTCATTTCAGAAAGTGAACCTGAAGTGGGTCATCTTGCAGTGATATAAAAAATAACAGAGATCACATCATGCAATTTGGTAGTCTATCATGTAATTTGAAATGAAATGTCATTTATAATAGAGAATAATAAAGCATTTAGTCCAACACAAGAAACGTGAGGATATTAGTTGTTAGTTCTCAAAATACATTCATGTAGTTCTCTTTTAATTTGAATACTCTGTGGTCTGACCTGCGTGTTTGCCTCAGACCAAAAGAGGAAGGAAAAAGCACCTAAATTGTAAGGAAACAAGTGTGAAAAAAACCCTATGTTTTGCCTTGTAACTATTTCAGCAAATCCCATGATGAGACTATTTCTATGGGAAGGAAACATTGATTCTTAAGTGATGTCAAATTCTTTCATCCAAAAGTAGGGTTAATTTATTTTTTGAGTAGAAATGAATGAGCTTTTGTTGCATATTTGAGGAAAACAAGTAAGAGCTGTGAAGAAAATTGAGTAGCAGAAATATATTACATGATCCTAGGCTTCCCTAGAGATAGAAGTGGATTTAAATGGATGGGAAAAATGATACTTGAACTGTAGGGAGTAGTACAAATCAAATAAAATTCGACTGTGTTGCAGCCTTTTCTTACATATAACTCAGTTAAGGGCCTCAGAAAGGAGGTGGACTTGCTCTTCCTTTCTCCATCCCTCCACCCCTCTTTGTCTGTTCATGTTTCTCAAGACAGAAGAAACTCTCAGTAATTCCTTTTGCACTCCACTTCTGAGCTGCAGAATGAAGCTCAACTGTGCAACAGGCATTTATATTACTTAATTTGCTTAATTTGTTGCAAAGACTAGATGAGGGGCTAACTAATTTCCAAAATCTATAAAGTCAAAACCAAAATACATTTCAGTGTCTCACTATGTTTAAATTTGCTGTTCACACAGGCACAGTCAAATGACTGTCTCCGTTTTCTATTTAAATAGACAAAGCTTATTTTGATATTAATTCAATGTAGCAGTATATCCCAGATGATTTTAATGACTTACCTATTGGTCTTCAGTTCTGATTTCAGAAAATTTAGTTATTCATTCAGTTATTGTAGTTCTGTAGCTATTCTGGATGAAAAGGATTTTGTAGGAAGGAAATTTGAGTCGGTAAATAATGACCATTCCCTATGGGATTTTTTTTCTTCTTTCCTTAGGGAAATTATTTCCTGGAATTCGTTCTTCGTGTGATCGTCACCTCTTGGCTGCTGCTCACAACAGTATGGAAGTGGGAGCTGTGTTTGCAGTCTTAAAAGCAATTCTGATGCTTGGTAAGATTATGCAGAGTCACGGGTAATGTTTTTGTACCAGTGTCGGTAAAAAAACAGATTGTGCTAGTCTACTTTGCTGGAATTCTACTTGGAAAGGGAAACCTTGATGACAGGGGAAAAAATATGGATGTTGTCTGTGCTTCTGCAGTATGTGAATAGCCTTGCCCCTCCAGGTCAAGAGAGAGTTTTTCTCTGGTGAGTCAACCCTAGCTGATGAGGCTTTAAGCAGATGTGACTTTTTCACATTTTGACCCTTACTCCACCCCTGAGTCTCAGCATGTTTCAAACTCAGAAGAATCCCTTTGAAATATAGAGAGGAAATATGGTCTCAAATAATTTTTCCCACCTTTTTTTCCTGTGTTTTAGCACAAATCATCGTGGAAGTTATGAAAGAATCATTGCTTAGTGCTTCTCCATGAGTGACAAATGTGTTACTTTTGCAATCAAATAACTACCTCAGAGCTCTTTGGTTTGACTTAAGTTCAGTTAAAGCTCTTGTGATCTATGGTCATGTGTATTTTTGGAGCTAAGTAAATGTCCTGCTAAACAAGCAAGATATTCCAGATGCAGACATACCCATATACAGAGGTGTATCTCTAGCTAGAGTGCCATTATTTTATTCCCTGTTGGCCAGTTTCTCAGAACTGTCTCAAAACCCCCACAATCCCTGTTGATGTTGCTGTACTGGGAAAGAAGTTTAAGGCTTAGCTATCTGTAATGGACAGATGAATTTCAATGAGTGAGTTTGAAATACATTTATGGACATTATCTGTGTTTTCTTGCTCTACAGAGTGATGAGACTTGCCGTTTTTCTTTATTAATGGTGTGTAGTGTGAACATTTGTTATTTTGCCTCTGAGCAGGGATGTGGTTTGGATAGTCTGGTGCAAGCTGATAGGAAGAAGGATTCACATGCACAGTTTATTTTTGTGTCTTCACTGCAGCATATCTCTTCCTATACCCAAAGCATTGTACTTCAAGATCTCTCTTGTTGGCACGTTGCATTAGTTAGTTAAAAATTGTACTTTGTTTTCTGAGGAAAACATGTGATAATTGTTAGCTGTTCTATACGGTGGAAGATTTGTGAGTAGAAATCTATGTGAATGAAAATAATCTCTCTCCACAATGAAAGACTGTGCTGTAGTCAACTGCTATAGGATATATTAAATATCTTAACAAGTTTTATCAAAGTTTCTGTAATGGCTTTAGTTTCACATGTGGCTTAGTATCAGCCATTGTGTTACTTGCCTGCCAGGTTCTTCCCTTTTGTCATTCATGGGTACAGATTTGATGTGGTTGCTCTCATGAACTCATAGGATGGTTGAGTGTGGATGGACTGTTTACTGCTGTGTGTTGGACACAGACATCCATCTGCTTGTTTCCCATGCTCTTTGCAGTGAGCTTGTCCTAGGCTTTGGGATCTCTAGGGCTTGCTCTATCAGTCACAGAGGTTTTCAAATTTGCCTGGATTTGGAGAAACAGAGGGGTTTTTAACTGCTTTCACTTCTCAAGGTATATTCTTTTATTTTTGCTCTTGGCCCCTGTAAAAAATAGTTTCTGTTGTGTCTCTCAAGTGACAACATTGTTCATTCAGTGTCTCCCATCTCTGTAAAAAGCTGATTCCGTGTGCTACAGTGGGCCCTGCCGAGGTGGTCACCTCTGGTGCCTCACCTCTGGGAGGTACTGTCTGGCTGTCTGGGTACTGACTGATCTGTCACAGCCAATCAGGGCTTTGGTTTTGATAAGCTGTTAAATACAGGTTCAGTCTTGTTAAAAAAAAAAAGGATTGTATGCTGTTTAAGAGTAATTCTAAAGCAGCACAAACCAGGGTGGGGGCACAGGCGTTGGTTGTTTTTCTTAGCAGAGGTAGCTCTACTCAGCCCTTGGGTTTTTTTTGTCCAGAGTAGTGCAGTGCAGGAAACACAGAGATAATGATGGAAGCACTGAGTGTGCAGGAGAACCCAGTGCACTGTGACTGAAGGAGTTGGGGTTGTTAAGCTTGATGAAGAGATGGCTCAGGGGGGACCTTGTAGTAGCTGAAGGGGGCTACAGAAAGACAGGGATAGGACTTTTTAATAAGATATGTGATGGGAGGACTAGAAATAATAGCTGTAAATTGGAAGAGGATAGATTCAGGCTAGATATAAGAGAGAAGTTCTTTACTGTGAGGGTAGTGAAACACTGGAACAGGTTGCCCAGAGAGGTTGTGGATGCCCTCTCTGGAGATGTTTAAGGCCAGGCTGGACAAGGCACTGAGCAGCCTGATCTAGTGGGAGGTGCCCCTGCCTATGGCAGGGGGGTTGGAACTAGAAGATCTTTAAGGTCCCTTCCAACTCAAACTATTCTATGATTCTATGGTGTTTTGAACACTTGTGTAAATGTGTCGTAGTCTGGGGATGTGGCCACAGCTGCTGAAAAGCTGTTAATCTCCTTGGTGCAGTAATTTAAAATATTTTGCTGTTAGTGGTAGATTTTAGCAGAAAATCCTGGTTTGTTGTAACCATAGGGCATGGCGTGGATGTGTCTGTGTCTGAATGAGTAGATGTGCCATGTGGTTGAAGCACGCGAATTAGCCTTGTCATGTTAATTGTTGATCTTGATACTAAACTGAGCTATATCATACACGCTTCTGGCTGGCCTTGCAGGTCTGTGGTGGTGTTATTCACAGCAATTTGGGCTATTTTACCCTCTACTACATGCTGTAATTGCATCTTTTTCCTTATTAGAGCTTTCAGGCCTGTAAACAAGCACAAACTGCTGCAGGTTTGATGTTTTTTTTGGGTTGCGTCCAAAGTATTTTTCCTTGTGTCTCCAGTCACCCCTGGCTGATTTCATGTAGATGGTGATTGTAGAGCTGTGCTGCTGCCTTCAGTGAGGGGTGGTTCACCAGGGTTTGTCAGGCTTTCTCAGCATTCTGTGCCCTTTTACATTCCCAGGAAGTCAGGTCTCTCTTGTCAAGCAGTTCATAATAAGATGGACCAAGGGACCTCAGCTCAGAACTTGTCTCTTGATCTATGGAGTGTTAATAAATCAAAGTAAGAGAGAAGAAAAGGGTCATCTGAGCAGAGCAAGTAATCCAACTCTTCCTTATCTGCCAAAGCAATTCCATACACTCACAGACTGTTTCCCACTGAGCACGCAGTGGCTTTATTTGTGTTTAGCTTGTGTAAACCTTTTCCTGTGTCAGAAATACCTGTAAAAATACTCTGCAAAAAGAAGCAAGTCATCAATATTTTGAAGATGGTGGTTTTCAGAGGCAGTTATTGCTGCCCTTTTTGAATGTAACTGTCTCAGTCCTGCTCTACTCCTTAGCTGGCCTGTGCCTCTAAAGATGTCACCCAGTGGGTAAGCATTCTGGGGACATGGAGCCTTGGATAAAAGTTCACCCTGTGCTTCTGCTGTAACAGGTGATGCAGAAATTGGAAGCAACGTTGACTCCTTGAAGACTGAAGATTTCCATATGAGAGGCTTATTAGATGAACTCAAAGAGGATGAAATCTGGGGTTCCTCTCACACTTTGAAGTCATGTGGAAAAGCTGTTTCCATAGAAACTGCCAGTTTAAGCGAGTATGCTAGATATGTGCTAAGAACAATTTGCCAGCAGGTAATCTGTATAACTACTCTTCTGTCTTCATCCAGAGAAAAATATTGGTTTATTTGAGAAATGTAAAATGTATTTTAGTGTGGAACAAAATGTAAAGTATTTCAGTGCTTAAATTCTGTTTGGGTTTCCTGATTTGGACAATTTATACTTGGTGTAGTTTGTTACTGGGTGGAAAAGTTTGCTGTAGTTGGTTATCAGCATCTCACTGCATATTGTCATGATTGAGGTGGTTCATTCCTGAATTGCAAACACTTTGAGAAGTCAGTGGAAACACTCCATCAGCTGTCTTCTCAGTGCTTTTGCAGCAGTGTTTGGTTTGTTCCAAAGTTCCTTCAAAGTACAGAAAAATTACTTTAGAAAAAGATAGTAGTAGTCCTACAACTTTTATGTGGTACTGAATGACAGAACACATTTCTAATTTCTATGTTGCACAAACTGTAGTTAAATTCAAATACTGCATATGGAAAAAATATTTTTTCTGTATAGTTTATCAAAAGTTGATATTGCTTTGAGACTATCTTGTGAATCTTTTATTTCTTACAGGAATGGATTGGAGAACACTGTTTAAAAGAACCCGAGAGGCTGTGCACAGACAAAGATCTTATTTTGGATCCTGTTCTTTCAAACAAACAAGCACAGAAACTCCTTCAACTTATCTGCTATCCTCATGGTATTAAAGAATGCACTGAGGGTGACAACCCTCAGAGGCAGCACATCAAACGCATACTTCAGGTAATTCAGCAGGGAAAAGGTGGAAAAGCTGCGATGCATGGAATCTTAACCTGTCATTTGGCAGTACCAACTGACATTGATGTATCAATCTCTGAACCTCTACAAATAGTGATCAGTGTCCTGCAAAATAGTCACTTCTGCTGCTGCATTTACTTTAATCACCTCTAGATGGCCTTGCGCTAAATGGCATTGCCATAGATTAATGTAGTTGCTAATGAAAGAGAAATTTATGTTTTCTAAGTTCTTATTCAACTAAACTCAGATTTTGGAGAGAGCATGATTCTTATTCACAAAAGTAGCACAGTTAAAATTCCTGAGTAATGATAGTAGCTGCAAAAATGTGGAAATTAATATACGTTCTTTAATTGATCTGGTATTTGGGATGGCATTCAACAGTTAAAAACATTAGTGACTGTGATGATTTTATAAGATGGGGCTTTTCCATGTAATCTGTTTTCTTTACTTCAGACATGTAAAGTGTTGACACCTGTAATTATGATGTTAATTCTTACCTAGAACTTAGATCAGTGGAGTCTCCGGCAGTCTTGGTTGGAGCTGCAACTAATGATCAAGCAGTGCATGAAGGAGCCTGTGAGTATTTGTTGCTAGTCTTTCTTATCTAAATATTTGATGCAAAAAAAGTATGTTAAATTTTAACGTAGTCCATGAGCAAACATACCATGAATGTGCTAGTTTACTTATGTTTTACTGTAGGGTTCTGGGTCTGTGGCTGAAATGAACAGCTTGTTGGATAATATTGCAAAGGCGACAATAGAGGTGTTTCAGCAATCCGCTGATCTAAACAATAACTCTTCTAACTCTGGTATAGGCCTCTTCAATCCAAACTCTGTTGGAAATGCTGACACAAGTAATACAAGACAGAATGGTAAAAAGACTTTCCTAAGGTATTTTTTTGTAGCACCTTTTTAATTATTCTAGCCAACGTGATGCTTAATTATACGTAGATTGTCTAGACTTTTTTTGCTCTTGCAACAGGAATATACAGAAATGAGATACCTGAAGGTTGTCAAGGCTATTTCTTTATTACTTTTGCTGAACAGTAAATGTAGTTGCTATTCTGAAATTTTTGAAAATAAGAAATAGTGACTGCTCAATCCACTGTAGTTACTCCAGATGCAATTGGCTTTATTAAGGCAGATCTGTCCTGTAGCAGCTAGTACTGGTTGCAAAACTACATGGATATTTTGGCTGAAAGGTATTTGTTCTACTTCTAGTTCCTCTGAGCGGCAAGGAGTGTGGCTGGTGGCTCCTTTGATTGCAAAATTGCCTACCTCAGTTCAAGGTAGGGTCTTGAAAGCTGCAGGAGAAGAGCTGGAGAAAGGTCAGCATTTGGGTTCATCTTCTAAGAAGGAAAGAGATAGACAGAAGCAAAAAAGGTACGACCTTAGGAGATCCCACTACTGACAGCTGAAAGGTATTTTTGATAGAGGAGTATACTGAGGACTGGACTTTGGCTTTACAGTAACTCACTTATTCACATTTGTGGAGATTAACAAGCCCAAACAGGGTTGAAATTTCATTTATTCTAAAGAAATATCATTGATTTCAGAGTAAGAAATGTGAAAGCTTTGTACCACATCTTTTAGTGGCTGTTCTGAGGCTTGGTGGTGAGAAACATTGGAGATTTAAAAGAATAGACAGAGAGCTTGTTGTCTCTTCCCTTCTTTATCAGTAGGCCATTTTTCTTGCCATTAGGATCCCATAAATGTCATTAGATGTCACTTAATTCCTGTTGAGAATTAAGCTCAAGCTCATCACTAACTTTCCAAGTGCATAAGAATTTTAATGACATAATGATTATAGGTTTTCCTTTAATAATGTATTATTCCACAGTGCCTATAATTCTTTGTACTTTCTTAGAATTTTTATAAAAATCACATTGAATACGATACAAAACAAAGTCTCTTAGCTTCATTAATACCAACTATCTTTCTTTTTGTGAAGGTCTTTCAAAGTACAGTTGTTCAAATTTTAAAAAAAATCACATAAAATCTTAGTGTTTGATCTCTTTATATGGTCCCACCATATGTTGTTTCTTCTTACATGCTGCTGGTGTGCATTGTCTTTCTCATTCCCTTCAATGTTGTTCAGGCATTATACTTTCCCTGAGGGCAGGACCACTAATTGGGCTTTGCCACTTACAGTACTCTTGCAAACCTGTGTTGCAGGTATTGATTTTGACTTGTGGTTGTCATAAGACTTATGGAGCCTTTTAAAGCTATTTTCCTCCCTCTTCCACCTAGCTGATTTTCAATGTAAGGCTAGAAGGCTGAGGTTTTTTAATTTCTGTCATAATTACAGTATGCTCATTAGTCTCTGTTGTACTGGACCCTCCTAGTTCATTTGGGCTGTTTTTTTAATAAGCAGCTTATGCAATATATTGACCTGTAGAAGTTCAGTTTTTCAGTTGGGTACACTTTTATTAGCTTTATGAATCCATTTATTTCTTGTCCTTCTAATTTATTTGTAATACCTGCTTAATCTTTTAGATTAAAAAACCCATCTTGCTCTCTGCTTCTGTTAGATGTTTCTGGGCATTTCAGTACCTTTCCATTATTCACTGGCTCTCTTACTGCTTGCATCAGTAGAAGGGAATATGGATCCTCTCTCTGTCAAGAAGGCTCTAGTATAAGAAATCTAAACCAAGCCTCTTTCAAAGCCCAAATAAAAAGCCAATAGAAGCTGTCAATTCCATCCTCCACACTTGTTCCTACACATTGAAGTCAAAACATTTACCAAGTTGTTACAGCAAGGAATTACTTCCATGGGTGCTTTATGAAACCTTTTGATCTCTTTTTGATTGAAAACAAACTTTACTACTCTGTGAGTGCCAAAACCAATGGTACTATGGAAAAATATGAAATTTTATTTTGCATAAATAAGTTTCTCTTTCTTCAAACTCTGCTTTCTGTAGCAGGGATGGCAACTGCAATAATAACTGTCTTGCAAACTGTAAATTTTTCTTATGTAAATTAATGATTAAATGAAGATATGTCTGTAGCACGTTGCTCCTGAAGTTGGAAATACCAATGTTCTAACACAACTTTTGAAACTGCAAGCTTTCTATTTTGCTCCTGTTCTGGAAATCTTGGGATTTTGCTATTCATTCATACTAGCTGTCACCTAAATTGTTCAAGTCAAATTAAATGCCAAATGAAAATAGCTGTTGAATATTTATAATAAATACACAGGTGTATTTGTGGATATGTATCTCTATAGTGTATACACGTGCATGTAGATTTTCAAGGTGTTTATATACCTGAAACTTCAAAAATCATTGCATAAGCTGTTACTCAAATACTTTTGCTAGCACTTTTTGCTTCTCCTCTTCCACCTCCCATGTTGTATTTCTGAATTCATCTTCATACATTTCTTTCAGTTTGTCTTAATTTTACGTCTATAATGGATACACATTAAAAGAAAAAGGTTTTAAAACTGGAAGCCCGTATGTGGGTATGGCACATTTTATAGCTGCATTATTTTAGCTTACTTACACTAAGTCCATGTTTTGAATTTTAGTGAAATTTAGGCAGTTGTTATTCTAGTCAGTGCTTGTAGAGGAGACTTATTTGGGATTCACTTCAGATCATTAACATGGATTAGAAAGATTAGCGACCTAATCTCCACAAAAACTGCATCCCTGGTTAATCAAAGTATCCTGAAAATAGCATGTTCTGTTTCTGAGCTAAGCCTTGAAGTGTCCATGTAATTCTTGGTCATTTAGTGCCCTGAGCTAGGTGGGTTCTCAGTAATGACATGCATGATGTGTGCATTTATACTGGCTGATGCTCTGCTTTCTTTTGTGCATGGTCTTTGATTGCCTGGCAAGGCTCTAATTGACTAAACCAGAAACAGACATAGATGCAAGCAATGCCAGTTCCAGGGGGAAAAAAAAGTAGACAAAACATGGAAAGGAGTGAAGATGGGAAGTATCAAAATAACTTTACTGATTGACTTCTATGTTTGCCTTTCTTAAAGCATGTCTCTTTTGAGTCAGCAACCTTTCCTTTCATTGGTACTTACTTGCCTTAAGGGACAGGATGAGCAACGTGAAGGGCTTCTAACATCACTGCAGAATCAAGTTAATCAGGTAAAACGAGCACATAGCCATGAGCAACCTGTGTTAGGTGTTTTATGTGTCATCAGCTTTATGTCTACATGATGGTGTAAAAGCAGGAAAATTGCAGTGCAATGGCGTGCCAAAAGGACCAGTCGAAGAGAGGAAGAAAGGGGAGGTGTCTATTCATTTTTGAGAGTGAATACATATTTTTTTCTGATATCACTAGTGAAGTATAATGAACTTGAGCCTGATTTCAGTTCTTTGTAGGAAAAGCAATAAAAAATGTTTTTCCTGAGAGGAACAGTCTTCTCAGTCTCTAGCTTGATCATAAAAAGTTTGAAACTTTCCTTCTTCAGGAAAACCCTTCATCTTTTCCAGCTGATGAGTAAGAGACAGATTAAGAGTTTTTCTAATTCTAAAAAACATTATTGCTAGTCCCAAACTAGTCCTTTGCCTACAGCTCTCCCTTTAGATCACCAGTGCTTGCTCTCTGCCTTTGCTAATTCTGCTCCAGACTTCCTGCTTCCATCTGGTTCATGCTGTAGCCTACAATAGCTGCCTAAGATTGTTTTTGAAATAAATATATACACTGCTCACTGTAGTGGGTACATGCTTTTTTTTTTTTCTGTATCTGAATGGATTATTCTATGAATTACTGTGACACTGAAAATTGATACCAATTGATACTTTTTCATATTGCTTCTCAGTTCAGATCCAGGCTTCTAGGTCCACATCCTAGTAAAATTCATTCCTTTGATATTTCTTTCACATGATGTTACGACACTTGAACTTTCCTTTTGCTGTGTCAGTTCTCCTCTGAAATGCAACTGGTCCAGGTTCCCCTAAGGCTGTGGTCATTTTTTATCCAGAGCTCTCACCAGATCTTGTTGGGAAGCTGTATCCAGTGCAAGAGATCTATTAACTAACTTGTGGTGAACAGTTAAGTAGGATGTTTTAAAGAATACTTCTAATAAATGCATAATAAAGCTTCTTTTTGCTAGTCATACAATTGATAGCAGCATATCAGCCTTTTACAAATTGATTTTCCACCCCACCAGTTTGCTTAATCTGCCCTTAAAGTCATGAGGATTAAAAGGCTCATAATCTTGTATGATTCCTTACACATAATGGTCACAAATACTTAAACCTCAAAGGGAGAACGTTCCTTTATGGGTATAAAACAATCTTAATCAAATGCTTTGTCTTAGATCCTTAGTAACTGGAGGGAAGAGCGGTACCAGGATGATGTTAAAGCTAGGCAAATGATGCACGAAGCCCTGCAACTTCGTCTTAACTTGGTAAGAAAAACTTACATGGTTGTCCTGATTTTATATAAAGATGTAACAGCTTCTCTGGAGTAGGTGATGTGGAGCAAAAACTGATGTGTTGCGACACCACAGAAGCCAGGGCTGCCTGAGAGCTGGCAGTCCCCAGCCTTCCTAGGCAGCAGGCACCTCCACTGGGATGAGAACAGGCTGAAGCCACACCAGAACTTCATCCCATAGCAGGTGCCTTAGGATCAGGTCCAGCAACAGGAGTCAAGGTCAGATGCAGCCCTGACCTGGCAAAGAAGTGGGGGCAGGAGCCCCCTGGGCAAGGGGTAGGTGGGCCTGACCAGGGATGGCAAGGGCTGTTAGTGTCCCCTCTACCCTGATGCGAGAAGATCTTTGTTCTGTTGATGTTAGTATCTTCTCTTCCCATCCCTCATTTAAACTGATGCCTCCAGGCCATAATATTTGGACATAAAATGGATGGGAAGAACAGTCTATACTTTATTCACACCTTTTTGAGCAGCTTTCTTCCCTTCAGTGTTCCTGTAACTTCACAAACATTAGCATTTTATGGATATTCACAATTGTTGCCCACTGATGGTTTGTATTGATGTAATAAGTGAGGACTTTATGAAATTAGTCAATATAGTTGAGACTTTCAAGAACTTTTAGGGAGTGTAATATTTGGCTATTTAACTTACATGTGCAATTTCAGTTGCTGTGTTTTGGATAAGTGTATTAGTGTAGAAAGTTTCCATGAAGTTCTGAAAAGTCTTTTCTCTGACATCAGTTTATTGAATCAAATGTGGAAGATAAGATACGAAACTGAAGGAACAGTGTAAAAAATACTGTGCTTTTCTATAGTTCCTTCTTAGGAGGAGCTTTTTGCTGGGAGCATGGGATGGGGAGGAAAATTTATTTGAAGGCAGCACTTCAGGATGTCCTTCAGCACACAAGAACTTGTGGGACTGGATAGCAGTTTTATTCACAAGTAATCCAGATGATCAGAGAAGTGTGCCTCTGAGATACATGTATCTGCTGTATTATTTTGCAGGTGGGTGGCATGTTTGATACTGTACAGAGGAGTACCCAGTGGACCACAGACTGGGCACTTCTGCTCCTTCAGATAATCACTTCAGGAACTGTTGATATGCAGACCAACAAGTACGTCTGTGCTATTTAAACAAGCCAATTCACGTCCTTAGTGTTTTTATGATTAAGTAGCATATATGTTATTGTTACATTATTTTTTTGACTATTACATGCTCAGTGATGCTTTTGCTTGAGGAGCTCCTCTATTTTGGAAAGTATCAGAGCTGCTATTTGCATTCTTCCTTTAGCATGTATCTGAGCACTTTTCTAGGTGGGAGCCTGTAATTCCTAATGACTGTTAGCAGTTTTTTCTGTCCGTAACTCTGAGCTTGGGTTGATAACAACATGTGCATGTGCATCTTGTCAGACCTCCTGTATGCATGCCAAGGCTGATGCATGCAGGCAGAGAGGTGTGTGTATGCCGAGAACCCTGAAAACCCTTGCTTATCTAAAAAAGCATGGTTGTGGTCTTTGTGGTGAAATCTGTCCTGTGATCTCTTGGTAATACTTCCTTTTCCCTTTCCTTTTCCCTTTCCTCTCAGTGAATTGTTCACAACTGTGCTTGACATGCTGGGTGTCCTCATCAATGGGACACTTGCCTCTGACTTGTCAAACGCTTCCCAAGGAGGGCCTGAGGAAAACAAAAGGGCTTACATGAATTTAGTGAAAAAATTAAAGGTAAGTGTTATGTCTTGTTTTCTTTAGCATTTCTTTTGAGTCACATTGTGTGTTTATCTTTTAATCCTGTTTATTTTATCCAGTTCTGGATAAAGAGAGGCTGAAATAGTGCTAGCAACAGCAAAAAAAAGATGAAAATAAAAATGCAGAAATGAGGGAGTGGGAAGACAGGCACCAAATTTGTATTTAATTTGTATTAGGAATTTTCTACATTCTATTCTAACAAGAGAGGAAAAGATAACAAAAAGCCCTTGTGAAGCTGCTAGTTTATATTTAGCAAAAACAAGGAAACTATTCATATAGAAACTGGACATTTTCTAATAGTGAAAATGGTGCCATGTTTCTCTTCCTTTTCGCCCCGCTTTGAGTCTGATTGGTTGTTGTATTTTTTCTCCAGAAAGAGCTGGGAGACAAGCAGTCGGAAAGCATTGACAAGGTTCGCCAACTGCTCCCTTTGCCAAAACAGACATGTGACATTATTACTTGTGAGCCAATGGGATCCTTGATCGACACCAAAGGGAACAAAATTGCAGGATTTGACTCCATTGATAAGAAACAGGCAAGACTGCATGTTTGCTTTCTTGTTTCCCCATGATTTTTGAAGCATAGGAGATTGAACCAAACAGTTACAGCTTGTACAGTACAAGCATTCATATGCAGTATCATAAAAGCATTGTACATCTGTCATACAGCTTTCTGATGCACTTAGTCATTGCAAAAGCTTCAGCCACAGCAAGAAAATTTCCTTAAAATGCTAACTTTTATTCTGAAACAGGGTCTTCAGGTTTCAACCAAGCAAAAGGTCTCCTCTTGGGATTTATTTGAAGGTCACAAAAATCCTGCTCCTCTCTCCTGGGCATGGTTTGGTACCGTTCGTGTTGACAGGAAAGTGATAAAATATGAGGAGCAGCAGCATCTCCTCCTGTACCACATGCATACCAAACCCAAGCCACGGAGTTACTACCTCGAGCCCTTGCCCCTTCCTCCAGAGGAGGAAGAGGAAGAGCCCACCACACCTGTCTCTCAGGAACCAGAAAGAAAGTCAGGAGAGCTCTCAGATCAGGGAAAACTAGCCATGGATGATGAGAAGAAGACAAAAGGCAGGAAAAGGAAGTCAAAATCAAGCTCAAGGGCTGATGTAAGTAGTTGGTGCTCCATACAAAGCATCTCGCTGAAGTATCTGATGTTGCATGGTGCGGTCTTAGCTACATTCAGAAATTGTTCTGCACTTGGAGGAGAAACTCCTAATAAAGCAAGTGAATGGAGATGATCAGAAGGAGGGTGGATTTTCATCAAGTAGAGATCAGCATAAAGCAATGTAGTGTGCTTAGGACCTTACATGCTATACAAATTACATTAGACGAGATCTTAATTACCAATTACTATTCTGAGTTCTGTGTGTGCTTTCTCTTACTTTGTGTGAAATACAGTTGTTACTTTTCATATCAATTCCTAAAATTCCTCCTGTTCAAATTACTTTGAGATCAAACATTGGTTCAAACGCAGGTCTCATTAACATGTAAAACAATTTGACAGAAGCTCTGTCACACAGGTAAACTCTTTTACTGTGTGGCTTTTTCTGGTTTCTGAGACTTCTCCCTTTTGGTTTTAATGGCTTTTGAGATGTGGGTTCCCAAGCTAAAGAATCCCTTAGAGCAAGGGCTCGAAAAACATGCCTAACACCACCCAAATCATAATGTCCTTTTACAGTAGCAGCATTCAGTGGTTTACATCCTCTTCACACTGCTGCCAGTGTAATTCTATATATTATAAATGTGATAGTGTTCTGTCAGTGTGTTCGGTTTTAAGTAGCTTTAATTTTAAGTTCTTTTTTTGTCCTTTATGACATTTCTTTGGCTATGTACTGATACATTTATCTGTCCTTCTGCTAAACCTAATTATCACCTGCAAAGTAAAACTTGCCAGCAAGGTGAAAATGGATGGTGTGTCTATGAAGTTGTTAGTGTTAATTACCTGTGGGCAGCCTGAGACTTAATCTATTTTTTACATCATTGCAAACTACAATGGCACCTGTCCCTGTCCTTTAATAATTTAGTAGGAAAATTGGCATTATTTATGAGTTAGTAAGGTATGAATGTCAGTAACGTTCACTTTTGCTGTGTATTTTAAGGAATATCCACAGAATAACTTATATAGACTGCCTCCAACTTACTCACCAATTTCCTCCCAAATGATGCACCATCCCCCATCTGCCTTGTGGGGTTACAACATCATGGGACAGCCGCCACAGCCCGGCTTCTTTGTACAGAACCAGCCCCTCCCACCAGGTATGTGTGAGCTTGGAATTCACAGACATGGGGCTTTATTTGATGTATGATAAAAATTGACTTCTTAAAAGCACATTTGATTTTCAGCTTTCTCCAGGGCAAGTCGTGCCCACTGACAGTGTTTATATTAATCCTTTAATAAGCCCTTTGTGTGAAGGGCTTTCTGTTATCAGTTGCTGGTGTGTCTCTATTAAGCAATTAAGCTTTTTTAATAGATAAGCAAAAGTGAACTACTGTGGTGACGGTATGAGAAAGCTGATTAAAGTTCAATGAAGAGCTAAATAAGAAAGGGATGATTAAAAGGTCCAAATGACCTTTGAGTTATTTCTTCTTCAATTCACACCAAGAGCCCTAGGGACTAATTTAAAATCTGCTAGTTGGAATAAATAAACCCATGGGGTTCCTTTTTTTTTTTTTTTCCCAGCATTTGTGATATATGATTAAGTTTTGTAGATTAGTTTTTTTCAGTTAGTATTTACACAGTCACTGTGAGTATTTTACTTGCTGTAGGGGGCAGCAGATTTAATGATTTGAGAAATACTGTAGTGTTCTTTTCAGATATCATAGGGGAGAAATTTAGAAGTTTTATTCACTTAAAAATTCTAAGTATTTTTTCTGTTACTCCAAATACAACTAGATCTATATTTTAAGTGGTTAAAAGTCTTCAAAATATAGCAGGCAGTGTCTAAAAAGTTTAAGGAAATGCTGATTTTAAAAACAAGTGTTTAAGATTACCTCCAAAAGTCTGACATATAGATACATCATTTTTACCAAAAAGCATCAGGTGCATAAATTACTGCCTTTTCATTATAAAATTATCTTGATATTATAAGCTGTTCATATTATGCTTTTGATCTGACATACAATGTTTGTTCATTAGTAGTCATGTTTTATGTGATCTATAACATGCAGCATCCATTAGCCTTTTTACTTTTCATTCTCATCTTCAAGGGTGATTTTCAAAGTTATTTTGCCCATTTAATTTTTCAGGCCCATAATCTGATTTAATCCAGATGCCTTTACAGAGATAAATTTATTATAGTTATAATAGAGCTAACCAAATAGGAACTGGTGTTCTGTACCAGCAATGCTCTAATGGAAAGCAAAGAATGCATTGGTGTTTCTGGTGCTTTTTAGGTAGTTCCAGGCTGGATCCAGCAGGCTCCTTTGTTCCCACTAATACGAAGCAAGCCCTGTCGAACATGCTGCAGCGGCGCTCTGGCACCATGATGCAGCCCCCCTCTATCCATGCAGTCACACCTCAGCAGCAGTTGCTGCAGATGAAACTCCTGCAGCAAGAGCAGCAGCAGCTCCTCAGGCAGCAAGCACAGTCACGGTCTCTCCAACAGGTTTGTGCAAACCCCTAAGCTTGAAGAGCAACATGGTGGTTCTGCTTTCCTCTGGGGCTGTTTGCCCCATGTAGGCTTATGGAGTGGAGAGCCAGCAGATATTTACAACTGAAATAATTCCCCAAATATTGCTCAGCCTGGGCCATCTACTTTTATACTTCATTTGCCCTTTGGTCTCTTAGCTCCTTCTGTTTTTCTTGTGTTTCATAATTGGGGTTTGCTTCTGCTCCTAGATGGTATTCTCTGTTGTGTCAAGGGGGCTTTTATAATGGATTGCATGGTCTCTCCTATGGTGTGTGCAGAGCCCTCTGCAGTACTTTAATTGCTGATGGACCACAATAGTTCTATGTGGGGATGTTCATAATTGTGAAGCTGGGGTTTCCCAATATGTGTGCTATCTTCTACCTTAAAAAGAAAGAAAAAAAAGAAAGGGAAAGAAAAAGCAGACCCCCAAAGCTGTTGCTGGATATTTTATAGCATCAGTGATCAGTGGATATTTGATCCCTTATCAATGTCCTGTAGGCACCATATGGTATTAAGGACGCTACATGTCAGGATAGTGAGTTCTATAGTGAGCCATCACTTCCTATTTCATAGAAATCTTGTAGTATTTCTTCCATTAGGCAATTTCCTAGAGGTTTGCTGTTAGTCTAACTGGCTTTCAATTACTGTGGGAGAATACAGGCTTAAATAAGGGCACTGAGTAAACAAATGATGGATCAAAAAAGAAATATTTGAGATGAGAGATTATTCTCACATTGAAGAAATGCTGTTGTTTAACGCTGTCACATTTAGAAGGCAGATGTTGCATTTCCCTTTTGGTTTTAAACAAGGACAGTATCTGAGGGGTTGAGAGGAAGGGTTAACTTCTTCCTCAGAGCTGCATAGGCAGATTGTCAGTATGGAGAATAAATATATTGTACAGGCATGAATCCATGCCTAAATAAGATAAATAAGGTGTCTGTGATGAACTTTTTTGTAAAATTTGGATCAAACTTTTGTAATGTAAAAGTTGCACTGAAATTCAATGGGATAGGTTCAGGTGCATAGTTCAGCTAATGCACAGCAGTGCTGGATGTTCATCAGTCAGTGCTTCTGCACCAGCCATGTTTTTATTTCTGTAATAAATTGGTGTAAGTTGAACTGATGTAAACCAGGTCAAACCACAGCCATCCAACCTGGCCTTTGCTCCCCAGTTACTACCACACATGCACAGGTTTGTGAGGCAGCACCTCAGATGGACACAGAGTTTTCTGTCTGATTATAGTATTTTGCCTTACTGAGTGTTTGAGAAAATTAATTCAGGCTGATGCTTGAAAGCTCTCACTGTAATGAAATGAATGCCCTGTCTACATGTTCTCTCAGCGTGTGCTGGCAATGCTGACACCAGGGAAATCCCACTGAGGTCCCAGAGCCACTGGAGCTTTGTGTGCTCCATGCCACCCTGGGCTGCCCATGTGGTTCACCCACCTGCCTGGTCCTCTGCTCCAGAAAGATGTCCTAGGGAACTTGGGGGTAGTTCTTCCCACATTTCTGGGTTTACAGGAGGAAATGCTGTGGCAATCCTGAAGGTGGCCTTTAGGAATTACTAGGTAAAATTTAGGAATAAGATGATTGTGAAGCATTGCTACTCTGGTGTGAGTTTTTAGGTAGAGCGTAAATGAAGAAGATTTCTTCTTTGATGAAATGTTTTTAAGTTTCTGCAGCTGCAGAATGAAATTGCTTACTCAGCTTGAGATCATTGGCACTGGTGTGGGGAGTAAAATAAGTCCAGGAGGACTCTGCTCCTTAGTGCTGTACTTGCTGAACCCTTATAAACAAATAGCTGTGGTGCAGGGTCTAGGACTTGTTAACTAGGACTTGTTAAAAAAAATTTCTTACATATTAAAAAAAAGAATGATGTATAAAGTTAATAGACTGTTGTGGATGGAAAGGAGTCCTTTCCACATTTAGAGTTTCTGTTCATGAATTTCACTAAACTATTGAGGTCCACTTCAAAGGACTTCGTCGGCATTCCTGTAAAGGTGCTGTACTGCTTCACTAACAAGCCAAGCTTAATCATGTTGATTCTTTGTATTGTTTGCTATTTTCTTGCCTGTCCTTTTCCTTTAGGATGTCTGTAGCACTGCTGTATCCCTTCAGGATGGCTTTGACAACATAATGGTAACCACTCTGAGACCATTAACATCTCTTTCTTTTTTATGTTTTGCACAAACATGCATTTCCTTTAACACACAGGCTGCACACTTTATTTCTGATGAGAATGGTATGCTTTGGCACTCCTCTCACCTGGTAGTGCAGTGGTTGCATGTGGGAAGGCTCTGTATACACTTGCACGTATAGAATTTTTTTTTCCTTAGAAATATTTTCAATAACTGCATCATTGATCATTTTTTTTCCTCTTCTGTTGTTTTTCTCACTGTGAAAAGTCAGAGTGACTGCAAGGTGTGTCTGATGCCATGTCCATCTAAGGCTGACTGGCATGTTGCCATTCTGCCTTCGTCTCCTCACCAGTGGCTGGGTCTGTTCCCCTCTGCTGCAGTGGGCTGTGGCAGGTGGGTGGCAGTGACTGCTGTGTCAGATGAGTGGTAAGGGATGGATCACATGTCCTTCTTGGCCACCAGTGCTCCTTATGTACTGGAGCACCTTCTCCCTATACCTGGCTGACATCTGGTTTCTGTGCATCCTGTCTGCAAGATGGACGTTCAAGTCTGCATTTCTGTTTTTCACCTGTTGGGTTGTTTTGAGAGCTCCCTGTTTTTGTAGATATTCTTTCAGATAAACTTAGTGTAACCAGAATTTTTGCCAGGACTGATGGATATTACTCTATTCACGCCTCCTGGTATGTTTTTCAGAATTTCCCATGAGATAATGGCTTGTTTTAAAACAAATCCTTGATGTGGCTTCTGCTTCCTTATTGTAGCTGGTAGTATCAGAGCTGGCTTGTTGTCCTGCCTGTGCCGTAATGACCCCTTCAGCAGTGGTCCCAAGGACTGTCACAGAGCCTAGCTATGTTTTTGTTTGTTTTTAAAAGAAATGAGTGTGGGCCATCCCCATGGCAGCTTTGCCCCCTAGTTTTACATCTTGTCCTTGAGATCTTCTGTCTGTTTTCTACCCAAAGCCCTGTTTGCAGCAGTCTGTGTTTCTTGGTGCTGGAACAGTTGAAGCTGGAACATGTTCTCTCCACTGTACTGCCACTGAGCTTTTTTGAGTAGAATGTTTTTCAGAAGGATCAAGAGTAGAATCACAGTTGCACAGAATATACATAGACTTGATTTTATCCTTGGCAAATTCTCATCTGACAGTTCTTTACAATCTTGATCTTGTAATTCCATAACTCTTTTTCCCTTCTTTTTTTTTCTCATGCTTCAAAACATATTATTGCAGTTATAGTTGAAATCTTTAGTGACTTGCCATAAATATTGAGGCTATTTGAAATGAATAAACTAGACTGTCTGCTGATTACAAATAGGGAGTGTGTTTTCAAGCTGTGCTGGTTGGGAGCTGGAGATGTTTGCATTACCTGTTCATTTATCTGACTGGTATATTGTATGTCATCATAAATTTTGCTAATCAGCATTTTGCCTGCTTCATCTGGAGGAAAGCTCATAGGTATCCTGAGAAAGATATCACCTTTGTATGTGTTAGAAAAGACTACCTAAGCTTCCTATAAAATTTAATATACTGTCTTCAAGACAGCTAGAATAGTTTTCCCCTAATCTTTTATGGAGCTCCATTCTAAAGGGTGTGTGTAAGATCTCTGGTCAGTGAATGGCAGTTTCTTCACTGCTGCAGTGTTGCGGTAGTATCAGAAATCAAACAGAATTCTTCCATGTCCTTCTGAGTAAACTCAATTGAGCAGTTTGGTATTGAGCAATAGTGCTGTCTTGAAGAAAATCATCAAGTCTCACCATGACTCTTCAGGACAACTTGTTGGGATTTGTGTCCAGAGCTGGATGACTTGGAGGTGTGGAGGCTGTATCTGATGAGCAATATATCTTTCAGGGTCAGCCAATGGACCAAGCTGCTATTTTTACTCCTCAAGTTCGACCTCTGTCTCAGCTTCCACAGTACCCAGGGTTACAGCAAGCACAGGTACTGCACCACTCTCAGGGAGCTTGTGTGTACAAATGCTTTTTAAATAGAGGTATTTAATCTCCCAGCTTGCTTTTCTGTGCATGAGACATACCTTGTGCACATGGCTGAGGGTAATGGTGAGACCTCCTTCTAGGGTGATTGTAGTCTCCACATTTTTAATGTGGTCACTTCACAGTTATTCCTAATGTTATTGCTGTTAAAGGCAAGCACAGTTCTGCATTAAGACTGAAATTTGGCCATTTTTTAGTGAGATAGGGGTACCAGTAACTTTATTATATCATGGTCATTCTGGTACTTGAGGTTTGGGAGGAAATAGAGACAAGAGAGAGGTAAAGCTGTGGAGTAGAGCCCCGCTCTTGCTCAGAGATGGGTGGTGCTGGTGCGCGTCCTATCCTGCTGCATGTGAACTGTCTGAACCTACAAGGAGAAGTGGGGTACAGGCAGTGAGGAGAACTCACAGGTCAGTGTGTGGGCACAGCACCATGTCTCACTGACTGGCCTCCAGTTGTCCAGCCTTTTCTTCACAGTTGAGCTTATTTAAGTCTGAGCACAGTGAAGTTACTCTTTTGCCTGTTTTCCACACAGAGCCTGCCTCACGGGTACACGATGTACGGCACTCAGATGCCTTTGCAGCAGCAGCAGCAGCAGCCTGGAGGTGTCGTGCTCTCCCCCAGCTACACCCCTCGAGCGTTCCCCGCAGCCCACCCCAGTCACACGCTGTCCGAGCGGCTGCGGCAGATGCAGACACAGCCCAGTGGCTACATCCAGCAGCAGGCAGCTGCCTACATCCAGCCTCTGACAGGCACCCAGCGGTGAGCCTCTGCAGTCCTCAGGGCAGGGGACACTGCAGGGTTTTAATGACAAACCTTCCTTTGCCCAGAGAGGTGTGGATGCCCCCTCTCTGGAGGTGTTTAAGGCCAGGCTGGACAGGGCACTGAGCAACCTGATCTAGTGGGAGGTGTCCCTGCCTATGGCAGGGGGGATCTTTAAGGTCGCTTCCAACCCAAACTATTCTGTGATTCTATGATTCTAAATGAAAAATGAAGTGTGTGAATCAAAATATGGGTCTGATTAGCAGTATGTATGCCTTTCTCCAGTTTCAGCCTCTTTCTCCCCTCCTCTAATTTTTATTTTAAGTTGGTCTTGTAGAATGCTTTGTAGGTATTTTATCAATACCTGAGGGGGTCCTACAGAAAGGCAGGGGAAGGAATTTTTAACATAATATCGGATGGGAGGACTAGAAACAATGGATATAAATTGGAGGGGGATAGATTTAGACCAGACATAAGAAAGAAATTCTTTACAGTGAGGGTGGTGAAATACTGGAACAGGTTGCCCAGAGAGGTTGTGGATGCCCCCTCTCTGGAGGGGTTCAAGACTAGGCTGGACAAGGCACTGGGCAGCCTGGTCTAGTGGGAGGTGTCCCTGCCTATGGCAAGGGGGTTGGAACTCGATGATCAAAAGAGTGGGGCGCCACCCAAACTATTCTATGATTCTATGAACAGTTGTCCTGTGTGTTTGTAGAATGTACAAAATTGCATTTAAAGATGGCTGTTGTATCCTATTTCACCACACACTGAGATATGGTATTAATATTATGCAAACACATGTGGGGTATTAAACAATAAATATTCCATGCATGCCAAAGAGTCTGTAGTCAAGAAAACATGAAACCAGCTTGGAAGTTTAACTAATAATAGGTAAATAAGTGTTGTTTAAGTCAGAATAGTCTAAATCAGCTTCAGTTTGGAAGAAAGGCTGAGTTTGTGGTGCTTGTGAGAAACAGGAAAAAATTATTGGTAAAGAAATATAATGAAATAGAAAGTAGATTAAGCAGGGGAAATAAAAAAACCTTTAAAAGGCAGTGTTACCTACATCAGCTACTTGACAATAGGACAGTATGGCTTCTATTATGGAATGATTTTCAAAGCATTCATATTTGGAAATATATTCTTCCTGTGAAATGTGATGTCTCTAAATCTATGGAGATCTATAGTTGAGTACTCCTAAACTAAGCTGTCCTCTGTCTATAAATCAAATGTAATGCCTTCTATTTTTTCCCCAATTAGACTGAGCCATCAGTCTTTGCAGCCAAATTCAGTGGTTGGAGGGGGACTGGAGAGTACATCAATTGTGGGGCCTCATCCAGCCCTGAACTCGGTGCAGCTGCCTCCAGAACCAGTGAGACAGAGACAGCAGCAGATGCGACAGCAAAGACTTTTCCAGGTGAGTGGCTCAGCTGCACTGGAGGCCCAGGATGTTTAAGTGCAGACATGATGTTTCATGTAGACATGACTGTATCATGTGCTGGCCGACATACTCGCTTGTATGTGTCTTCCAAGTCTAAAGCAACAGAGCCTGATGCTATAAACAAAATCTGCTTTTACTCAAGTGTAATAATTAATAATTTAAATTTCAGATTTCCAAAAGAGAGCTCTCTCAACACACATGTAAAATTCAGTAACTGTTATTTCTTATGATTGTAGAATGTCTGTGGAGAGGGTAAATTTGAGATTTGGCCCAGCTGAATGTGCTGAGACAAAAGCAGGGGCTGTGCTCTGCCCTGTCTGGCCTTGGAATGTATAGAATTAAATCAAAGGTCTTGCTGTGGGGCTTATCTCCTGAACAGGTCCCTCAGTCACCAGGAACTGAGCTGTGCTGGACATTAGTCGTGAGCAGCTATAACTGCATGGCTTGTGGTCATTCCCTGAGGCAGAAACCCTCTCACTATGGTTTCAATGCCCTTCTCCTTTCAGTTGCAGCAGCAGCAGGGGCAGCAGCAGACTCTTGGTCTCCAGCCCGTGCAACCTCAGCAGACTTTGGTAAGCAGAAGTGACTGCTGTATATTTTGGGGAGGTCTGAGGGCGGGGACAGGATGAATTTTGTCACTTATGGAGGTGGACAGCATACAGTCTGGGAAGAGGGTTTGTGTAAGCTTCCCCTCATCACCATCTACCTGACAGTGCTGATTCTGTGGTGCCTTGCAGTGCTGTACCTCCACTGCCCTGAGTGCTGTGTGAGTGTGGTGCCCAGTACTTGTGATAGGCTTGCTCTGCCCATGTACTGAGTTGGCCCCAAGCTGTAGCTGTGACAAGAGAGTGTGTTAGCTGGGGCTCAATGGCCAGCTCCTGTGTCCAGGTAGTTCCTGGCTGGCTTTGATCACAGGCAGAGGAAGGTTACATCTGTTCACAAAAGACCATTTAAATGTGTTCATCCTGGCAGCAGGTGCTTGTGCTGAGGTGTACCTGGAGGTGACCTCTCCAGTTGCCTTCTGAAGGCAGGACTTAGCAAGGAAGGCTCCTGCACTAGTTTTTGCTGCAACACTGAGAAAAGTGTTCACTTGGAGCTGTGAAGGGTTGATGATGGTTGGCGTTTCTCCACCTTGCCTTGCCTTTGCTGTGTGCTCCCTCTGGTGTCGGCTGCGGACACCAGCAGCTCCACCGCTACTAAACTCCAGTCCCTGCTCTAAGTCGTATCACAAGTGACTGTGAGTGATTTGAAGCTACTGATTTCTCGGTTGTACTGCTAACGTGCTGGGTAAAAATGTGTTTTATTGCTTGAAGATCCTTTTAAATTAGATCATTAGCCACTAAACAGAGCTGCACTATGACAAGTGCAACAATGGAATTGTTTGAGTTGTTCCTTTATGTGGCATTACATCACTACCACTACTAAGTAATTTTTATAGACACGTCCACTGGATTTACAGTGTCATCATGCTTGTTTCCTGTATTTGGACAGGTTTTGTCAGACATATTTAAGGTGGTCCACGGTAACTAGAAAAAGTTTGCTGTAGAAAAATGGAGAAAATACAGTATTGCTGAAATGTATCACTTATGAGTTTTAAAGCATTAATCAACGGGGTCTGACTCAGAGAAAGAGGTGGCTTGTAAATGCAGTAGTAAGCATAAGAGGTGTTTATCTGATAGATATTGAAAGATCTTTTCTATCCACTTTTGAATATATTTAATAGCATTCTTACCTTGAACAAAGTGCTTGTGAAAGACTATCACAGGAACAGAACACCTGCCTGGCTGTGGGCTTCTCTTCCAGCACTTAGTACAGCAGAAAACTTTGTGTGTTGGTTTTGTGTCCGCATGAAACCCCGGTGTGGTTAATGCTTTTACTAACCTCAGCATTTACTAAGGACTGCTAGCCAGAAGATTACACAATAGATTTTAAGTAAAGGATTTGGTTTCCCAGAAAGGAAAAAGATGCTGAAGTCTTGTAAAACACTGAAACTCCCTTCAGTAAGCAAAAGTTTTCACTGAAACAAAGCCTGGGCGTTCTCTGTAGCACATACAGTGTTGTTAGAGCATTCAAACTCCAATTTTATTCAGCACATCAGGTTTTCAAATTGGTTGGGTGTATTGTTTATCCTTGTGCTGAAGCACAAAAAAAAACCCTTTAGAGGGGATGATGATGAGATAATGCTAATTTATCATCTAATGAGAAGGGAAGCTCTGGGACTTAGGAAGGAGATCTAGAGAGCTTTGAGACCCAGAGAGTGAGACAGTAAGTGGTGAGGGCTTGGTTTGGTTTCTGCTTGCTGGTGTAGCAGCACCTCATGTGTCATGATTTCCCCCCCAGGAGTAGGCAAGTGTGAGGGAGTTTTGCCCTTGGCTCTGTCTGTGCACAGACAATTTTCTTTCATAGGAATGATACATTTTTCCAAGGGAATAAATGCTTCTTGTATATACAGAACCCTAGCTGCAGAACAACCCATCCTAATGGCACAGTTCAGTAGCATGGTGTGTGGTATATTGAGTTGTGTGCCATACAGGTAGAAAGAAGATCAATAGAACTCATTAACAGAGAATTATTTTCTTGTAAATGACACTCAGAAGCATGGAAAGTGAAGTGGTGCTTGTTCCTCCTACCCATCCTTACTTGAAATATACACTTGATGGATCAGATAGATAGGGAATAATGAATGCTATGAAACTCATTAAAGACTAAACTCTGATGCAAGTTTAAATAGGATGCAAATTTGTGCAAGTCAATGCATTTGCACCCAGAGTACTTTCAAAGTGATAAAGTCGTGATTGAATTCATTAGCAACAGATTTCTTTGGAAGATGTTTGCATCTAATTCCATTTTGCTTAATGCCTTAGACTGTAAGTGCCTTGGCTCAGCCCTATGGACAGACTTTTAGGGTAAGGATCAGAATGATGATTATCTTTCTTAGTGGAGGAAATGACCCAGTTGGCTGGGCACCACCGATCCATCTCCCATACAACTGAACTAAGAATTAAATGAGTTGCAGTGAGCAACATGTGCTTTGTGCTCATCCTTTTTATCTGAAGTGTCATTATTCTGGGAAAAACATTTTTCTTGAAGCTTCTTTCAACTGTTAGGCTTCAACCACATGTAAGTTGTTTAGAATGCCAAAAAAGCTTTTATTTTTGATTTTCAGTTTTGATTTGCCTTGTCTTAGAACAGTACAGAGAGTAAAGCTGCTTGGGGTGAATTGCAGGATGAATACTGGCCTCTCCAGAGGTGGAAAAGACAGAGACTGACTCTGTCCCTTGTAGCTGTGACACCTGTGGCACAACTGGAAATGTTAAGATTTTAGGGAATGAAGTGAACAGATGTTCTGTGAGTTCTAAGCACGCTCCATGTGTCCTTACTCTGCTGAGAAAATCTGGTTAGAACTGCTGTGCAGGCACCACTGCCCCCTGCAGTCCCCTGCCTGATGGGGCTGTGTGAGCACTTCCGCAGATACCTGAGGACACTTATGCTCTGCTGGGTTCTTCCATCTTTCTTTCATGTTTCTCTTGCAGTTCCCAAGGCAAGGCTTACAGCAGACACAGCAGCAACAGCAGACAGCAGCGCTGGTCAGGCAGCTCCAGAAGCAGCTCTCTAGTGAGTGTGTTTGTGCAGGGATGTGCATAAACATTTAGAAATGTATATTTGAATATGCAGTTGTCTCTCTGGAGGTGTTCTGTCTACTTAAATGCTGCTGTATATATGTGAGTGATTTATCTACTGACAGCTGGTTTGCCATCCTAATAGTAGTGTGATAACAAGATTCTGGACCTAGCACATCCCATGGATTTCTGCTGGTCTCCAGAGAAGCCAAGTCACTGGGCTGCTGGCCCAGTCACAGTTTGCTGTGTCTTTTCTTCCCTTCCTTCTATAGTCCTACCACAAGCAAATCCCTTGAGGGAATTAGCTCCTCCTGAGTGCATTTGATGAGTACAGAATGGAATGTATTGGCTGTTCTTTGCCATGAAATATGGGTATTTTTAAAATTTCCATAGTGTGCAGTCATGAGATGCCTCCCTTTGCTTTACCAACCAGGTAACCAGCCACAACAAGGAGTGAACCAGTATGGGCATCCTTCACACTTCTGAATCAACGATGGGAGGGAGACATCACGTTAGGTTTGCACTGAAGAACAGAACATTCAAAATTCAATGCACTAGTTACTGCTAGAAAGCAAACTTTAGTTCTCTTCTCTTATTATTTCTGTCATTATTTTTTTGTGCTGCAGTTGATGTGAGTATGTAAGAAGGTGGTTTTTTTGAGTTTGAGGCTTCTTTTGCATTTAACTAGATTTAAGTGTATGGACTTGTGGGTTTTTTTGAAGAATGTTATTGCAGTTTTTATGAATTTGGTGCTTTTTAGGTCCTGTTAATTTTAAAGAGGACAAAGAATGCTGGATTTATTAATTTGTGGGAAACAATTTTTGGGGTTTATGGTTTTATTTTATATTTTTTTGTTAACTGCACTGGACCAAACTGCTGAACTGAAAGGCACTTCCAATTTTGGCATAGAGGTTGATTTGTTCATTAAAATGTTCACCCTTTCTTTGTTGGTAGAAGAGACATCAATTTTAATTGTGTTTATTTGATTGTAATTTTCATACGCACTTTATAAAGTTCCTTGTTTAAAGTACCAATTTTCTCTTGCTCTCATTGTGGTAAGAAGGTGCTGAGTGGGTTTACTGCTTGTATTAGAACTTCTTAAACTTTATATTAAAAGCCACAATGTAATGTTAATAAACCTACTAGAAGTAGCACTGTTTCATACTTGGTCTTTTCCATACAACGTTCACCAGTAATTGTTCTAAAGGCAGGCATGACATAGTAGGAAGAATTTAACATTCAGAGTCCATTTTGCTCCAGCCACACAAGGAAACTCCCACATCCTCATGACTCCTCATGGGAGGTAAATCTTTGTGTCTCACTTGATACCTTCAGTAACAAACCTCAGTTTTCACAGACTGAGGGAGGAAAAGCCAGGAAAGTCCTTTCTGTGGTTTCAGCTCAGCTGCAGCTGAGAGGTCTTGGTACTCAGGTGGCCCAAAATTCCTGTCCCCGTGTCTGCTCCCAGTGTTGTATGGTAAGTACTTGCAAGTTTCAGACTTGAGTCTTAATTGCTGGGTGAGTTTCAGCAGTGCATGGCATTAAGAACTATTGTCTCAGTAGCCACATGTGAATTATAAATCAAAATTACTACAATTTGTTACTACTAAAATAGGTTTAAATATGTCATAAGTTTGCTTGTATTACAGTTGAAAAAACAAAATACTATTTTGTATAATTTTGGAGTTAGTCTATAGGACGATTACTTTTTTAAAATGGATTTTTTTTCTTAAAGTGAAAAATTAGGGCTTTTAAAATATACATAGGAATATTTTTCCCCTGTTTTGTAGTAACTCAATTTGCTTGTTTTACCATACAAAGAATTTATTGATGGCATTGTAGTCAGGTATTCTGTGAGGAGGGGAAAGACTACACTGTACAAACTTCAGAGGACTGCAGGAGCAGCAAGCAATACTCACTACACAGAAGTTGGAAGAAAAGTAAGTTTACAACAATTAGGTAAGTCTTACTTATGTAATGAATTCTGTTCAGGTTGTTTTTTTAAGATTTATGGTTTGTATAGTAGCTAAAACTATTACAGGTGAGACTGATGCGACCCAACCATTTTGTGGCTACTGCTCCATCAGCACGATGGAAGGAGGGAATATGAGCGCAGCAAGCTATGATTAAACCAGCAGAAAAGCAATCCAACCAGAACTTATATTCTTAAATAAAAAAATTAAAGTTCCCCAGGTTAATTGTGATGTGGATAAATGAGGTAGAATCCATATTTGGCTCTTGGGTCCTGAATTCTTTCTCACTGATGTCTGATGAGATATTTGGATACTGCTGTCGTGTTAGCACTGAGGAGTTTCATTGTGGTACTTGGTATCTGACAGATCCAAGAGTAAAATGCTACTGTTCTTGTGTGTTTTTATTATTTTAAGTGATTTAAAGAGATGTAATTGTTCAGGAGGCAGGGGATGGTTACACTGCTCCACTCCAGTGGGATTATAGGGACAGAACCATTCTGTGAAATCCACAGGTCCTGAACTAGCAAATTTAATGGAAGAGGCTGTATTGCATGCATATTCATCCCCTTCTCCTGACACTAATGTACCTCTTCGGAAAAAAATAAGAAACTGAGCTTTACTTATTGCCTTAGGCTTTTAAAGATTTTATTTAACCAGTCAAATCTGCAATTCATTAGTATAAAACATGGAGGTAACAGTTTCCTACTGTTGTGAAAGCATTTTTCCCTCGAGTACAGAAGGCTGATTCTAGATTTTCCTGTCTACTGAATTGAGAAATCACAGTTCTGAATTTATATGCAAACTGATGCAATTATTTTCTAGTGAGAGATTTTTAAAAAATGTTTTTGCAACAACAAGAAAATGATAGCAGGCAGGAGTGTTTGTGCATGCAGGCCATGCACTTCTTAAGAGTGATGAACAGAGCTTGCTCTCTTTACATATATGTGTCATTCCAAAGTTCTTCAAAAATGACTGTGTGAAACAGCTGTGTTAATAAAAATAACTGACTACTTGTTTCATTATTGAATATTTATTTTAAAAATATACTAAATATTCAGACATATTAAGAGGGTAATTTGCATCACAATAAAATTTGCTCTTTGGTTCTCAGATAGGCCTTCCTTTAGGTAATCCATGCTCATGATAGTCATACTTGGTGGACAAACTAATATGAACAAGACTGTCCTTTGCTAAAGATTTCTGTGCAAGTTTCCAGAAAGTAATTTGATCTGATGTTCAGTGTTTGCTGGCAGAGAGAAAGTGCCTCATTTGTTTTTATTTAAGTCTGATTAATCACTTAAAAAACCAATGCTAGATAATAAGGACAGATTTAATTTTCCCCAACCCTTCCTCTGTTTTTGCACAGTCACTGCAAACTGAGAACTGTACATGTTTTTAGGCACTTACATGCCTATGGCTGCCTTTGATTAAACTTATTCCAAGAGTGAACTCAGTCCAGCTGTAGACTTTATGTTAACAGTCATTCCTGCTGTATTTCTTTCTTCAGATGACATGAACATACGTTACTGTGAAATCGCTGCCAAGGTGGTTCTTTGCTGTGCACTTGTATACGCCAGAATCTGAGGGTTGTGGATTTTGGATGAGTAATGTCCCATGGGGATGAAGCATTCGGCTCACAGACATTTGGCTTTGGTGAGCTGTAGAGAGCACTGAATGGTCAGGTAATTCCCAGGTAATTTCTGGTTTGGGTATCCCCAGTGCTACGCAGTGGAGCTGAACTGCTGCCCCAGGCATTGTGTGTATGGTCCGTGGTGATCTGTTTGTAATCCTTGGGGAATAGGCTACAATAACCACTGGCACAGTTATGGAGGAATCCCCAGCACTGTTGTGGGCCTTGCAGACGTAACTCCCTCCATCGTGAATGGTGGCTTCCCGTATAACCAAGGTGCCATTTTCCAGCAGTATGTATCTCCTGTTGATCTGTGGTCGATCCAGCATGTGGCCGCTTGGCAGAGTCCAGGCTGTTTTTGGTTTGGGATTCCCTTCGGACAGGCAGTGAAGGGACAGTGACTCCCCACTAATGCCCTTCACCGGACCTGTTGGGTGAGTGAGAATATTTGGCTTCTGGCCAACCTCCAAGATGATCAACTTTTCAATGTAGCCAACTTGATTCTTGGCAGCACAGCGGTATTTCCCTGCCTTGTCTCGATCAGGGTTATAGATGGTAAGGGTACCACTGCTCCCTGTGAGAAACTGAGAACTCTTGATGCCATGGGAAAACCATGTGCCATTGGGCAACATCCAGCTTATGTCAGGCGGAGGGTTTCCATCTACAGAGCAATTCAATGTGGTGGTTTTTCCAGGTATTGCTATTATTTTCTCATTGAATGGATTCTTAAATATTGGCCGTCTTAGCATTTCCAGTACCTCCAGCTGTACCACCAGCATACTCTCTCCCCCGTCGTTACGTGCTACACAGATAAAATCAGCTGTGTCAGAAAGCCTTAAGTTCCGAATCTCAAGTGTCCCATTTTTGTGTACTACAATCCTGCTCCCATAATATGGAGCTGTCAGGAAAATATTATCGGGCATGATCCACATAATCTGAGGAGGAGGGGTACCTTCTGCCCTACAGTCAATTTGTTTCTTTGAATGTCTCACTGCTGTCACTTTCATGATCGTTTTATTTGCGTATAAACCATTTATGATAGGTGGTTTAGCAGCAACCTCCAGTTTATACAATTTTGTGTCATCGCCTCCAGGGTTGCGAGCCACACACATGTACTCCCCAGCATCTAACAGTTTGGCGTGAGTGACTGACAGAGAACCATTGACGTGCAGGAAGTGTCTGTCTGTTGATGCTGAGATCATGTCACTGGAAGGCAGCAACCAGAATATTTTTGGCTTGGGTTCTCCAACAGCTTCACAGTCCATTAATGCTGTATCTCCAGCTTTCACTTTAATGTAAGTCTTGTAATTGTGCTTTATCTGAGGGGCTGCCATGATGACTGTGACGTGTATCTTCATTTCATCTCTCCCCAGCGTGTTTTGGGCATAGCAGGTATAATCTCCTCCCTCTGTTGCTCCAACTTTGTTGAGATAAAGAGTTCCATTGTCAAAGAGGATGTATCTGCGAGACCTGTGTCCACTGTCATCTGCCAGCATTACATTATTGATCATTGTCCCATCTGGCAAACTCCAAGATATTTCTGGTGTGGGTGATCCAGAGGCCTTGCAGTCCACTCTGAAATCTTTTCCATATGGCACCAGTTTCTTGAAATACTGTTTCTGGTGAATTTTGGCTGGTTTCATTGTGATGCTGACCTTCATCAGTATCAGATCATCTCCAATTTTGTTTCTTGCGACACACAGATAGTCACCTGCATCCTTTTCAGTAACTGCCTCAATAACCAAGGATCCATTGGGGTAGACACGGATTCGACTTCCCATTCTGTTGTGGGAGGAGAAAGAGGAAAAGAATTATGGAACAAAAGGCTGGAGGTGAATAGTGAGTGGTGAATGTGACTGACAGCATTAACAGTATTATAGGACACACAAACTCTCTCCAAAGACAGTGTCCATGTAACTCAGAACCAGCAGGTTATAACCTGATGTAGTTTTTGCTTTTGTTATGTGGATGTGTCCAAGCTGACTGACTGAGCAGATGTGCAAAGCTGTATGATGTTGCTGCTGCTGCCTGGCTGAAACCTGTTCTGTAAATGGATGAGCCTATTGAACCTTACATCCCTCATCCCATCGGTCTCTGCTCCTCTCCCGCATGTTTCTTCTTGCAGATAACCCATGCTACTTGCTCCTGGCCATGAGCAGCTGTCACGGCCACTGTGTGTCGTCCACAGTGACACTTGACACAAAGTGATTACTTTCTGTCTTTCCTGCAACAGGGCACAGATCTGTATTTCCCCCCAGCACAGCTGCAAGTTCTCATAAGCCTGCTAGGAACACCCTGACCTGGGACTGTCTCTCCCAAAGCGAAGGAGAAGAGTTGGTGTGGGGTGGAGGCCCTCAAATTAGATTTGGCAGAGACTACAGAAGCCTTTTCCTCCTGAGTCCTACTTTGCAGATCACTTATAACTTTTTCTGACAAAATTCAGCCAGTGCATGATTAACAACAGTTTCATTAGTTCAAATATGGTTTGTATCCATTTCCGTAAGACTTCGCCCACTTATGCCAATTGATGTAATCTGTTATTAGACCTGTAATAACAACCATCATCACTGAAGTTTCACCACTGTTAAATATTTAAGTCAGTTTAGCTCACAACATATTGTTTCAGTGATGGATCAGTTTTTCATATGAGCACCAGAGAAGACCCCAGCTTTGTTTCAAAGAAGTAAAAAAACCCAAACTCCTACCTGTGCCACTGGTCAACAACTGCCTTAGAAGGTAACCTCCAGATGATTCTGGGCTTTGGCTCCCCAATCGCTGTGCAGTTCAGAAGCAGCTTATCCCCAAAATTCAACTGAGTAATTTCTTGAGAGGCAGTAGCTATTTTTGGAAGCATATCTCTTTGTTCCACCACGAGGCTCACCACTCTCCTTTCTGAGCCAGTCGAGCTTGTGGCTATACATTCATAATTCCCACTGTCAGAAGGGACCATGTTGCTGAGGTGGAGGGTACCATTGGAGAACAGGAATAGCTTTGCCTTCACAAACTGCAGAGGTTTTACCACTGTGCCATCGAAAAGTACCCAGTGAACAGTGGGCTGAGGATTTCCTTTCACAGTGCAAGGGAGTTTTAGATCCTCCCCCATCATTCCTTCAACACGTTGTCTCTTCTCCTCCAGAATAGCTGGGGGTGCTGCGATGACTTGCAGTTTTACAGCCAGCATGTCAATGCCTGCTGGGTTTTTAGCCATGCAGGTGTAGAGGCCCCTGTCATAAACAGTGACTTCCTTCATAATTAAAGTGCCATCTGGTTCCACGTGAACTTTGCTATTTCCTGGGGAAGAGCTGGAGATGTGTGTTTTATTTGCCAGAACCCAGGAGATGGTGGGAGGAGGGCTGCCCTCAGCTCTGCACTTCAGTGCCAAGGGCTTTCCAGAATGAGCAGTGAGGAGCTGCCACCTGCTACTGGTGATGCGAGGTGGGTAAGCCACTACTGACAAGGTGACCAGGAGCCGTGCCACGCCGTGAGGGTTGGCTGCAGTGCACAGGTACTGCCCACGGTCCTCCAGGCCTGCTTTGGCAATGGATAATGTGCCATTGGCAAATACCGTCCATCTGCCATCACCTCGACCTTCCACAGCATTGGTCCCTGTGGAAGCAAGAGGGCAACAGTGCAACACGTTAGAACCTCCCTCTTCTCTTTGTACTCAGTCCCTAGACATGCTTTCCCCATCCTGTCTATTTTGCCCAAATAATCAAGGCACTAGTGATAAGAAAGAGAAAAATGGTAGTACTTTCCATATACAGTGGCAAAGCTTTAAAGTAAAGACAGAACTTAATCTTCAGTAGAGATGAAGTTTGGATAAAGCAGATGGGGCTTTACATATCCAAAAATACTTTGGTGTAGTTGTGACTGGGCTTTGCATATTCAAAAAATATTTTGGCATAGTTTTAACTTGATTTGATGGTTTGTTGTCACAGATTTTTCACTTATCTCCCTGCTCTGAAATAGCAGGTAACATACAATAAATACTGAAATATTCTCACACACAGTAAGCACAGAATTATAGTTAAATATAGACAATATATTTCTCTTTTTAAAATCCTAAATAACTGTTTCATAATTAGTAGTAAGACACTCCAGCAACATGCTGGGATACCTTTCTGTTTCACTGTTTCCAACTTCATCTTTTCACTGATAATTCATAGTTCTCCAGAATGAAGCAATACTTGAATATGGCATACAAAGCTTCTGCTAAATTTCAAGACTATAATGGAAGATTAATTCCAGAGAGGTTTCTCAGGCTTACCTAATGATATCTTGGTCCACTGTATTGTTGGAAGGGGGTCACCAGCAGCTTCACAAGGAATAAAAGCATCTGAATTAGCCAGCACGGTGAAAGCAGCTAATTTGCCTCCAATTATCCTGGGCTTTGCAAAATTATTTCTGCTTAAAGAGTCCAAGGCTTTGGGGTTGTCTGCAGTAGTTTCTTGATCTTGCCTCTCTTCAGACCAGCTTTTGACAGTGCTGTCCCTATCCCTTCCCCACAGAGGAACATGTGGAGTCAGGATCAGTGATGGTGTGGTTGGTGTGTTGACAGTTAACATGTCTGTGACTTTAGTAGAGGGCCTTTGCCAGAATTTAATTTCCCTCCGTGGAGGCAAGGTGTTTCTCACAGCTTGTGTGGACAGCACAGCTGCTGTTAGAGTTGGTGCTGGAGTGGGATTCTGAGTGCTGGGAGGAGAGCTGTCTGTGGGTGCCACAGGAGTTCTGTCACCAGCTGGGAACATGGGCTGTGCAGCATGGTTTTCATGGATAACTTTCCCTTCCATTTTCAGGTGTGACTTTTCACCTGCCACTGTGGTGGCTTTGATCTTCTGGGCAGGTTCTGACCCAGATGCTGCAGAGACTGTGGCAGGTTGTGTGCTTGTGGTACTGAAAAGCTTTGAAAGCAGTGGTGTAGTTTGGCTTGTGGTAGTGGTGTTCTTAGCAGTATGACTGGTGGGTGGTAACGTGGCTGATGGGCTGTTCCTCCATGTGACAAGTGGCACTGATGCCTGTGTGGCTGCAGTAGGCACATGCTGAGGTTCTTTTGAGGTGTTAAGGCTCCACAGTGCTGGCATTTCTGTCACGGAGACTGTGCCTGTACTCACAAAAATGGAGTTTGTAGGTGTAAGACCTGTAGGTGTAGCTGATGATGTCACTGTTGTCACAACAGAAACATCTGTATTTACAGTGGGAGTTGTTGCAGTGCTGTGGCCAGCAGTCACACTTTGTGAAGTAGATGTTTTAGGGGGCCTTCTCCTCCTTTGGCCTCTCCTTCTTCCTGTTCTGAATATTTTACTTTTGGTGTCAGTCTGAGGAGCAATAATTGGCGTAACTGTTGTCTTTAAGCTCATTACATCCATTTCTTTGGTTACACTGCTTGCAAGATGAGAGTAAGACAGAGGTTTTGCTGTGTGAAGATGATGCTCTGGCTTACTGCTGCCATAGTGAATGGGTTTGTTCAAAGACCAGAAGCTACTGCTGTGAGTCCCAGCTGGTGAAACAGGCATAAAGTGCAGAGGAGACATCTGGGATGTAGATAATAATACTGTAGTTTTAGGAAGCATGGTTGATATCTCTCCTGATAAAAACATATCTGTCTGTGATGTTGGTAATTTCTGAAGAAGGACCTCATTTTCTGCACCATTTCCAAAGAGATGTTCCCAAGTAATTTTTTGTCTTTGGGAGCTTTTTGCTGAGGCTTTAGGCTTAATGACAGGTGATTCAAGGGTGGAAGATACCTTTGTGCTTATGGCATGTGTAATTTCTGTTGTAATATGAGCTGAAGGAGTTGCCATTGTTGGTTGTCTGATACTAAAGGTTTGGACTCTGTCAGTAGTTGTCTGAAATGGAGTGCTGGTCTCTGATTTCCATTGAGGAGTATTTTGGGTGGGTTTTGTAATTAAAGGCACAACTGTTGTAGTAACTTTTTGTCTGGTACTAGCTTTGGTTTTCTCTTCCCCAGGGAATGCTGTGCTTTCATGAATATTTGTTTGGTGCTCCAAAGGCATATTCATGATAGAGGGGGAGGACAGAGGTGCCTCTGAGCTAAGTGGGTTGATGGATGCAGTTGAATTATTTAAAGCTGGTAAATTTGATAGATGTTTCCTATTAATTTGAATGTCTGCAGCCACAACTGTACCACCTCTGACAGATCCTGGCCTCCTAAAATTGTATCTGTGTTCTTTCATATTTGGAATACGTCCTGGTCTAACAATTCGTCTCCTACCAGAAATTTTCCTTCGCCTTCCATATCGCTGATAGGCCTGGGGTGTATGAGTTGTAACATCCTGAGTAACCTGAAGCTGCTGATGGGTAATGACAGCTGGGTCCAATGGTGAGTTAGGAGTTACTTGTTTTGGAGTACTGTGAAAATAAAAGTGACCAAGTTCAGGACTTGGTTCACTGAGTGTTGCTAAAGTTACCTGGTGATCTGTTTCAATGGAAATCTTATCAGTAGACTCAGTAAAAACATCTAGCTTGTTCACTGCATTTTGGGGACTTACAAATTTGCTGCTCTCTGGAACATCTGTTATTGGTGTTGTAGATACCAATTTTAAGTGCTGGTTACCACTTTTCCCAGAATATACTGGCTTTTGCACAGCAGGGAAGAGTGTAAATGTTCGTCTTGCTCCATTTGATAGACCTGATTGTTTTATATCATCTGCTGATTTTGGACTTAAGTCAGATCTTTCCCATGAGTTTGCAGTTGTAGGTTTTTGGTCTGTTTGTGGCCTCCAGGTATCAGATGACACAGACTGTGAAAATGGAGAGGGCAGGGGAGTTACTACCTCTGCAATGAGGAGAGAGGCTTTCCTAGCAGGAGTGGTACTCACAGTCACACCAGACTCTGCAGTTATCACCCTTTCCATTGCTCTCCCCAGAGTAGACATAGAAGCTGCCTCTGTTACTGGTATCATGAATTCTTCTTCAGGAGATTCGAGATCACCAGATGTTTCCTCCTCATCCTCAGATATTTCTGAGATCTTAGGGTCTTTGACAGGTTGTTTTGTTGGAACTTCTAGTTTTTCTATCAATGTTGAATTCCTCTTTGTTTTTTCCAAAAAGGCTGCCCAGCGCTCTGGATCAACTCTCCTGGCTGAGGAAACAAATGGTCTTCTGTGTCCTCTAAACCGTCTGCTTATTTTGTCCTTGTATTGCCTGTAAGTCATTTTCCCATAGCTCTTCCTTTTATGTGTGCTCTGTGTGATCTGATTCCTGGATGCTGAGGCAGCAGATTCCTGATTAGCTGTCAAGGTAGCTGAAGCAACTAAAGGATGTTTCTGTCTTGTAGCAGAGGCCAGTGGTGCATTGCCAGAGCCATGATCCTCTTCCCATTCTCCCAGAGCTGGGTGTTTTTTCTTTAGAGTGTCTTCATTCTTCCTAACTAGCACTTGGAAAACCAAAAGGTCAACACCATACTGGTTGGCTGCAACACATCTAAAGTAGCCACTGTCTCGCTCTGTTACTGCTTCTATTTTCAAGGTACCATTGTCAAAAATGTGTTTGTTTCTTACAGAATGATGAAGAATCACATGCTCAGGTAACACCCAGCTAATGGAAGCATCTGGAACAGCAGTGGATTTACAAGGAAGGTAGAGTGTGCTGCCAACAAATGGGGAAAGTTGGGCTCCATTTACATTGTTGTGTTCCACATTAGGATCAATCACAGTAATTCTAAATGTGAGAGTATCTGCATCGTGGTAATTGGTGCCTATGCAGTGATAAAGCCCAGTGTCAAAAGTATCTGCTGTCTGTAAGGTCAATGTGCCACTTTTAACAACTACGATTCTTCCATCCTCACTGATATAAGGTGCTCTAACTTTGCTGCCATCAGCCAAGATCCACTCTATTGCAGGAGCTGGATCTCCCATTGCTTGGCATTCCAGTTCCACAGTCCCCCCAATAAAAACAATGTGCTCTGTTCGTGTTTTGTTGTCCCTGGAGATGATGGTCCAGTTGTTTCTTGCCTGTTTTTTGTCACTACTGGGCAAAGTAATTAGAGCATCTGTAAAGTACTGGATGTGCAATGTGTTAAGTGTGGTTGCAGTCCTGTCTAGCTGTAGTGCCACTTTGCTTTGCATTAGCCATGATGGTTCAGCTCTCAGTTCAGTCTCTATGCTGGTAAAAAGTTCATCTTTTTCAGAGTAGATCTGTTTGTATTTGTAACTAATAAAAGGCATGCTGGTTGGTAGGACATCCCTTTCCAGTTTTAAAGGGGAATTACTGTACAGTGCCAGTATGCTCCATAGCTGCTGAATATGTTCATAATCAATGTTGCACACAAGAAATGCTGAGAATGATGTTTTGAGAACTGTAATGGTGCCATTTTTGTCAAAGGAGACAGGAGACATTTTTTTAGGTTTTTGGATGTTGCAAACCAAATCACCTTGACTTCCTGACTGGTCAGTCATGTTTAGAATCATGGATCCCATAGGAGCTATGAAGTCCTTGGGAGAGACAATACTCACATCCCCATCATCTGGCACTGTGAGGTTTTTAAACTTCAGAGAGTCACATATGGCTGGCTTAGAGCAGGTTAAAGATGCAGGAGAAATACCTACTAAACTTTTCCCTTCATGGCTTTTAGGACTAGCACAAACTGGGCATTGCTCAGCACCAGAACTTCTCTCCTTTTTGCATTTTATAACATCTGAGGGGAAGAAAAACATAGTAAGCTTCTGGGATAATAAAATTTTTGGTATTAAAAAAGACACATAGCTACCAGCAAGTTGTTCTTGTAAATAAAATATTAACAAAGTTCATCTTAAGGTAAGCTATGAAAACCTAAAGTAATTTCATCTTAAGGTAACCTATGAAGACCTAAGGTAACATAAGAAAATTAATCCATTTTCTCTTACGAAACTGCTGAAGAACTGTTGCTACTGTAGCTCAGGGTAGCAACCTTCTGTCCCAGTGGTTTCACACCAGGCAAAGCCAGCTCCATCTTACCAAGGCCAGAGCTTTGCTCAGAGACACAAAGGGTCTAGGGGTAATTACACTATCATGTGTAATCTTTACTCAGGGAAGTGACAGAGAGAGTCTTTGGGTCCCATTCCTTGTTTCTTTTTGAAGAATTTATTATAATGGGGCCTTCACTCTTACCAGTTACAAGAAAATTAGCTTCCTTATCTTCTGTGGATTCTCCTGGTGCACAGAATCTTTGGACTGGCCTAAAAACATGTTCTATTAAGTAAAGCTGCACTTGGGAATGGCGTAAGACCACAAGATTCATTTAATCTAGGGAAACAAATGGGATTAATCTGTTTACCCTGATTATGTGTACCTAAAAATATTCTGTCTTCCAGTCTTTTCTAGGAGAATAAATAAATAAAGGACAGTTACCTTTATCAGAGAGAATAACATGTAACATGATTTAAAAAACATAAACAAAGTCTTCATCTCACCTGGTCTCATTTTTGCCCATTCTGCAAACCCCTGTAGATTACAATCACAGGACCATGGGTTTCCATGGAGGTAAATGCTCTCTAGGTCAGACAGGTAGGAAAACATTTCTTGTGGTAGTGAAGTCAACAAGTTCTCAGACAAATATATGTGCTTCACAAAGGATGTTTTAAATATTTGGCTATAGTGCAAGGTGACAAAAGTATCTGGGTGAAGCTGCGTAAGTAAATTTCCTTCCAAGTGGACCAGCCTCAGGGATGTGAGTCCATAGAAAACGTTGGGATTTAAAAATTCAATTTTATTGTGGTCCATATGCAACCGGACCAAGCTCTTTAGACCATAAAAAACATCTTGCTGAAGTACTCTGACCTTGTTATAACTCATCTTTAAGACCTGTCAATGGAAAAAGTAACAAGTGTATAATATTAACCCCTGGTAAATGGTTATCCATCAGTAATCATGCAGCCTGATCTAGTGGGAGGTGTCCCTGCCTATGGCAGAGGGGTTGGAACTCAATGATCTTTAAGGTCCCTTCCAACCCAAACTATTCTATGATTCTATCTATGAGTATCTATATGGCATAGTGTGATACTGAGGTAGCTCCAGAATCTTTCTATGATACCATATATCATCTGATTTTTAAAATACATGTAAATACAGGTGGTATTACAGTCAAAGAACAAAACAGGCAGCAAGTACTACATTTTAAAAGTCCACAATTTTAATATAAACTTCATAGCAAATGAACTGTAGTTCTTCTAAGGCATTAAGATGTTTATATGCACTAAGTTCAGTGTGTTTAGTAGGAGCCTTTTTTTTTAATAAAAGGCAAAAAGGATAGGACTGTACTAAAGGAGAAGGGAAAACAATCCTCAAAAAAATTAACTAGTAAATGAACTAAAGACAATTTGCAGAGCTTAGAGCTCTGTAATCTTTCTTGTGTTAAAGAGTTTCAACTGCTGCTGTGCATTAGGATATTGCTGACAGGTATCTATCACGCTCTTTAAACTGTATCTGGATGTCCATCTGGGAGGGAAAGACATTTCCCATCAGGATGCTGAGTCAGGAAGGCCCTTGGCTTTCATGTGGCCACAGTAAGAAACAGGAAACCAAAATGCTACAGGCTGTTGGTCTGCTTTTATTTATCCCTATTACCATAGATTGTTCAAAACCCATAGCAAGAATTAAGATTAGGTCATCTCCTAATTAAGATTTGGTCATTTTTTTCTTACCTGTAACGAATGTAAATCGCTGAACACCTTATCAGGGATTGTATTTATCTCATTGCTATGCAGCATCAGTAACTCCAATTTCTTCAGACCAGAAAAATCCATTTCTGTCAGTTGAAGCAGGCTGTTGTAGCTGCAACAGACATTTCATTGAAGAATGTGTTAGTTGCACAGTTCAACTGCATGAGTATACAAACAAACTAAACTTATGCATAAAGGTAGGTATCCCTTCTGGCTGCTAAGAAGAAATTTTAAGCCATTCCTTCATGTTAATTCAAGACTTGGTAACTTCTACAGGGCATCTTTCAGAAGATGGGCTTCACACTGGATAAAGAAAATAATTGCAGAAATGTGCAGATAAGAATGCTGGTTTGGGGCTTTGATGTAGAAGATCAAGGTGCTCCTGTAATGGCAGATGCTGGTGATAAGTTGATGTGTTTTTCAAGCAAAGGCTTTCCCAGCACCTCAGTATCAAAGAGAGGACCACAAACAAGAGATTCCTGTCTGATGAGAAAGGTAAAGCCAAGGGTACTGGGTTGTGACCTTCCTCCTGGGACCTGGATAATGAGGGCTGTGTCTATGGTTCTGAAGTGTCTTGAAGTCCCTCCCTGGTCCCTGACTGTGCCACCTGTCCTTTTCAGTTGTACATCCTGAGTTTTATTCCCACTCCACATGTGTTCAGTGGTGCATACTACTTCCTAATGCTGACCTAGCCTCTGCCTTCTCAGATGTCCATGTGGATAGCCATGGCTGGCTTTAAATGGGTAACCAAAATGAAACAGAGCCTCCTTTGAGTAAGGACCGCACTGCTGTGGGAGGTTTGGTCATCAAGTCTATCTAGCAAGAGTATTGAGGGCAGTGATGCTCCGTTATCCCAGAATTAGTAGGTGTGCAGTAAATCTCCCAAATGCTGAGTACCCGCTCTGGGATGCTTTCCACTTTATGATTGCTACTGCACTTGAATGACTCAATTAATGAATGCAGGGACTGTGCTCATGCTGCAATCACACCACCTATGAGGTAACAGGTAAGTTGAATTGATTACTCACATAGTCATAATTAATATGAGTACTATTTAATGTATTTGAAATGTGACAGGTAAGTTGAACTGATTAGTCACATAGTAATGAATATACTAGTACTAATTACATATTGCTGTAATTAGTAGTAATTAATTTAATGAAGGGGAAGACTTTAATGAAACTTTATGTTTTCTGCATAGAAACATGAATGATTCCATGATTTTGTGTATCAGAAGTGATACAAGGATCAATCACATATTGCTGATTGGTCCTGTAATTACCAGTCAAGACTGGGTCTAATTCCTTTGAACCAGAACCATTTTGGAGGCTGAAATACCTTGCAAGAGCTACTTCCCATAAATTTGGCAGATAAAGGCATAGAAATTAGCATTGTGTGACATTCTAAAGTCACATCAAAGTCTCTGAAGATTTTTATACGCTTATTAATGTTCCAGCCAACTCTCTGAGGTCTGAACTGTCTTTTCCCAGAGAGAATGCTCTCTATTTCAGACTCCTTCTGAGTGTCATGTTACAGATGCAAAATGTTTGGGGAATATCACAGAATAGTTTGGGTTGGAAGGGACCTTAACGATCATCTAGTTCCAACCCCTCTGCCATAGGCAGAGACACCTCCCACTAGATCAGGCTGCTCAGTGCCTTGTCCAGCCTGGTTTTGAACACCTCCAGAGAGGGGGCATCCACAACCTCTCTGGGCAACCTCTTCCAGTGTTTCACTACCCTCACTGTAAAGAATTTCTTTCTTACATCTAGCCTGAATCTCCCCTCTTCCAATTTACATCCTTTACATAATTTCTAGTCCTCCCATCATATATCTTATTAAAAAGTCCTACCCATATAAAAGTCCTACCCACTCAAGTTCAAGACTTTTTGAAGTTTTTACATGCCCAGTGATGTATCCCCATAATTTCTAGTTAGTACTGGAGGACTTAGACACGGTTAGCTGCGACTCAGACATTTCTGAACTGCTGCAGAACAGTAAGCTCTTAAGATTTATTTAGTGCTTAATTTCTAGCCCTGAATCTGTAAACTCTTTAATTGCTGCTTTGCAGAGTGTTGAAAGGCAGCCTCGGTGTTAAACATACCCCAGATTGATGCGCTCCACGTTGGGAGGGATGTGCCGTGGGACGGCGGTGAAGTAGCGGAAGGTGCAGTGGACCTCTGTGGGGACGTAGCAGGCACAGAGCCGGGGACAGGCGCTGCTGGCGGGGAGGGCGAGCAGGCAGAGGGCCAGGAGGGTCCCCAGGCACCAGGCTCTGCCTCCTGCCTCCATCCTGCAGGGAAATGCTTCCCTCCCTCACAGCCAACCCGGACGGATTCCTAGAAAGAAAACAACACAGAACCGTTCAGAGAGAGTTGAGTTTCTCGGTTTTAAGCTGGAAGTACACAAAGAATTTTTTAACTTGAAAGAACAACAGACCCCAAAACTCCTGGTTTTCCCCACAGATCTGCGTAAGTCTAAACCGTTTGTCGTTGAAAGAAACAGCCTCACGTTTTCTCCGTCCTTGCGCCCCGTGGGTTGTTGCTCACAGGTAGAGCTTTAATTTCTGAGGGAAGCAAAC
>VZTY01011741.1:755895-788856 GCA_013400935.1 Turnix velox | reverse complement strand
TGGGAGAGCATTGCACTCCTAATCTGAGGGTCAGGGGTTCGAGTCCCTGTCCAGGTATGAGGCTTGTCAGAGTTGGGCTGATGGTTGGACTAGATGATCTGAAAGGTCCCTTCCAACCTAGATGACTATGACTGACTATGACTATCTTTGAGATCCCTTTCCAACCTGAACTATTCTATGGCTCTACAACTCTATTTTAGAGTGTGTGTGCTTTTGGAAGCATAGTAGGCAGGTGACATTCATGAACATGATGTTTGCTTCACTTTTGCTTTTAACCACGAGAGCAGCTCACTAGTTTGCATTTGAAGGGCAGCTGGAATGAGAGCAGGGCAGCAGGAAGCACACCTGAAGTCAGAGGGTCTGAGGGACAGAGAGATATGGCTGGTGGATGATGGGTAGGTGGCGTGCAGAAGTATGTGAAGTCTGTGATAGTGTTAAGGAAACAAAACAACTCCTCTGAACCTGAGTTGAGCATGTTAGTGTAAAACTCATAGTTCCAAACTTCAACACAGAGATCTTCATTCAGGCAAGAATATAATTCAAATCAAAGTCTAGGCTCTGGAATGGAGCACTGCTTAGTTTATTATATGTTTCAACATTACTTATGACTCTGTCCTTGAAGAAAGCCAGGCTGATGAAGCCAAATGTGCACACAGGCTTTTCAAGTGCACATGCTAAAACCCACTGTGAAAGAATCCATAGTTTTGTGCTTTTGTTTTGCTTTTCAGTTTTTCTGTTTTCTTTCTCAATGAGCATTTTCTTTTTCTTTTTTTTCTTCCTCAGCATGAACGAGACGGTGCACAATTCTGAAACTTTAGGGAATGAAGTCACGGAGAGCAAGTGGTGTATGGAAGGAATGATTCCTCATTTTTTCTCTTGGAAAATGGGAATAGTCTTACATTTTAAGTAGCAAGTCTGCATCCCTAGTGGCAGGATGTTAATATTCTTGGTGTATGAGTAGCAGAAATCATTGCAGGAGAGCTGCATCTGTTCTGTGCACATCAGAACCAGTTGCCGAAGGCTTCTGTGTCATTGAGTCTATTGTCAGGTTCCCTCAAACAAATGGTAATGAGGCTGAATCATGAAGCTGGAATCTCCGAGGAATAGTGGGTGATCCCTTTAAATACAGGACTGAAAAAACAATTTACCTGTAGAGGGCACAGCAATTTTGAAGACCACCGTACTGCTGCATTTTCTGCATCGGTGTCAGCAAAAGAAATATTTTTCTACTCGTTTTTGCAATTCTAATCTGAATTATGTACCTTTTTTTTATTTGACTGATGTTTGCCTCTTAATTTGTTATTCCCTTTCAGATCCTGGCCATTCCCTCCCACAAGTGTGCTGTTTCCTCGTGAGACTGATCTGGTTGTCCTGCAGAGCAGTTGCTCCAGTTGCCTTGGTTCCTGTCATGCATTCCCACTCAGCCTCATTTTATTCCTCCTTGTGCTATCCCTTCTCTCCTCAAATGCCCTTTGCAAAATGTTTTCATGTTGTTCTTTTTCTTCACAGCTTCTTGCTGGCCAAATGCTTTTAATGTTTTCCGTGCCAATTCACTATATGGTACCAGACCTTGTGTCCAATTGTGTCAGAAACAGATTGTCTCACTGTTTTCTTAAAGAGGAAAGTAACAACAAACAAAAGAAAACACAAAAAGCTGATAAAGCAGCATGCCGGCCTCTTTTATCTGTGTAGGAATACATTATTTCAAATCCATGATGGAAGAAGAAAGTTTAAAGAAATCTATCCAGAAAGCCAATTTGATACAAAGGACTAAATTTGTAGGGCACAAGGCTGCCCACTGTCTTATTTTTCTTGAACAGTCAGGCAGAAGAAGTAGGAATATTTCCAAACTGACCAGATGACACATGCCCAGAGCTGGACTGAGGGGTCACTAAGCTCCTAGAGCCTTGTCTTTCATCAAGAACTGTTTTCTGTAGAGAAAGGTACTGCTTCTTCCATGATTTACACATGGGAAAACAGGTTTCTTTCTCAATGAGCATTTTGAGGGCTTCATTGGGGTCTGCCCTGCTCTGCACAGCCCAGGGTGTCCATTGCAGCAAGGCTGTACCTCAAGTGGACTGGCACTGTTTCTGTCTCCATCCTTGTCCCTGTCCTTGTCCCTGCCTGCTGGTGGCTGGCACTGTCTGTCCATGGGGCATAAGGCTGCAGCTGCCCATCCTGAGGGGTGGCCCAAGCCATGGCACTCTCTGCTCTTGCTTCCTTTTGTTCTTCTTCTGTAGCCTTCTGGTGGGTGAGTATCTGAGATGTGTGGTCAGGAGGTAATTCATCTTTTCTGGCTGGGGTGATGCCTATTAGTGATGTCTACACTGGGTCTGGGGACTCCCACTGGTTGCTGCTTTTGAACTCTATCCAGCTCAGATGACACGGGGCCCGATAAATCACCCACAGTATTGGCAGCCACATCAAAAGCTCCTGCTTTGGTGCATTTAATACAGGCATGTGGATAATAAGCTATTTAGCTGAGAAAGGTCTATCTTTTCTTGCTTTGTGGAAAGCTGTAACATTTTTCTCTCCCACCTGGAGAGTTATTAGAGGCGGGCATAAAGAGAGGGATCATGTCACTCAAGTTTGGAAGAAAAGCTTGTTTAAAACTGTGTGCCTGAGGAAAATCTGCTATCCTCATTACTGGAGCATATCCTTTAACAGGGTAATCGCATGTTTGATCTGCAGTGACATGTATAATCAGTAGTTCCTGTGCTTTCAGTGAGATCTTTAGTCTCTTTTCAGACCACCTGGCAAGCACAGACCTTAACCTGCAAAGCTACTCAAGTGACAGATGAGCTGAATCACACAACTCCTGCTAAAGTACTATTGCAGGTCTAGGGGGGATGTTTTCAATGCTCACCTCAAACATTGGTTGGAGTATTTTTTTAACATTTTTAATTTCAAAACCAATATTGAACTCAGATTTTGAAAGTGCCCTTGTTGCTTTCTACAGGTATATTGTGAGAATATTTAACCTGGCACGTCAATGTTTCTTGGTGGACACTATTCAGCATGAATTTATGTGCAGGCAGTAAATTTTCAGATTATTTGTGTTATCAAAGGCACAAGGATGGTAGAATTATTCTAATTTATTTTAAAATTGAAGAAGCAGCTGTATTGCCCAGAGAGGTTGTGGATGCCCCCTCTCTGGAAGGTGTTTAAGGCCAGGCTGGACAAGGCACTGAGGAGCCTGATGTAATGGGAGGTGTCCCTGCCTATGGCAGGGGGTTGGAACTTGATGATCTTTAATGTCCCTTCCAACCTGAACTATTCTATGATTCTGTTGTTGTCTCATTTACTTACTATTTTAGCAATATTTAGGAATATTTTAGCACTATTTAGGAATATTTTAGCAGTGTGAAGTGGAAACAAGCTCCCAGGATGAAATCTAGGTTAAATCTAGCACCTTGGGAAAATTTAGGAGAGCAGAACATAACTGTGCTGATGCAAAAGGGTAGTCACATTCATTTAACTCCCCTTGTTTTAATATGAGCAGTTCATATATTAAACCCCAAGAATAAAGAAACCCTAACAGTTGTTATACTCTGCCAGTCACTTTGCCATGAATCAATAACTGTGTGACATGTAAAGGGGTTTTTATAGTTTGCAGAAAGCATGATTGACGTTTGAATTTTAATTTGGAAACCTTCACCTGCTTTCCTGCCATATCCTGACTCAACAGCAGCTTTGTTTCAGTTTTCTTTGTTTCTTGCTGAATGTGACCTATATGGTTTGAAATCTGCAAATATAGTTTGCAAACTGAGTAATCTTAGGAGGTTTAGGAATTAATCTCTATTCTTCTGGAGCTGCTACAGGGCTTTTTTTTGGACAGAGTGACTTTTTTGTTCTTAAAACTCTGTTCTTTCCTCATGCACTTACCTCCTGTGTCTCTTGGCTGACAGAGGCCAGGCTTTAGAGAGTTTCATGTGTCGTGATGGAAAGTGAGCATGATGTGAAATCAGAGCTGTGACTTTTCTGAGATGAACTTTTCCTTCCCTCAAGTTCTTTGCCTGATTAGATTCCTACTGTCAACTTCTTCCAAAGTCAGCTGAGGTATTGCCATTATCTTCTGCATGCTTTGTGGTTCAATCATATGTTTTGGGTTGGATCTGAAAGTCCTAAACTTAGACTACCAAGTCTTATAGATTAGAAATTCCTACCTATAACTGTGTTCATTGTGAACTGAGAGTACTTCACCACCAGGAGGCATGCAGCACCTGCTGGGTGCTAGATAAGAGTTCCTCGAGATAGCAGATTGTTAAAACCAGTTTTAAAAAAAGCATGGTTCTTTATTTCTTGTATTTATCGTAATGTTCTGGGTAAAGCTGTACTTCATCCATCATAAAATTAATGGTAAAATGGTCTTGTGTTTAAGACCAGGCTAGATGAGACATTGAGCAACCTGGTCTAGTGGGATGTGCCCCTGCCCATGGCAGGGGGGTTGGAACTAGATGGTCTTTAAGGTCCCTTCTAACACAAACCATTATATGATGTGATCACACTTCCTCATATGCAAAAATGGCTTGAATATTGGCATGTATAAAAACACATATATGTGACTAAATAGATTAATAATATGATGTCTCTGTGGGAATTGAATTAGCATAATTGTGTAATAACTGATACCATCTTTAACCATTTGACAATTGCTAGTTATAATTACCCAGCATCTTAGGTAAAAATATGTGTTCAAAAGGCAGTATATTATTACTTTACTACAGAAAGGCTGGGGTAGGACTTTTTAATAGGATATGTAATGGAAGGACTAGAAATAATGGATGTAAATTGGAAGAGGGGAGATTTAGGCTAGATATAAGAAAGACATTCTTTACAGTGAGGGTAGTGAAAGACTGGAACAGGTTGCCCAGAGAGGTTGTGGATGCCCCCTCTCTGGACAAGGCACTGAGCAACCTGGTCCAGTGGGAGGTGTCCCTGCCTATGGCAGGGGAGTTGGAACTAGATGATCTTTAAGGTCTCTTCCAACCTGAACTATTCTATTATTCTATGATTCTATGTAATTTATTGGTATAGTGCAGTGATTAAAGAAAGAAGTTCTAGCAATTAATTAACAAGTATCTTTAAAATCTACCTACTGCCCAACTGAAAACAAACAAAGGCTGGTGTATGCCATGGAGAATCCTTTGGCTGTCATGAAGTAACAATCTCATCTCTTGAAGATGGCCCTGCATGCCAACCTTAATTAAGCTTTTTCAGTTGGAAAAAAACATCAAAACATACATATATCCCTACCTTCCACCCAAAAAAAGCAAATTGATACTGCTGGGTAAGAAAAAACAATGCATAGTTGTTTGTTTCCAAGTTAAAGATGATACTATGGTTCTGAATTATGCTTTATTTCCCACTTAGAATTAATTTAAATTGTAATCTAGAAATAGAATGCTTTGAAGTCATGTATTCTAGCTTTTCAGGTCACAACTCCAGCCTTTCTTCTGCACAGCTGATAGGTTTTGCTCTCAGTTTCTCCATTTAATCAGCCAGAGAACTTCATTATTTTCAGATGTTAGTAGGGTGAGTCAGACTGTGCCTAACGTTAATCAAGCAAACCTGTGGGGCTTTTTAAAGGAGAGCAAAGGTTCTAGACCTTTTGTTTGGCAAAGCCTAATGTTGTTTTATGTGCTCAGATCAATTGGATAGTTTTGATTGAAAGGTGGCAGTAGGAGGACAAGGAGTCTTATAAATGTGAGAATTCTTAAATAAGTCTGTCAAGGTGAATACAAGAAAGTTAGAGGTTTTCTAGGTTAAGGTGTATAGAGAAGGGAAAAGAAGGTGCTCTTTCCAGAGGTAAGAAGGATTGAATCTATACTATATTGGAATATGTTTGATCACAGTGTAGGAATAATGAATGCTTTTAGCATATACACATTCTTTTACTTGCTGGATGTGCCATGGTGGGTTGAATAGAATCAAAAGTATACTTTTCTGTAGAAGGTTAACTGGCATTAAAAAGGGTCTTAAGGGTCTTCTTGTTGTAGCTATACTGGCAAGCAGTAAGTAAATGTATGGACTTTGGGACTGACCGTGGAAACTGAGGAAACTGTAGTGCTGGTTTTGTGGTGATGTTACATCAGAAGCTGATTAAGAGGACAGGGGTGACTGCTTGCTTAGTGTGCCTTTTTAAAACCTTAGTCTTTGAGTAATTTAATAATCTCAATGTTGAGTAGTGTCTAAAAAGTAATTTGGGAGGAGAAGAGGATGGTTTGAACTTGTCGCATGCTCTTTTTTCTCTCCCTCTGTATGTTTAGCAGAGTGTCTCCATAATATTCAAGTATAAAATGTCTAATTCAAAATACTTCAAAAAAATTAAATTCTCATAATAAGGTCATGAGGTTAGAGCTGGCTAATGATGTGTGTGTGTCTTTTATTGTAATATTTTATGTGGCCTCCTTAGTGACATGGAGTGACTGTTGTGTAGTGGTTGTTTTTCTGAGGTTCTGGTAATAGCTGTGTTCCATGACAAAATTAAATGAGAAATTGCTGATCTGTTTTGAATGTGTCGTAGTTCAGTGTTTAAGCCATGCTAAAGCTATGTTGCTTTTTCAATTTAACATGTTTATTTTGTGTTCTGGTTTAAAATGGATCATTACCACAGGGAAAATCAAGATCTCTTCCAAATAAGACATTGCAAACATCTCAAAGTGAGGTTTCTAAAGTCTGTGTTGTTTACGTATGTTCTAGTATTGAATAATTATATGTAATTTCTTTTTCTATGCCCTACAAAGTAGTTGCCCAGATTGTATTTAACCTAATACAGAAAAGCATGCCAACTGTTACACAAACCAAATAGAGCCCTGCAATTAAAAAGAAAAGGATGTTTGCATTTTTGACTGTAATAGTAGAAATGCCTAAAGTTTGCTGAAGTGGATAAATAAGTTCAGTGTTACACTAGGCTGCAATTCAAATATCTTATGTCATGAGGAGAAGTGACCTTGATAATGTGTCAATTGAGATGTGCCAGAGCATCCATTACTGAACTCGTATTAATACCGAGGAGATCATCTCTATAATACCAAATAAACTTGGTAAAGGTGATAGTCAAAAGCCTGTGCTGCTGCTTGTATAGAGCTATTGCCTTGGTGAATAAAAACAAAGGTGGGAATTTGAATTAGCTGTGTAATTTCTAGAAGATTTAGAGATTTTTTTTTTCAGTGGAGTGGCTCTGAGCTGTGAATGGATTGGCAAGAGGATGGATCTAGATTCCTTGGACTCAGAAGTTCATAAGAACTTGTTTTTATGACTGGGGTGAATTCCAGTGCAGTTCTGTGACTCCAGAATCCAATCAGGTTATATCCAAAGAAGTTTAAAGCCTTATGTTTTTAACAGCATTTATTTCCCAGGGGAATGCCTTTTTGTGGTTCCCATTACTTTAGCTAAATTAGGTGTAGAATGTGGCTTTGCCAATCGATGGGTTATCAACTTTAACTCTTCCTGAGTGAGTTGGCTCTGACAGCACTGACTTGGATATTTATTGGGATAAGGGGAAACGGAGAATCAAACTCTATCATTACCCCAGCTCTCCTGTAAGAGCTTGCTGATCCTGAGCTTAACAAATGAGGTTGGGCACCCTTCAGCAGTGCTTGATGGAACAACAGACTTTTGTATTGATGTATAATGTAAGGCACAAATGGACTGGTGGGGACAGAGCATTTCCTTGCTAGTTTCCTGCGTGACTGCTATTATATTTCATTTGTTTTGGAAACCTGCTGTGTGTTTCAGACTTAACTGTATGTTTCTGTTGGTTTGTGTCTGAACTGTTAGTCAGTTCAAATGACCTTTCCATTACTGGATGTAGTATGCTCTCCAAGGATGATCATTGCAAGCTATTCCAAAACCAGTTTTCTTCCATAAAAACCTCTTGTAGAATATCAGACTGCTGTGCTAAAAGTCAATAAATCTGATGCCTTCACACAGATAAAAATGCAGCTAACCAAAATTCATTTGCCCTATGTCTTGCTTCTTTTTCTTTCTCTCTTGCTGTCAGCATGAAGAAGAAGGACATTAACCTATTGGAAAGGGTCCAGAAGAGGGCCATGGGGACAATCAAAGGGCTGGAGCACCTCTCCTACAAGGACATGCTGATAAGGTTGGGTCTGTTCAGTCTGGAGAAGAGAAGGTTCCATGGAGATCTCATAGAAGCCTATTGGTACCCGGAAGGGCAGCTTGCCAGGGTGTGGAGTGATAGGACAAGGAGAAAAGGTTTTACACCAGAGCAGGGCAGGTTTAGATTAGACATTAGGAAGAACCTCTTCATCATGAGGGTGGTGAGGCACAGGAACAGGCTCCCCAGAGAGGTGGTGGAGGCCCCATCCCCAAAGACATTCAAGGCCAGGCTTTATGGGGCTCTGAGCATCCTGATGTAGTGCAGGATGCCCCTGCTCGCTGCAGGGAGGTTGGACTAGATGACCTTTGAAGGTCCCTTCCATCTCAATGCTTTCTATGATTCTGTGACTCTTAATGCAAATTCCTGCCTTTTGGGAGAGCAGCAGGGAAGGTGCAGTGTGCCAGGTGTGACAGGCTGTGGTGTGACAGGGCTGCTGGGTGTCAGCACTGTGGGTCTGAGGTGGGTGCAGAACAGCCGGGGGAATACAGCTCTCCTTGCTCCTGCTGGGGATTGCTGCTGCAGGTGAGGTTTCTCAGTCTGGGTGGCATTTCCACAGGCAGGATGTGCTGCAGGGTCCACTAGGGCAAGCAGGAATCCTCTGGTGAGATGTCAGTCTCCAGGATTTGGGATCCCTTGCACTCAGCCCAGCATAATCTGGTTTTATTTATTAGTTTTCTACTAGGCATGTAGAGTTAAGAGAGCATTTGGAAGCAGACCAACAGTCACTAAAATAAATGTTCTTTTCTGTTTATTCCTTGGCTTGCATTCAGAAATTAAATGGTGATGCATTAAGAATCTAAAACTTAGAATGTCTTACTAAGGCTTTAATTGAGTACAGTTCAAAACCAAAGGCATGATTTCCTCTTTTTTGTTGCACTAGGAAAAATAATGAATTTAGAGAGAAAACCTATATTTAATGCTGTATATAAATTGGAACAGTCTAGATCTATGTAATTTTACTTTTTTTACTGAGGAAAAAAGTCTGTCAGTCAATTACTAAATTATATTTACTAACCTGACACAGACTAAATTTCAGATTACCAAGACGACATTTTATTTAAAGGAGTATTTTCATTCATAATGCAGCCTGGGAGCTTGCTGGGTAGATATTTTGTAGTCTGTTTTCATGCTGTTTCTTTTTAGTATCTCACAAGAGTACTCACTGCTAAGGAATCCTTCATTCTGAGAGCATGGAGGGCTGATGGAGCAGGGTGAGCAGGAGCTGGGTGTCAGGACAGACCTAGCTGGGGGCAGACCCATAGTGGAATAGGGTCTGGAATGGGAACTTAGAGGAGCAATGAAGGGAGTCTCACCCTGTGAGCATCTTTCAGCAGCGCACAGATGCTTCTCTTTGACACAAGCAGGAAGGAATTGAGTTATTTTCTTAAAAAAACCCATGAAGATAAAGGAGAGTGAAGGAAGAACTAGGCAAAACTGTTCCTTCAGGAGCAGAAGGTGGAAGCGGAACAACTAACAGATGAAAAGTGCAATAGCAGCAGAATCCCATACTCGCTCAGCTGCTGTTTTAACTTTCCCAGAAATGTTGAAATGGATGTTCCTGGCCTTGGCTCCCTCCTGTCTGTGCTCAGAGCTGCTCAGTCCCGAGGTCTGGCATGTTCAAAGGCCTGCCTGCCTCTCCTGCAGAGAAGCAGCACTAGCGGCCAAGCCACTGCTTCCTCGGCTGCAGCCTGGTCCATGGCAAACTGTGAGGATCCCTGGGCTCCACTGCTCTGCTCGCTGGCAAATAGCAAGGGCAAAACTGTGGCATCTTCTCCAGGCTTCAGTGCTGCCACTGGCAAACTTGTGGTATTGTGCTTTTGTGACAGATATTAACTGCTGAATAGAGATCTGGCTTAGAAATTGAGGGCGTTGGTAAAGGCTTTTTGGTACTTCTATAAAAATCCAGATTTTAAATCCTGTTCACTTTCTAAAGTTGTTTTTTTTTTTCCTCTGCCACGTGTAATGGTACATGTTTCACAGCACTGAGAAAGGCTGTAAGATTAGTTAACATGTGAACCTCCAGCTTAAGTCATACGTGCAAACATGCATGCAGCAAGAGGGGTCCCAGTGTGTGACAGTTCAGCACAGCTCTTCAGAGACACATGGTGTTGGAGGGGATGAGGAAGACACCCACGCATCTGAGCTTTGTGAAGAGTCCAGCCAAAATAGCACAACTGCTGTCCCAATGTCTGCAGGCAGCAGCAGGAGTTAGTAAATGCTTAGTAACCCTTTGCTTTGTGCTACTTTAGTTCTAGGCACAGTAGAGACTCTAAGCTTCAAATTAGAGAAGAATCATAAATTAAACTGTTTTCTCTTCCTGTGGCAATCAATAGTAATCTCACTATGAATAGGAATGCACTCACTTTTTTACTTCCAAATTAACAGCACTTTGCTTTACTATTGTTCCTTTTTCCTCCCCTAGTAAACCTTTCATAAAGGGTGAACATAGCTTTAAATTACTGGGTTTCTTTTGATTTTCAATGTTGTGGCTAATCCCATTCTCTTTCTTAAAGAAAAAAAGGTAGTGAAGGCTGTAGACTCCATCTCAATTATGGAATCGTATTATTTAAAAAATTACTTTAACATCTTATCTTAAAACTGATTTGTAGCTGTACTATGCTTTGCCATATCACAGAATCACAGATATTGGGGATTGCAAGGAACCTTGAGAGGTCATCTAGTCTGATCCCCCTGTTGGAGCAGAAACACCTAGACCAGGTCATGCAGGATGTGTCCAGGTGAGTTTTGAATCACTCCAGAGAAGGAGACTCCCCAACCTCTCTGGGCAGCCTGTTCCACTGTTGTGTCACCTTCACTGTGAAAAAGAGTTTTCTTGTATTTCGGTGGAACCTATGTTCCTCTCAAGGTAGTTCAGCGCTGATGTCAACCACCAGAAGTTTTTGTATTACTTGAGTTGGAAAGGTTACTGGTGTTATCATGAGGGGGTGTGTGTGAGCTTCTTGTTTCCATGAGAACTTCCTCACATGTTTAAGCTTTCTCCTTCCAGAGATGAAACAGTGCTAATTAAGTTATGACTTAGTGGCAGCTGCCAGGTCCCAGGGCCAGTGTCCTGGGCATTGCCACTGGCAGGAGCTGTCTGCTGCAACCTAGAGACCCTGCAGGCTTGGTGCCCCAGTGCTCACCATGCAGAGCTTGGCAGCAAGTGCTGCCAGTCTGTTGGTGAGCAGACCTGCACAGCCCTCTCTGCTTGCCCTGAAGGCTTGACTTACCTCCCAGTGAAATGCTCTGCTGGTATGAGGGGCTCTTGAAAGAGCTATCCTGTCTCAAAAACCTGAGTCAGTGCAGTTTACTGGATGAACTCAAAACCTTTTCAATCAGCGTGGTTACCTCTTATGTGACAAGTTGGTGGTTTACTGCTTTGGATTGAGCAGCAGCCCTTGGCTCTCAGCCAGCTCCCATCTCTTTGCTTCCATTCTCCTTGCAGTGGAGGAAGGGCCTTACTGATGGCCTATCTTACTCTTCAGGCTCTGTGCTCCCTCCCCAATGCTAGCACAGAGCCATCATGGCCCCTGTGGACTTTTGGGACACAAACCTGTCTGTCCTCTGGGGTTTGGTTCTGTGCTGGAGTAGAGAGTGGTGTATACTGCTGGCTTGTGTGATGTTCTGCCATGTGGTGCTCCCAGACTCTCAGCCAGAGGCACAGAGCCATGGTGTCACAAGAGGTAGACAGTTATGTAAGGCATTGCCAGACCGTGGCCCATGGGGAGTGAGGTACCAGCCCAGGAGAAGTAGGTGTCTAGTCCTTGCATCCTAGTCCTTGCATGTGGGTACAGGAGGCAGTTGGGTCTGTCAAAATTATGTTTGTCTGTTGCTTCCCAGATGAAGCTATCAGCCATTTTGGCTGGGCAAGAGATAGCTGTAGTTAAAATATATCACTTTTATACTGCTTATATATATATAAGCTTTTACTTAGATCGGGGCATTGACAACTGCTGGTTTTGAAAGACTAAAGCAAATAACTGGTAAATAGTTCAACGAATAAGGATTTCAGCATCTGTGTTTGAGCCAGTATTCACAATCTGATGCAAATTCTTTAATAAATTCTACTAACTCTCTATTAAATATTAGTAAATATGTTCTCTTTCCAGAACAGAAAACTTAATACTGTAATTTTTATATGAAGAAAATTGTTGAATCAAGCTGAAAGGAATGTGCCCTTAATTCTTTCAGCTGTCCTTAAGCCACAGGCTCAACAGCTCTGCCCAGAAACCTGAATGATGTTTTTCTTACTTCTGCAACAACATTTGCCTCTCATTTCCATGCTTTCCAGCATTTTTCTTGGTATGAAGAGAAAATGTCTTTTTTCTCAATGCTGTCTCAGACCTGATAGTACTTGAATAATATACATGAACAAATTATTTCCAGAGCAAGCTGAGCTCTCTGTAATGTGATATAACATGGGCTTGTGTTGCAGTTATAAACTGGAAACCTGTTACCCTTAGCTGGCCTTCATCACAAGGCCCAGATGATGCTTCTTTGTCATGCTGAACTATTCTTCTGCCAGCCCAAAACCAAAGCTAATTTCTGAAACGAAGCATTCATCTCTGGCTGAATTTTAAACATTTCCCAGTGTATTTATAAAGTCTTGTTTATGTTCAAAGCACTTCAAAAAACAAATCTGTAAATACCAGATTTACTTCAAGTGAATATTGTGTTTAGTCACAGAAGGCTTTTGTCTCAATTTGTGAACATTTTGCACATTTTTTTCCTTTGTCTCATAACAGAGAATAGAGGCAGAAGTTAGATGTCTGAAGCAGTAATTGTGTTGTTTTAAAGTGGCTTCACTCTACTAATCCTCTTTGTTCTTTGACGTGTGTTTGTACACAGGGGGGTATCCAGTCATGTGCTTGTGGCAACATCTAAGAGATACATACCCTCTTTTCTCCTTCAGGAGTGACCATTGGCTTCAGAGCAGCTGAGGAAGGCAAGTTACCCACTCAAGCTTGAAAGCAGGGGATGGGTGGAATAACCCAAATAGTATCTGACCAAAATTATCAGTTTTTTCAGCATTTGAACTGAAGCAGTCTTTCCGTTTCTTGAAAATACTTTCAGAATTCTTGTTTCATTGAGAAGAAAGAACAAAGGAGAGGACAATTTGGCTTTAGGTACCTTCTCTTTTTTTTTTTCTTCTACTTTTTTTTCTTCTTTCTTCTTTTCTTCTTTAAAAAAAAAGAAGAAACAAACCTCAGTTTACTTTTGAATCCTTTAAAAAAAATTAACCCATCTTGGAAAAGCGTTTTCTGACATTGGGATTAACCAAGAGCAGAGAATCGCTGTCTGGAAGTACTTAAAGTTCATGTGCTCTTGGCTTCTTTCTTGTTTTATCTACTTAGCAGATAACCTTTGGCTTTAAGTTTTTGTTTACAATGTGAAGTCCAAAGTGACTTCACTAAAAGGATGTTAGGCAGTTGTGAGCAAAATCCTGTGTGCTGGGCAGAACTAAAGATGTCTGTGTCCCATTCATCCTGTGATGGCATGAAGTTTAATTAAAAATGAGATTTGATTCTTGTTTTGTTCCCGGAGCAGCATCAGGAATCTGTGAGTTTCTTTCACTGGGAGCTGCAGGATTGGGGTCCCCAGAGAGAAAAAAAGAATTCACTCTTTCTGTACCCACATTCTGATAACACCTTCAGCTGCAGATTTTACTTGACAGCAGATAAGGTTCTTGCGGTTTTGACGGGAAAACTGGTCTTTCAGCACTTGAGCATGGCACGATTATTTATCAAAGCTTCTTTTGTGGATTATTTGGATGAGGTGACAGAAACAGTTCTCAAATTCAGGTTATTTTTTCAGTGCCTCACTAAAAAACAGTTTAAAATTTGGTTGGCTTAAAACAAAGCACTTGGAGTTGAATTCAATTGTTTGCTCAGCCCAAAACAGAACTTTTCTTGGTCTTGCATGTTGGAAATTGTGGAGAGTTACAATAATCCATGTTTAACTCATGCCTGTGCCAAGCTCTGTGAAGCTCAGGTTACCTCCAAGAGAGGCAAAGTGGAACACAGTTGTTCCTGTGCAGGCAGCTCTGACCTAGGAGCATGCACTCTGCTTGTTCTCACCCATCTTTGCTATAAAAAGAATAAGAAACATCTGGGCAAAGAGATCAAATATTTTAAATGTAGATACTTTGGAAAGCAGTGTAAGAATATAGAGTTTTTCCTGGTCTTTGAAACATGTTATACTTTTCCTTATGCTGAGCCTCTGGTCCTACAGACTTTTTTATGGGTAATGCTTTGTTGGGTTTTCCCTTTCCCCTCATGGTTTTGGTTCAGGTGTTCTACAACAGATGAAGAGTGCCACACTGCTTCTTCTGCTCTTCCTGAAAACTTTCCACATCTGAATACATACAGAAAATGCCTAGTTGGTTGTGTATGAGCTGGATTTAATTTCTAGGTCATAATAAGTAAGGACCAGGGACCAAATTCTAATCCAGTGATGACATAGGTGAACTCCCACTGGTTTCCAAGGATTCATAGTTGGCTGTAGAGGACTTAATTTTGCAAATCCAAGTGCTTCTGACAAACACATTTGGCTACTTTCTGCCAGCATTCCACTTTTACTTTTCTCTATTTCCTACTTCAGATGTTTATGTGAGGGCTCTCTGTCATGACAAACTGGAAGTGTCTGGGTATATTTCGGGGGTATAAATGAAATTAAATAAATCTAGCAAATGTCATCAATGTCACTCAGCTGAGAGAGCCTTATAAGTATTTTGTACCCTTGTCTTGATCATCTCTGCTCTTCAGTTTTCTTCTGACTGTGAGAGGGTGCAGAGTTAATGTGCAGCTGCTCTGTATAGCACAGTTTTTCGTGACTTTCACAGCCCTGTGCTGGGGTATTCCACCAATAAGCTTAGTGCTTGGGATATCAAAGGTGAAGATGAAAGGGCACCTAGATTTTATTTTTTTTCATGGCATTTAAATTTAGAAATTATCAGTGATGAATCCCTGTGTTATTTCATTTGGGTGAATGGGTTTTGAAGCAAGACAAGCACTTTTAATATTAGTGGCACATGTCTGTAGTAAGCAGTATAGAAAACTGGAGCCAGTACCTGCCCTAAAGGTTTTGCAGTGCAAGAATTGAACTAGTGCTATTTGTTTAGCTTTATTAAAAAAAATAATGTATGTGCAAAAATTTTATTCTGTGCATTAAAAAGACAGTGATTCCAGGAGGAACAGTAACCTTGGGAAAACTTGTTTTCATCAGCTGAAGTACAAGAGTGAACAAAGTGGAAAACCAGAAACATCTGCAAGATGGTTTTGCTTATTAGGTGTTGAGAAGCCTGTGGTGTTTGATCCTAGGGAAGGATTGTCTCAGTATGTCACTCACAGTGCTCAATGTAAACGCTGTGCTTGCAAAATGATTGCATTGATTTTGAAGGGTATATCACAAAACTGATGTCAATTTAGTGGTTCTCAAAATTAAAGAAAAATGTGCGCAAGACAATGACTCCTTCAAGCATTTGGTTCAGAAACTTCAGACAAATCAAGGATAACGACCTTCTTGAAAAGAGCCTGTGAAGTAACTTTGCTGTTTTTCTAATAAATCATGGCAGATGAGACAGTTCTGTAGGAGGGAGGCTGAAGGACCATGATTTATTGGCTTGGCTAAACAAGTACACATGGGCTCAGACTCCAGGTCTGTAGCTGAAAGCTTCAAAGCAAGTGATATGGGGAAGGAGCTGGTCAGAGAAGGGCCCCTGGAAACCTGTTACACGGTGAGTAATGCAGCTGTAAATTACAGACAGGTTGTCATACCAGCCTTACAGTGAGAAATTTTTATTGAAATACAAAAGGGATTTTTAAACAACTTTCTGGATCGCTAGTATTTAAAATCATATCACTGTTATTAGCAATAACGTGTTAAAAAGGCAAAAGAAGTGTTAATAGAGTGTAGAAGCTTAGCATTTAAAAAGGGTTTGGTTTTAAAAAGAAAATTGAGTTTTCTTTGAGATTGGCCCTTGTTTTCCTACTTAAAAATCCCTGCTCTGCAGGATGGGTCCAGGTGTGCCATGCAAATGGCATTGTCTTCATTCCAATTAATCTCAGCCTTCCTTATAGTTTGATTTATTTGTTTTCTGTGCAGTGCATGTTAAACCAGCTCAGCAGAACTGCTGAATACATGACAGTTTATTAAAAAACTTAGTCCATTAGGTAGATATTTGTTCGGCTTTCTTACCAAACCTTAGTGGCTTCCACTTTGCATTGTTCAAGTAGGAAAATATCTGTTTAATGTGCAGAATTGCCAAATTTGAGGATAGGTGGTAAGGAACTCTTTGAATGTGCAAATGCCTGATTTCATGTACAACTAGGAGAATGGCATCCTGCATCAGAGGGCCAAGTACAGAGGTATTTATGCTGAAATTTTCACAGATTTGGTCCTTCCAACAATGTGTGTTCAGTAGCTCTGGACAGGAGTGTGGGATGCCTGTCCAGAGGGAAGGTTTTAGCTTCATTTCCTTTTTGAACGGGCTTGACAAGCCAGTGTGGAAATTTCCACTGTCTTTCTGGATGTACATGCTGTTCTTCATTATTTTTCTATTTACCAACATCATGAGCCGCAGTTTTTTGTCTTAAAACTGAAATACTCCACAGAAGCAACAGTCAGGAGGGAATTTGGGAATGCAGAACATATCGTACATGCAAACTTGGTAAGCTGCTGCACCATTCAGTCTGAGACTCCTCTCACTCAGGCCTCCTCCCCTCTATTTTCCTAGACATCTAATGCTATTCTGTGCTGGTTTCTCTGTAGTTTCCTGTTTTTCACTGTAGTTCCTGTGGTAACGGCCACATGTACAGCAGTCAGCACTGAAACTTCCCATGCAAGATCCATTGCCCAAATTGCATCAGCTTAAGAAATTATTCTGAAACATATTGCCTATGTGCACTTGCACCAAGAAGGCCAACCAAATCCTGGGTTGCAGCAGGTCAAGAGAGGTGATTTTGCCCCTCTACTTGGCTCTGGTCAGACCCCACCTGGAGTATTGTGTCCAGTTCTGGAGCCCTCAACTTAAGAAGGACATTGAGCTATTGAAGTGGGTCCAGAGGAGGGCCACGAAGATGGTCAAAGGTCTGGAGCAACTGCCATATGAAGACAAGCTGAAGGAGTTGGGGTTGTTCAGCCTGGAGAAGAGAAGGCTCGGGGGACCTCATAGTAACTTATCAGTACCTGAGGGGGTCCTACAGAAAGGCAGGGGTAGGACTTTCTGATAAGATATCTGATGGGAGGACCAGAAATAATGGATGTAAATTGGAAGGGGGTAGATTCAGGCTTGACATAAGAAAGAAATTCTTTACNAACTCGATGATCTTTAAGGTCCCTTCCAACCCAAACTATTCTATGATTATATAAATAGATAGAGATCAAAATATCTGCTTTACATACATATGTGTCAAGTTCAAAACACCTTAATTCACTGCAAGTAGCTCTGGTGTATCTGGTTTAGATACAATGCTAGTGACTGGTGCCCATAAGAATTAATGCACCTTCTGCTAATTAGTGTTTTTCATTATTCAACTGCTCTAATTGAACTTTCAGCTGAGACATGCTGTTGGGTAAAACAGAGAAATTATATCCATGTAGTTGTTTTCTTTGCAGAACAGGTTGAGATTTAATTTCTCTGTCAGGTTCATGATTAATTGGGATTTTTTGTTTGCATATGAATCATACTCTCTAATGTGGTAACATTTTCAGTGAATTAGTGAATATTTACTGTGTGCCCCAGAGTTAATCTGCATTCACTGTGCTTTCAAAATAATTGCTAATTGATTACTAGTGTAATCTATAAAACAACTACCTCAAATACAGGAAAAGGGTGTATTTAAAGTGCATTCAGAACTAAAGAGGCTTTTAACAAACCATGAATTCAGCTTGAACCTCACTATATTGTATTTTTCTTTTTGGTTTAAAATGCTATTAGTAGGCTAAAATGCTATTAGTATGACTAATTTTACCACATGAAAACTTTGCACTCTATAGCATTCTGACTTGTAGAATTGTTAGAACTCTGTTTGTGTTGATGCCAGTAGTTAAGTACTGCTGTCTTGTGCCCTGTACCAGCTTCCTGAAGACAAACTGGTAGTAAAATACAGCTGTACCTTTCTTTTCCTTATCATTTCATTATCAGAATGATTGATAAGGTTTCAAGGGACATCTACAGCCGTGTTCTTTCCCTGCTGTGCATGTTGGGTGCCTGCAGTAGTGACTGTGCCAGATCAGCATTTTAAGGAATGGACACCTTGGTGATAGGCAGACTTAGGTTTTTTCTGCTGTGTGTAAGTCTCTCAAGACTTGGTGGTCAGTTTTACCCAAAACCACACAAATGAATTTTTCTTTTCTATGCATTACTAACATCCTTCCCAACATTCTTACTTGAATGTATTTCATTGTCTTATAAACCAGCTGCTGAGTTGCCACAAAAATGCATGCAACCATCGAAACCAGCGTGTGAGGTTGAAAGTGATGGGATCCCATTTTATGTGCACTGTGAAGTGAGAGTGGAACTACTTTAGTTTATCCTGGTACATTAACAATGCCCTTTTTTCTTCTTATTTTTAGTACTTAATTACTGACTGTCTCCAAACTATGTTTCATTTCAACCACAGTTAATGCTGCAAGGGGAAAATACCATCTGGAGCAGTTAGACTCAATTGAGGGAAGGATTTCCACTCCTAGTCCCCTCCTCTTTTTACATGTCTCGGTAGCTCAGTCTTGTTGGCCTTAAAGAAGCATGTGATTTGCATAAATTGAGAACACCATTTTATGCTTCATGAAGGTCTCACAAGTCCTTTCAAACTTGTCAAACTGAGGTGCTACACAAATATGAAAGTGAAACAATATTTTAGGTATTGAGGAAGAACTTTTTATGCATGTGGACTGGAAAGGTGGTAATTTTTTTACTTGCTAGAGTCCTTATTTTTTTCTCCTAAATCTCAAGCTCACAAAGTGCTCTGAACCTTAGTTAGTCTGAGTGTACAAATTGGAAGTGCTGCAGTGTCAGGTGAAACCATAACCACAAAACTTGGTCTTTAGTTCAGTATTGCACTTCTATGCCAGTGCAGTTTCCTCAGGTAGCCCCTCAACTTCTTGAGGAGCTGTGTATTATCACTTTACAGGACACTTAAAGAATTTTTACTTTATTGCTTTAGTTCACAAAAATACCACTTTTTTCCTTTCTGCTGCCTTTCCTTCTCTTCCCTCCCATGGCTTATGGAAATTAGCTGTTGGGAGGAACACAAAAATGTCAATGTCATTCTCTCTGCTTAAGGGAGCAATTAATCTAGAATTGCAATATACCAATAAAATGTTCTCAGGTAGTGGATAATAATTTATTTTAACTGGGTGTAACGTAACAGGACTTGTACCCATCTTGGCTTGAATGCTGATGTCTGGCTGAGCTCTCTCTGAAGAGACATGAAGTGCAGTTATGAAAGCTGACAGCTCACACATTCCTTCCCCTGGTTGTGTGCTGCTGTAGTAACCCTAGAAGCTGCTGTGCACATGGCCTGTTTCTGCTGGACTTAGCTATTACTACTGTGCTTATATTAATAATACTTTTTACCATGAGAGATGCTGTAATCTGTCTTGGGTAACCATCAGCTCTATTTCTTAACATGTTTCTTGCTGTCTAGCTCAAGGAAAGCTTTGCCTGAATAGTTGATACTCAGTTGGTAATGACTTTCTTCATTCTTTTTTTCTTTTGCCTAAGGGATATAGCTCAAGCTTACTAGTGGTAAGGTAGTACTAAGACTTTTAAGCAGAGCAATGCTTACTTTCATTGGGAAATAATTTCTTTTAACTTTGTTTAATGTGAGGAATCTTTTAATACATGCTCAAAAAAGCCATTTCTCTCTAAATCTGTCTAACAGTAAAGACTTGAGGTGAGATACAAGGGAGAAGACTGTGCTTAGGAGTGGGCTGAAGAAGCTGAAGGACTTGCACTGATTCTACAGACCTTCTCAGTGTCATAGAATCATAGAATACTTTGGGTTGGAAGGGACCTTAAAGATCATAGAGTTCCACCCCCCCTGCCATAGGCAGGGACACCTCCCACTAGATCAGGCTGCTCAGTGCCTTGTCCAGCCTGGTCTTGAACACCTCCAGAGAGGGGGCATCCACATCCTCTCTGGGCAACCCGTTCCAGTGCTTCACCACCCTTACTGTAAAGAATTTCTTTCTTATGTCAAGTCTAAGCCCATGGTCTGGGCTGTGTCCACATCTCCCCAGGTGTCACAACTTTTTTCCCCCCCTCATACAGCTAGCACTAACCTTCGTAGGGTTTGGAAGCCATTTCATGTTATTTTAATTGCTGTTTAAAATGCTCCACCCTTAAACTGATAATAAAAATGTGGCATTTTCAGCAAGGAGCTAAGAAGCAGAAGTCATCACTAGTAAGTAAATGGTATTGATAGGGATATTATTGTTATTTCCTATTCCTGCCTTATATTTTCCTGCCAAGCCTGAGGTGAGGTGTGAGAGCAGTCAGATACAATTGCCTTCTCCCCTTGCTGGACTCTTACTAGACTTTATCCAGCAATTTAGCTGGTATTTTGGTGGTTTCACACTATGTCGGCCATTGTTCATAAAGAGAAATGGATTTCTTTGATATTTAATCCACATCTTCCATTTCTGAGGTAATTACCCTGAATGACTTTAAAGGATGAATACAATGAGAAATGTGAGCTTTCATGGGAGTTGTCCCTCGGTGAACTGGAGTTGAAAGCTGAGCACACTGGCTTAACTTCAGCTGGTAGATTTACATATTTTTTCATTATTGTTCTTCAGAGGATGGTGTGTCTTTTTTGAAATACATTGATGTAAGGACGTGTGCAGCAGTGCAGTTTGACGCCATGGGAGGATCTTTCCCTTCTGTCTGTTTGTGAACACTTACCTCTAATCTGTATATCTGCTTTTTTTGAAATACATTGATGTAAGGATGTGTGCAGCAGCACAAAAGTTGATGCCGTGGGAGGATCTTTCCTTTCTGTCTGTTTGTGAGCACTTATCTCTAATCTGTATATCTGCTTGTTTCAATAGGTTGTTGTTTGGTTTGGGTATTTTTTAATCAGTGAGAGGGATAGAAGTAATACTTTTAATTTGCAAATGCCATGGAGCCCAATCAGTATTTAAAGAAGTTAATTTAGAGCATGGTTACTGTAATATCTGTCTGGCCTCTTATGTTTTGGCATTATTTTTTCATGTCTTGATCCTTCAGATGCTGAACATAGCAGTACTACAGAAGAATGTTTGCTTTGGCTGGAAATGTGGCTGGCATTTTCTCTTCAAGTTAATAATGGGGGTGATGTGTGTGGCATTTTGCCAGGTCTCTGGCTTAGTGTCATTAGCGTCCCTTGAAGGAACCTCAAAGAATCCATAAACAAAAAGTTTGTGAGGGCTAAGAAGCAAGACCAAATATCTGCGGGAACTGCTGTCCTCAAAGGGGACAACCCCTGGGAAAGATGATTCAGCTGCCAAGTGAAGGCAGAGTTGCTGAAGGCAGGAGCTTTTAGAAGCCAGAAAGGGGTCTGCCTAAACCTCAGGGGCCAGAAACAAGGGTTACAGTGATTGCATTCTATTAAGAAAGAATTACAATGAAAGCTTAAAGTCATTGACAGGATAAGCCAGGGATGGTCCTGTCCTGTGGCTGCTGTAATTAATGGCCAGATTGCTGCTGGAAGTGACTGCCAGCAAAGTACTCTACTGCACCCCCTGCTTAAACATAGGGTTTGAGATCACCTCTGGAGTAAACTTGCTCAGGCAGCTAAAGCCAAGATTTATGTTTTTAGCCAGAAAGAATTTAGTCTATGGAAAAACAGTAAAAGTTTCTGGTTGTGGCAGGATTAGAGCTGGGATGACAGTAAAAGATCCTGCTCATGGCTGGATTACAGAAGGGATGAAGTTTCTCAGGAACTCAGAGTTTCCACTTAAATACAGACTGTGATAATTTAGTATTTGCCTCATTGTGGCTTGAATACAGACTTCTTCTCAAGCTGATTTTTCTGTTTTTAAATACCTCATCTTCTGTAAGATATTTTACAATTTTAAAAATACCCTTTTTCTTGTAAATTTGTGTTTATTTGAGCTAACTAAAATAGGGATAACAAAAATGTAGACAAGGATATTTTTATTTAAAAATTAGATGCATTGCCTATGTTGCTCAAAATTATTTTATATTTAGATTAAATCCCACTGAAATTAAAACCAGCCAGGCTTGTATTGCCTTCTAAGGGTGAGAAGCTCTCTTGCTGTGTGTGAACTGTTACAGGTATGTGGCTCACCCCAGGGACACTTTCCACTTACTCCTACAAAAACTGGATGAAGCCCCAAACTAACACACTTAATGCAGGCTTCCAAGGAAACCTGTTTTCCCCCAGGATCTGGCAGCTGCCCACCTCTCTGTGCTGTGCTGCCTGTGTGGCCTCCCTGGCAGCCTCCTCTGGAGGCAACTCTTGCTGTGTGTGCACAGTTCCTCTTCCCTGCTGCATCCCTGAGCATAACAGATAGAAATTGGTGATAACTGCATGTTATATTACAAGAAGGAGCCTAGTCTGTGATAAGCTGAGACAAGTCAGGCTGATTGCTCATCATTAGGACTATTTAAAAATAAGATTTTATTTTTGTTGTCTCCAGATGGATTGTTAGTCTTTGATACAATTAATATTCTGAGGTTATTTCTGTGTGGGTTTTGGTCAATGTTTTATTGTCCAGTCCTTGATCAAATCACAGCAGTATTTTTAGTGTTGTTAATATTCCAAGTATTTTACTAGGCTGTGTTAGCCTATTGGCAGTGACTGTGGAGTCCCTCACGGTTTATGTGATGTTTACACATGACAGCTTTCTAAAATGCTTTTGTAACTGTTTGGGCCACAAAGCACTGGGCCACTGTGAGAGTGAGAACTGCCTGGAATTCAGCAGGTACCGACAGTCAGGGTCACCTTTCACTTGGTCTGTGCAATGCAGCAAGTCACTTCACATTCCTCTCTCTTTTCCCATGGGCAAAATGCAGTCTTGGAAACTCTTTAACAGTTAGAGATGTGGTTTGAGAGTTATTTGCTTAGCTTGCACAATTATTATTAGAGTCAGAAATTATTTTTAAAGGTTTCAGTGAAGTATAGCTGTAGATAGTTTTCACTTTAAATCTTCTAGTGAAGAATACTGGCTGTGCTGCAAAAGAAACTTGAGCCACAGAGCTGCTGAGCTTTATGGACTTGATTGCATTATTGCAATTGCCAGTGTGTTGAAGTCACTTCAGTTTGAGCATCTGGAGGTTTTTGCTGGAGACCAGCAGGAACTCTGCAGCAGCACTGACATGGACTTTGTGCTTTCGAAGCACAATAAAATTATCTTTTAATTAAGAAACAGCTACTGCATATCCATGTTCTTAATGCTCATTAAAATGACTTGATATTGCAACATTTCTCAGAATGACTCTGAGGCTAAACCCTGTGTGTCCTCATTCTGAGCACTGAAACTGAAGAGTATTCCAACTGTTTCATCTCATCAAAGCAATCCCATGGGGAAAGTCAAATGCCTAACATATACAAAGCTAATGAAAGACTACTATATATACTATAATTATATTGATTTGGGAGGATTCTCTACCTGCCTGAGATTAAAAGTTACAGGACCCAACCTACCACTTCGTTCAGCATATCTAGATAAGTAACATTTATTTTGCCTATTAGTTGAAGGATTGTGTTCAATAGAGGATTATATACTAGCTCACATTGCTCATCATCTTGCTTTTTCTTCCCTCCAAGGAAGGCAGCTAAACATCAGGAAGGCTGGACAAGGCACTGAGCAGCCTGATCTAGTGGGAGGTGTCCCTGCTTATGGCAGGGGGGTTGGAACTCTATCATCTTTAAGGTCCCTTCCAACCCAAACTATTCTATGATTCTATGATTTACTGATAATGAAGAACACATTTCCTAGATGAGCCACTCTGCCTTTTTTCTGACCTGCAGATAGGCTGTGAAAGGGTTAACCCTTGGAAAAGGCAGATTTGCTACAAAAGGAACATCAAATTATTGCATACTGTGGCTCTTTTCAAATTTCTCATGTTCAGTCAGCAGTAAAATAGGAATAAAGGTATTGTAATAAGAAAAATGGCATCTGTAAGGATTTACAGAAGGAATAGAATTTTCTTCCAGATTTTACAGAAGATTTAATATTCCTATTAGTGTATTGTTTTTGTAGTGAAAATTCTTGTCAGTACATTCAGTTTCAATACTTGTGGCTCTGAAAGTAATGAGAAGTGAAGGAAGGGCTCTAAGAAAGCTTCATGTTTAGTCTGGGGGAAATTGTTGTAGGTCAGAAGTTGACATTAAAATAACAACAGTGACAAAACAGCCACTACATGAAAACTCACCATTTCCTATTCTTACAGGCAGCCTGGGATTGTCTAGACTTAATCTCAGAGCAAATCTTGTCTCTCAAATCCCTAAAGCACTGATGGCCACGGTGAGGCTGTTCAAAAGGAAGACAGTGTCCAATGCTGGGAATTACTGTGCTGTTGTGTTTGAAGATGCCTTTTGATAACATTTGGTTTACACTGGATTTTACACATAAAATTGAACAGATCAATTTGTATGGCATTGTAACTTTTTGGCATGTTATATATGGAGCTAAAATGAATACTTAAATGCATTGTAGGTAGTATTTATTAGTGTGATTATGGCTCAGTAATGACCATCTCAGACTTGTAAGGAATCTACCTTGTTAAAGAAGTGTTTCTTTTCTGTAAAAGAACAAGAAAGGGGGTGCTTTTGGTTTCTTTTTCTATCCCTAGCTGGCACCTCTGGGAATTTAACAAAATTCCCTTTTTAAAAAACCCCAAAACTTTAAAAGCAGAAGCCACTAAAGGAACATGGCAGGAAATGTTGTTAGACCTGCTGCAGAGAAGTCTGTGCTTTGGCTGGAGGAGCTGTGGTGCTGTGGTCTGTATTATCCAACAGGGTTCAGCTGGCCCTGTGAGTGTCTGAGGATATCTGTGGATAGAGTAAATGGACCCTGCACTGGTGGGATCATTCCAGGAGGGTTTTCTATCACCTGGGCTCTGTGAACATATGAACCTGTCATTTTAAGTGCTTTGTATTTTTGAGAAAATGCACTGCTAGCATCTACTGTGACTGCTTGCATTCAGCTTGAAAAGTAAAGTCTTGTTCAGGACCATTCATCTTTCCCTAATGCATTAGAATTTACTGCGTGTTTCTTCCCAATGAGTGAACAGCAGCTGGTTTGTTCTGAATAATTGGCCAATGTTTTGTGATTATTTCAGTTCATTCAAACCTCTGACCTGGATTTTCCTGGGATTCCCAGAGCTCCTCTGCTCCAGCCTGTCCATGGATGCTGGGAGAACGTTGGCTCATTGTGTCTGTGTCTGGCTGAGAGCAGGTGGTGTGCAGGAATGGGGAAAAACAGATGGAGAGGGAAAAGGAAATATGTACCTAAATTAGAAGAATTTGGGGTCCACTTTAAAATATGTTTTCTATTTCACTTTAGTTGAATTAATGCTTTTTAAACGTAATAAATTGAAAGAAGGAAAAATTAAAACATTAGTGGGGGATGGGCTTTAAAAATGCATTTATTTGGAATACAGCACTTCAGGATTATAATCTTTAGTTTTGCCAGTTCTGTGAATGCATTGGTATCTGTGGGACATGCAATTACTGATCAAATTATAATGTTTTTTAATTTAATTCTGTCTGAGAGTTAGCAGTAACTTGCAGTTAAGTCTTTATAAGATGAAGTTGCCACTAACCCAGAACTTACAGGCTTTTTCAGAGCCCTTCCATGATTTAATTACAACAATCCTGCTTTCAATTATTGTCATAAGCTGCCCTTTCTGTTGGCACAAATCAAATATGATTTTTTTCAGAGCATTGGGATGGTCCAAAGATCAATAAGATTATTTCACAACCTTTGAGAGTTGAGTAACTCACCTCAATTGAGCTTACTTTTTCTCCTCTGGGTGTGAATACAAACAGCGCTGACGGACAACCAATGTAGGTATGACTTCAGGTGATAAATAATTGGTAGCCTGAATTTTTTAACTTCCTTTTAACGTTTTTCTTATAGAATCATAGAATGATTTGGGTTGGAAGGGACAGTAAAGATCATCTAGTTCCAACCTTCCTGCAGGGACATCTCCCTCTAGACCAGGTTGCTCAATGCCCACTTCCAGGGAGGGGGCATCCACAACCTCACTAGGCAGCCTGTTCCAGTCTCACCACCCTTGCAGTAAAGAGCTTCTTTTTTACATCCAGCCTAAATCTATCTTCTTCTTACAAATATAAATGCCAAGTATTTGTGATACTTTAGCTTAACCTTTTCTAGCATAAGGAAATGGCTCCAGTATCTTGTGTCGGTGTTTTCAGCAGCTGTTGAGAATTACTCCTGGTGGTTTTCCATTCTCTCTTCCATTCACAAGAGGAACAAATTAAGAGAGTTGAGGTTTGCTGCTCCAAAAATGAAAGAGGAAACATTTGTAGAAATAAGGCCTGTGCAGAAACATGAGCTTTGTTCTGTGAAGCATCAGTTGTTTTTGTGAGGGAGAGCAGCCTTGTGCAGGTCACTGCTGAAAGCTGTGTGCATGGCACCTCTCCTGCAGATGTTGGAGGAGTAACTTTGTCATAGAAATATGAAATACCTCACACTGAGGGACAAATATGAACTTATCAGTTTGAAACAGAGGCAAGTGAAGATATTGAGGGGCTGTTGAAATGTGAGCTGGAGATCTCTGTCAGGCTTGTTGCCTTCTATGCCCCAGCCCCCAGCAGATCTGACACTGAATTCCTGGTGATGCTGTGTGGGTCTGTGGATGAGCGGAGTCAAGGTTTCTCCCAGAATGCCTTGGTCTGTCCTCACCCTTATGAGTTGCAGTGCTTCTCATGTCAAAGCAGATCTATGAGGAACAGTCACTGAAATTCTAACTGCTGTTCTGAAATCTTTATGTTCCTTCTGTTTTATTCTGTTGACACTTATTTCTGTTGAAATTCTAACTGATGTTCTGAAATCTTTGTGTTCCTTCTGCTGTATTCTGTTGACATAGCTCAGCAAGCTGTATTGATCATTGCAGGCTGGGCAGTAAGCAGCAGCAAGTCTCTGATGGGAGACATTTTTATCTGTTACTGGACTCTGCCTAGCATATTGGAGTAATTAGTGAAATAAGTTAATTGCTATTTATTTAAAATTCTCTACACAGTTGATTTTATACCTGTCAAATGCTAACTGGGTAAAGTATAATTCTCGGGAATGAAGAGTTCAGGGGCACCAGAGGAAATGCATGTTGTATGCTCTGTCAGCTGCATACAGTAATTGTATGAGTTTACATAACCTTTCCTCTGAGTGCTGCCAAGCAGAGAAACTGGGCTGGCTGCTGTCTCTCCCAAGGGAAAGTTTTTTGCAGTCAGGAGCTTCCAACTTTATGGACTCTGGCATCCTTCAGGTAGAGCCCTGGTGTCTGACACGCAGGCTGCTGAAAGGAAGGAGTTCAATCTGAGCTTGTACTTTGCAAACCAAACAGAGGAATGCTGGACTGTAACCACAGACAGTTTGTGCTGCTTTGTAAGGGCTGGTCAAATTCCAGGAGGTGCCAATGTAAGAGAAATCTGGCAGAGAAACAAATGTGAACTATATCTGCTGAGTTCTTCCCAAAGATTGCCTGGTCTGTATCAATACTAGCATCTTATGAATGATTTTGTAGTATTTCTTTTTTTGTCAATGAAATTTTTTATACTACTGCATGTTTAAGTAGATACTACATAAATTATTACATTCTGATTGTTCCATTCAGTGTGGCTTTAGCGTGAGCTGGAGATCTCTGTCACTTTATGATTAATTGCATTGGAAAGATTTTTTTCAGTGCATTGAAACTCCTACTCTTTTTCTAACTTTTCTCCTAATTTTGGAGAGAGCAACATATCCTCAGGCTTTACAGCACTGTCTGCTTCCCACAGCTGGTTTGGAGAGGTGCTGGAATGTTCCCAGCAGAGTTGGAGGGATGCCTTGGTAGGACAGACTGTGTCTCTGCGTGCAGTTGGGGCTGCAACATTCTGCAGTCCCTTTTGAAGTGACTGGTTTCATTAGACTTGACAGCTCCTCTTGGAGCTGTGTGAATCAGGTTTACCACAAACTTCCCTCTCTGAATTTGAAAACTGTAATGTCAGGAAAATACTGCAATCGTTTATCTGACCTTATGCACTGCACAGGATAGCAGGGCTGTCTCCAGTCACTGGCCTTGCTGGAACAGCAGGGAACTCTATAACATTGTATGCACTCCTCAAAAATATCCCAGATTGTTCATTTTGAAGCATAAACAGCACGAGTAACTCAATTCTGTTTTTCATAGTGCTTTTTGTCTTATCTGCTCTTGAAATCACCTTTCAGAGGTGCTCTGTTGCAGTTTAATTCCCCCAAATGTCATTGCAACTAAATTTGAAAAATGTCTAGCCCTCTGGTTTGAGTAATGTCTCTTCCATTCATCATTCTCAACATGCCTGTTGATTCTCTGATCCCAAAGCGTTACTAATTTCTGAATTCAGCCTTAAATATGTGTTTCTGTGTATATATGTACATTCATGAATTCAAATGTATGTTTGAGTAAACAAATCTAAATGCTCATTTGCTGCCAATGCTTACCAAGTGGTTTCTTTCCTTGTCTGAGGTCTGTCAGGCATTCCACTTTCCCAGACAACTTCTTCAGGCTTTAAAATTTATCAGCACCTTTAAAATTATCTGTAAGATTCCTGCTGGCTGTGCCATGGGTTCTCTTTGCTATCCCCATAGGATGGCAAATCTAACTTTTTAGCACTAAGCTGCTGGACCCTGAAAATATTCTGTTATCTTGTTCTGATAATAATGTTTTCTTAGGCTGAAATGGAAAACAGTCTATTGTTTGCTATAATGCTTTTATGAGCCTAGTGTATTTCTGGCATTGCTGCTTTGTCATGTATTCAGAAATGGTGTTACATTTTAGCTTATGTAAATTAGAGTGAATTTGCTTTTTTCTGTTCAGAGTATGAATATGTTCTCAAGTGAGACATTTGTTTCCATTTATACAATTTACAATTCAGTAATAAGCAGCAGATGGAAAACCAATATACAAATTCTTGTGAATAAAAACATCTTGTGAATGCCATTTCTCCATTTTATAAAAACAAGCCAATTTCCAGGGAGCATAAACCTAGAGATAAACATTCCAGCCTGGATCATCATCCATTCAGGCATAATCCTGCCCACCCATAACATCAAGGAATGAAACCTGTAAGGTTTGAGTAGGAAACTGGGGAGTCTTTTCCAGTGGTACAGCTGGATATAGGAGATTCTTCCCCTGTTGTCTGGGACACTGTACAAGGTAACTTCTCAAGGATTAGAGTGTCTTATTTGAGAGAGAGGGTTAGTGATTAAGAAACATGTGTATTGTATTTGGCATGCGTCAGGAAGGTGGTGTGGGTCTGGTGGGGACAGACAGGCACAGTGTTTCTAGAGGAACTGGGTGATGGAAGAGGGAAAGCTGCTGCCCTCAGGAAACAGGGTAGATTCATGCATCCTCCAAGTGCCTGGCAGCAGCAGTATGTCTGACTTTCCACTGCACAGTCCCTATGTTGGGAATGTCTCCCCTTTACCTAGCTGAGGGCTTTGCCTCTATAGGAACTTTGGTCCCCTGCTAGTGCCTGTGCTTTGAGGCCTTGGTTCTCTCTCCTTGCACATGCACTGAAGCTCGGCATGCAAAGAATTTGTCCTCTCCTTTGAGTAATGAAATTCTGTTTTGTCACTGCTTTTAAGAATTCTTATTGCCCTATGATGAAGGACACGAACCACAGATTCTTTAATTTGCTGAGGATGGATTAGAAAACAAGCAATATGGTACCCTGAAGCTCTGAACTTGTTGATATGAAAAGCAGCCATTGAAGCCACCAGACACTTGGGACAACTTGCTATTGAAGCACTTCAGTTTGTTGTGGAATAAAATGCACTGAGGGTGGGATGACTTGATAAACCTCAAATTGTCCATGGCTTAAATTAACAACTGTACATCTAGGTTTGGTGAGGCTTTTCTTTTGTTTGCTTTGATGTTAAGCTGGTTCCTAAATAGCTGTTATTTATTGTATGTTCCTGTGTTGGATGAAGATGTAGCTACAGCAGATGTGGTGGTGTTGCCTTTTTTTAACCTCATGCTGTTTTAATCCTACTTCTAGCTTTGTGGACAATGATGAGCATTATTAAAGGACAGCAGAAGAAATTTTTGCTTCTTACTACAGGATTGTGGCTTGTTTTGCTGAAGGCAAACGTGGACAGTGTCTACTAACTCTAGTGGTGTTTTTTGTCCTTTCTCGAAGTCTCTGGGTGACAGAGCTGAGTGAAAACATAACACCAGTGTTTGTGACCGGGTTTTTGAAGCCCTTGAAAAATCTTGCGGTGCTGTGCTGCCTCCCAGTGGCTTTTTAGTTTATTTCCTAACATATCTCATTACAACCAGAAATCACTTTATCGTATAGCATAACTAACTGGAGTATTTCAGTATTGTGGCTGAGATCATGATTTCTGGGACATGTGGCCACCTCCTGCTAAAACTGAGGACAAGTTTCTAACCTGCCAAGCTGGCTGCCCATATGACCACTTGTCCCTGGGGCTCAGCTACTTTTTCCCCACCTGTTCCCAGCCTGAGGTGTTTTTTCCCAGGAAGTGTGGAGTGGTGGGGTGCCCTTATCCCCTGCCACCTAGGTGGGTAACCAGAGCACATGATGAATCTGCACAGGCGTGGGACCTATGTGCTTCTTCCAGCTCTTGGGTGCTATTTTGGTAAGCTGTTACTCCCTAACCCAGTGAAGACGTGATCCTTCTCAGCATCAATGTATAAAAACACTGTGGTCATCACAGGATCAAATGAGTATCTATCTTTAGCAGCGGGGTGACCCTGGCAGCCTGGAGGGTGTACCCCTCAGCCCAGCTGGTGTCATTCCAGTGCTTGAGGTAGAACATGGGTAGTGCAGGACTCCTGTAGCCCAGCCTAGGTGAGGACTGTGCTTAGGGCTGAGTGCCAGCTAGTGAACCTACACTAACAGACAAGGAAAAAGATTTTTTTTTTTTGGTGATGTCTTGTGATAACTGTATACAAATTGCTCCTTTTTTTTCCCCTAGTAGTAGATCCCATTGACAACAGCTGTTCTAAATGTGAATAAAAATATCTGTACCATAGTCTTCGATCAAACATTTGTTTATGTCTTGTATTTTGGGCTATATTATTACTAAAGGCCGAGTCACAACCAGGTTATGCTCAATTATTTCCCATTTAGGTTAAATGCTTTAATTTTTTCTTTTTTTTTTTTTTAACTGACAACCCTGCAATTGCTTCCTACTTTGAAGAAGTTTCTTTCCTGATCTATTTTCCTAAAGCAAGCAGTTTCCATTTGAGCAGAAATTGGTTGACCTGGATGATTCCTTGCTGTGAGTGCAGTAAGTGGAAATGCAATAGGGGTGGAAGAGAGGTGAAAAGGTATTGCTGGTATGAACAGAATGTAAGTTATAAGCCTACATTCTTATTTCCTTCCAAACCACAGCTTGAAAAATCAATCTGATGTTGCAATACTTATTTTTAGAAGAGCTGATTTATTGAGGCAGTAGATCCATGTCCAGAGAGCTAGTTCATGCCAGTTATTCCACAGTTGTGTGGAAGGCAAGCAGTGAGTAGTGGGATATCATGGGACACAGCAGCAAACTGACAGTGGTGGGTGTGATGCAGGGCTGTGAAAAGCTGCAGCAGCAGTGTGGAGGCTAGACTTTGGGGTGTCACACCAAGGATAATTGCTGTGTGGAACTGAACTGTATTTTCATGTTCACGTATTTCATTTGGTGCCCCATTCCCCCATTTGAGAGGGATTCTCTGTTGTCTCAGCTGGTCCCTCCTGCTGAAGGGCTCTAATGATATTCTCTACAGATATTTCTACATTGAACTTGATGCTTTAGGATTGTTTTGGGGAAGTGGTGAATTCACACATTATGCTCTTTATCTGGTATCACTGTGCATAAGAAGTAAGTTGCTGTGGCAGTTTGGAGGAGGGCTAGCTCAGCCAGGAAATGAGATGATGTTGGTGCCTAAAGGCTGAGCACTGTGAGCTTTTGTCTAAGCCAACAGTGACCTCAGGGTTAAGACAGTGCACATCATGGAACGTTAAATCATGTTTCTGCTGATGTCTGACATTCAACTAGAGTGAAACATTCCATAACCGCAACAAAAGGAAGGACTGGTTTTGTGGGAGTTGCACGTCTGGCAACATCTTCCTCCATGCTTCTTGCCAGTGCTGAAACAGCAAATGGTGCTCTAGCAGAGGAAGCTAAGCTGAGAGCTTGTCTTTTTCCTAGGCACCTCCCTCCATTCTTCTTTACCTGGCTGTGCCTCCACTTACCCTGCTGCCTGAAATCCCACTCCTTTATCACTGCTTTTTCCTCTCAGTGTCTGAAGCTAGCTAATGAGAAATGAGTCATCTGTAATCCAAGAGAGAGAAGGGTGGATTTGCTACTCTGTGTGCCCACCCTGTGTGTATGTACCTGCAGAAGACAGAGGCTCAGCCTTGTCATTGTTTGAGCCAGGGCAACCTCACCACTCCTGACTGAGTTCACCCTCCCCAGCAGCTGCACTGGCCTCTAGGAGAGGGATAGAGGCTGCAGATGTGTGGTTGTTCTTGGGTTTTGTTGGAGTAGTGTCAAGAATGGCAAGCTTTGACCTTGCTGCTGAAAGATTGACATGGGAGAATAGGATCATAGAATCATAGAATAGTTTGGGTTGGAAGGGACCTTAAAGATCATCGAGTTCCAACCCC
>VZTY01011741.1:715161-755851 GCA_013400935.1 Turnix velox | reverse complement strand
ATATCATATTAAAAAGTCCTTCCCCTGCCTTTCTGTAGGACCCCCTCAGGTACTGATAAGTTACTATAAGGCCCCTCTGAGCCTTCTCTTCTCCAGGCTGAACAACCCCAACTCCTTCAGCCTGTCTTCATAGGGCAGTTGCTCCAGCCCTTTGACCATCTTCTTGGCCCTCCTCTGGACCCGTTCTAATATGTCCTATTCTGTCCTGAGGAGGGATAGGACAGCTGGATTTTAAAAAAAAAAAACAAAAAACCAAAACATCAAACCAAACAAAACCCAGACACTTGAATGTTGTGGAGGTGCCTAGAACTTAAGTGAAGAAAACACTACAGAGGTTGACTTTGGCCTGCTCCTTCTCTACATCAACACAGCTCAGCTTTTGGTCTTCTGTGGCACTTTGTGCTCCTTGGTCCTTCAAAGGGCTACTCAATGTGCAAAAATCAAGTGGTGGTGCTCCTTTGCAGTTGGTAAAACTTCATCAAAAGAAATAAATTTTAATTTAGCTTTTAACCTTTGCAGGGAATCTCAAAAGTAGGGCTCTTGGTGCTGCTGTCATCCTTTTTACCCCTCCCTCTATGTGTGCCTATGCTTGTAGTGTTCTCTTAGTTGAGCTATTGTTGCCCATTTATGAGCTCACCCAGTGCGGAAGCAGTTGCTTCTGGGAGACCATAGAAATCTCTTAATCCTGAGAACAGTAGCAGTTAAATCCGATCTTTCAAATATTAACCAGTAGCCCTGTAAAAGATTATGAAGTTTTCTGCCAAACCTAGTATTGTGCAACTGCTTTGGTGTGTTAGTACAAGAGAAGTTAGTACTTTGCCAAATTAGGAGGTGTTTGTTATTGCCTGAGAGACAGCAGTGGGTTACCCGCTGCTGAATCTGATCCTGCTGAGTATCTCTGTCAGCTGAGCTGTGTTTGAACTGCTGCACGATGAGGCAGCAGCTCCTGAACATTGAATACGTCTTTTTGCACTTGAGTATCACTTTGTGGAACTTTTTTGATAGGCCACACTTCCTTATTTTTAGCTACCTCCTTGCTGCTGAGCTCTCCTGCCAGCTGCTGTTGCCAAATGCAGGAAAGGGGGTGAGGGGGTTAGCCTGGGGTTGAAGTGTCATCTCAGAGTGGTTGAAAGCCTTGATGAAGAACCACGTTTTGTGGGGAGCTGCACGGTGGAGTAACCTCTGCCCGGGTGATCCAAAGAGAAATCACCTCCTGGCAGTGAACCAAAGAAAACACAGGATTAACTTTGCCCCGTGCGTGTGCTGGCTTGTAGCTGCTAAGAGTCAGCAAGAGCACTTAATTCCATCACTCTGGGAAGAGCTGTGCCTGTAAAGATGGGAGCCAAACTGCTGTGCCTCTTCCTTGCCTCTATCCTTGTTGCTTACTACATTTACACACCAATCCCTGAGGATATTGAGGAGCCCTGGAAAGTGATGATGATCTCTGCTGTCTTCAGGACCATGGAGCATCTGGTGAGTTGAGTGCTGGGTTTTGTGTGCAGGGCAGAGGGTGTTCTCAGTGCCTCTATAGGTCATTTAGATATGAGAGTATACATGTGTCATACACATATGTGGCAATGTGTTAAGTGAAGAACCAGTAGCATCTGTACTTTCTGTAACTGTGACTATAAAAAAAAAACTTAGAAAAGATTTAATTGTGCAATCGTGGAAAAAAAAGAACACTTAGTTACTGGAAAAGTGCTCTGGAATGTGAATATGGATAGAAAAGTGCAAACAAGTTTCTTTTGCTTAATCCTCTGCAGCTGAAGCACTTCCTGAATTTTTCCTGTTTCTTGGAACCAGTATATTCAACTTCCTCAGAAGTAATGTATTTGGTGTCCCAGAAAGTAAAACTAGAGCACTGCTTAAATAATACTCATTTCTGTGATTTCCTGGAAATCTACCAACAGAATAAACCTAAAAACTACACAAAGCTAATTATGGAAGTGACAACACTAGAGTGCGTAGAAATTAACCTATATATATATTACCTTTTTCAATGCCACTGTAATCTTGCCTACCAAAATATGGTATCTAGCTAAGCAGCATGGAGCCATGCCAATGGTATTATACCCTATCTGTAGTAATATGACAATATTTACTGACAAACATGGTCCATATGTCTTTTCATGCTATTTTTATGTATACTGCATCCTTGGCTTCTGTTTCATTTCAGTAGTATTATAGAGCCATTTCAAACCTATGTAAATAATCTGTGAGGATGCACACCTTGCCTAACTAATGGTACTGTAGTTCCCACCTCTTAATAACATTACTCTGGAAACTATTCTGAATCCAGCTTGTATTTAATATGCAATAGTAGGTGCAGTAATGTAACCAAAATCTAAAAACAAGGTTTAAGATGAAGAATTTGGGCAGAGGAAGAGGGTTGAGTGTTACAGGCATCTTTCTGAGTGGCTACAAACATCTTTGAGACGGCTTTTTTTTTTTCTCCACCATATTGAAATGGAGGGTCAAAGAAGCCCGGAGAGGGAATTTTCTAGCCTGTCTTGAGGGATGCTGCTGAAAGGCTTGGGTGCTGCAGGCACAAACACGAACAGCACAGGGCTGTTCACTCCAGAGTCTACAGGTTTGGGATTTTGCCTTTCCTGCTGTTTCAGTTAAAATGTGGTGGGTTTGGTTTTCAGAAGCCCATGGGAACTACTTTTCTGACTTCTCTAGTGGAGGCAAAGATGCATGTTTTCTTGGGATGTCTCCTAAATTTCACACTTTTGGCCAACATCAGCAACCACCATTGATCTTCAGAGCCATCTCAGTGTGAGTCAGCCTGTCTTTGTCGTGGAGAGCTTGTTAGGTCCATACAGTCAGCAGGAGGATGAGGGAGAAAGGCTTTGTGTGTGTGTGTGTGTTTACTCCTGGATGTTTTTCTGCTTCCTCGTCTGTTTTGATCTTGTGTTTTGAGGTCTGAGAGAAAGAAATTGTAGACTGCACTTTTGCTGTGCTGCCTTGCTTCTTCATCTCTTGACCCTCCTTTTGGAGTTGGTCTGTAAACAAAGAATGTGCACAGGGTAACTGATTTCCCCAGTAACACCTCCTGTTTCACACAGGTAGACCTGTAGCCTTCAGAACAGTAGTGCTCAGCAAGTAGAAGCATTTTATTTTGGTGTTGGAGGGTCATGTGTTTTTTGCTTCAACATGGAGTTGGTGTCTTTCATGGCTGCTGCACCCTCTCTGGAGGTGTTCAAGACCAGGATGAACATGGCACTGAGCAGCCTGATCTAGTGGGAGGTGTCCCTGCCTGTGGTAGAGGGGTTGGAACTCAATGATCTTTAAGGTCCCTTTCAACCCAAACTATTCTATGATTCTATGTTAAGGCTATGTCCATTACCAGCAGCAGTGGTCCAGAGCAAGTGTGTTTTGCAACTCTGCTGCTATCCCATGCAGATCCATAATTCCAAGGAACTCTATTGAAGATAGACCCCCTCTGAAACTACACTGGTAGATTAGAGATGGCTTTAAAGTGTCCTAAATACATTCTGAACAGTCATCTGATTACAAGGTAACATCTTAAAATCAGTTGTATTTCTGAATTTGCAGTAGGGATCCTTTTTCAGTCTTTCTGACTCCCTGGTGTTGGTTTGAAAAAATGGGAATAATGCTGCTACTGCCAGGCGCTCCTGAGCAAGAATGTCCTCTCCACGCTCCCAAAAGGACATGCCATGACAAATGTCTATCCAACCTTTGTCACCTTTGCCTTCATATGCTCTGGAGAGGTCTCCAGCTTCTGAGCAAAACTGTAAAGATTTTCTCCAGTTTCAGGTTGCCTGGCCTGGATGGGTTTGAACACAACCTGTACCACAACCACATCCTGGGCTGTATTCCCATCAGTGTGGCCAGCATGTCCTGGGAGGAGATTCTGCCCCTCTGCTCTGCTCTAGTGAGACCTCCATGTAGTGTTGCCTCCACCTCTGGGTGCCCAACATAAGAAGGATGTAGACCTGTTGAAGCAGGTGTAGAGGAGGTGACAAAGACAATCAAATGCTGGACCACCTCTGCTATGATGATAGGCTGAATCAGTTGGGGTTATTCAGCCTGGAGAAGGCTCCAAGGATGCCTTAGAACACCTTTCAGTACCTAAAGGGGCAACAGAAACAATAGGGAGAGACCCTTGATCAGGGTGTGGAGTGATAGGATGAGGAGCTGTTTTAATTGGAAAGAGGGGAGATGTAGATTAGATATTAGGGAGAAATTCTTGACTCTGGAGCTGGTGAGACACTGGCCCAGGCTGCCTGGAGAAGCTGTGGATGCCCCATCCCTGGAGGTGTTCAAGGCCAGACTGGATGGGGCTTCGAGCAACTTAGACTAGTGAGAGGTGTCCCTGTCCAGGACAGAGGAGTTAAGACCAGATGGTCCTCAATATCCCTTCCAACTCAAACCATTCTATGAATAAACTGACCAGTTTCTGTGATGGCTAAGCACAAAATTTTGCAAGCCTTTTCAGCAAGCATGATGTGCCCACAGTCTTAGGTGGATTGCATGAAGAAAATGTAAACTACAATACAACATCTTTCCTCCTAAAGCTTCTTCCATCCATCACCTGTCTCCTCAGTAGCAGTAAAATCTGGATTAAAGCAGTTTACAGCCCTGTCACAAATTACATATGTTGAGCTGAGAGAAAGCTTCACTGAGAGGGTCCCTTGGTCAGATAAATCAGCTGCTAAAATCAGTGTCAGTCTCTCTGCCTGTCAAGGCTCAGCTCTCTTCCTCAGAAACAAGTTTTTAGGGGTTTTTGTCCTTGATGCCATGTTCCCCTTACGAAAGACAGAAAATGGTTGTGAAAAATGTTTTCCAAAGCTCAAGGAACATAAAACCCCAAAGTGGTTGCTTTTCTTCTTGCCCTGTGATGTGCCATAATCTCAGATAAGGGACAGTGAGACTTTTCAGATGAGGGTATCATATAAACCTCTTGGTTTTATATGACAACAGTTTTGAAACCCCAGGCTGTAAAGCAGTGGTTTTCCACAATATAAAATGCCTGCTTGTGGGAAAACCAGCTCTGAGTGTTGAAAAGGCTCAGTCAAGTTGAGGGAATTCCTTCCAATGTGGGGGAGTTTCACTGGCTCAGTGGAATTACAGTAGGATTCGGTCTGGCCTATATATTTATTTTTGCAAGATGCTAATCCTTGGGGAAAATACAACAGCTGAGAAATATTTATGTAAACTGTGTAATCGCTGTGGCTAAAAATAGGTGGTTTTGGCATCTGTGTGTATTTGTCTTCACTGAGCTTATGACAAGGATCTGCATTCTCCTTCAGCCCATTTGTCTTCACCTCAGTCCCAAACCAGAGTTTGGCAGAGCTCCCAGCATGGCCGGGTCCAAGCCTTTAGAGAGGTGACTCTTAAATAGAGTGACAATCCCTGTTGAGTACTGTCAGTAAGGTCTTGGCTGTATTCTCATCTAACTTGTGAATCATAGAAAGGTTTGGGTTGGAAGGGACCTTCAAGATCATCTAGTTCCAACCCCCCTGCCATGGGCAGGGACATCTCCTACCAGACCAGGTTGCTCAGTGCATCATCCAGCCTGGCCTTAAACACCTCCAGAGAAGGGGAACACACAACCTCTCTGGGCAACCTGTTCCAGTGTCTCATTACCCTCACTGTAAAGAATTTCTTTCTTATATCTAGCCTGAACCTCCCCTCTTCCATTACTCCTAATCCTGCCATGAAATGAAAATGTAGGTTATATGTAGGAGATGATTTAAAATGTCAAGCCCCTGATCTTTCAAAAAGTGATCAGTTAAAGTGTGTGTGGGTTTGTGTGTGTTTTACATTATTCCTAGCAAGACTAAAGAATATGTTGGAGAGTCAAACTTCAGCAGGTTCTGTGCCAGGATGGACTATTTATTTGCTATCCAAATCAATTCTGCTTTGAGTTTCACATGTTTTTCACCTTCAGATAACCTATCAGCAGAACTTGGTTTTATTGCTTAATCATTTCTCTTGCAATATGACAAGGCAATTAGGAGACTTGAGTGGCAAGTTGGGTCGTGTCCCTGATCTCTGGGTGTGGCTATGAGGGAAACGAGGTGCCAGAGACAGTAGTGCAGTGGCTGGTAGTGGCCAGTAGTAGCTCCCTGTGGCACAGTGTCTGTATCGGTGCAGGCAGGGCCCTAAGGTGGAGACCAGGCTGGAGGAATGACCCACAGGAAATGCTGAATGTACACATAATTGGCAACCTAATGTCAATGTTGGGCCTTTCCCAAAGCCCTTTCCCTTCTGACCAATTGATAACACAGTGTTTGTTTCACCAAACAGTTCCCACTGGAGCTGTCACCCTCCCCTTCATGGACATTTCATGTCTGAGAATAACTGTGACTGTGTTTAAAATATCATTTTTCCCTTCTCTCTAACTTCAGTCTGAGATTGCTGAGCGGCTGGGGCTGATGCAGTACATGGAGGCTCTAATGATGTTCACAACAGTCGAGTATGTCCCACCCACGTCTGATGAAAATGTGACTGTGATGGACACAGAGTTCAGCAACGTTCCCGTCCGCCTGTACCTGCCCAGGAGGGCATCTGAGGGGTTGAGAAGAGCAGTCATCTACTTCCATGGTGGAGGGTGGTGCGTAGGAGGTGCAGGTGAGCTCTTCTGTCAGTACCAGGGGGCTGGAAAAAAGATCTTAATACACTAAGAGCTGCTTTTATTTTGTGGAAGTTGCCACAAAAGAGATTGAGAAGCTGGTATTTCACCATTTAAAGCCAGGTAGTGGTTTTGGAAATCACCTGAAAGCTTCCTTAAAGGGGAACATGCTGAGATTCATGTGTCTGTTCTTGAATGTACTGCAGTATATTCTAAATGACTTGTTTCATTTCAGACATGAAAGGCTATGATCATCTGACAAGGTTGACTTCAAACATGTTAAATGCTGTCGTGGTATCAGTCAAGTAAGAGAGATTCTGCTTCTAGATGGGATGAGTGTTTGGAATTAATTGATCTATCTTGATTATTCTAGTATTTTGATCATGTGCTTTCCTGCTGCCTTTAAATATTTATAAACAGAAGCTGTCAAGGCTGAAGGAGTTGAATTGTGCTTGGTGGTTATTTTAGATATTACTTTCTAAAGCCGAGTGGGTAATAAAATATTTGAGCCTCCAGCACAGACATTCCCTTTTCTCTGGGCATAGAAAATAAGAAACATTCAGCACTCGGGCAGATATAGCAAGCCTTTCTCTTTACTAGCAGTGGGAAATAACACACTTCTGCTTGCCTCCAACAGTTATAGACTGGCACCTAAGTACCATTTTCCTGTTCAATTTGAAGATGTATATGCAGTAACTAAGTTCTTCCTTCAGAGCAATGTCCTCTTCCAGTATGCGGTAGACCCAGGTCGGATCGGTGTTGCAGGAGACAGTGCAGGTGGCAACTTGGCTGCAGCTGTGGCACAACAGGTAAAAAAAACCCCAAACAATCTGGTTTGCTAGCTCAATTTGAATTTTTTATCATTTCACAAACACAAAAGACTAAGAAAAGCCTCTGCTTAGAGCAAGCACGCTTCCCAAACACCCCTTGTGCTCTGTGTAAGCAGGATATCACACAGCCTGGTGGATTGGCAGTGACAGCTCTGAGCTTCCAGATAAGCACCTTTACAGGGACCATTAGCTTTGATGCCATGATGTCCTCCAAACCTTTGTATTCTCAGAAAAGGCTTTCTGCCCCTTAATTAGGGCATGTATCTATGCTTAGGCACTTTTTTACTATCTTAGCTATGTTGTTTGAAAAAGGAACATCGAACAGATGTAAATATCAGAAGAAAAAAAAAAAAAGCAGGCTCCATGTTCCAATGCCATTTCTTCACTTGCAGTATTGTGCCTTTTGTACTTCTCACATGGGTTTATCAAATAGTGCAATGTTGTTGCTCTTAAGTTATTTGGATTGTAATGAATATCAATTGGAAAGGTTGTGAATTTGCCATGGACGCTGAAGGCAAGTTACTTTTTAACTGACTTTGTGTAATTTCCTTTTTTTTTCCCCCACAGCTGTTAGAGGACTCTGAAGTTAAAACTAAGCTCAAAGTCCAGGCTTTAATTTACCCCGCTCTTCAAACCCTTGATATGGATTTGCCATCTTTCAGAGAGAATGAACATATGATCATTTTACCCAAGCTACTTATGGTCAAGTTCTGGAGTGAATATTTCACCTCTGATCCATCTCTCAGGGAAGCAATGATGTCCAACAGGCACGTCCCGTTTCAGTCGAGCCACCTATTTCAGTTTGTGAACTGGAGCAATTTGCTGCCTGAGGAGATGAAGAAAAATCATGTTTACACCAAACCCACCTATGGAAGCCCTAAGCTTGCTAAGAAGTACACAGGGTTTCTGGACACCCGGGCAGCCCCACTGCTGGCGAGTGATGCTGTGCTCCGCAGGCTGCCCCTCACCTACATCCTCACCTGCCAGTACGACGTCTTAAGGGATGATGGAGTCATGTATGCCCAGCGCCTCAAGGCATTGGACGTTCCTATCACACATGATCATGCCAAGGATGCCTTTCATGGGGCAATGATGTTTACCTCAAGTCCGTTCTCCCTAGCTATAGGGCATCGGCTAACAAACAGATATCTTCAGTGGTTAGATGACAATCTATGAATTGAAAAATATTTCTCTAGTTTGTTTGGCTTGTGTCTGCTCTGTATGATTGAGGAGTCTAAAAGAATAGAAGCCATGCGAGTCTTTGGGAGTGATTGCCCTCTTCATTGTTTTGTCCTGCAGTGTTGTTTCTCATCTTCTCTGGCAGGAATGTCAGTCTGATTCTAACCTAAGTGTTCTTTTAGTGTTGTCATTTGAGCATAAAGCCCTATAAAAAAGCACGCTGCCCCAGGATTCCTCTCCTGGCTAAGACCAGAAGGGTTGTTGTGTCTGACCCTGCTCACATGCTGCTTGGTCTTGTGAGCCTGTGGGACTTGATGTCTTGTGTTGATTTCTTCTTAACCTCCTGATTCCCTTGGTGTAGTCTCTTATCCTGTGGGATGAGCTGGTGTGGCCCCACTACTGCCACTGGGAGATGAGGATGAGCAGAGAAGAGGGACCCGACTTCTGGAAGCCCTCAGCAGCTTCTGAAACCTTCATCACATGAGTCTGCTGAGCTTGTGCTGTTGTCTCTTTCTGTGCAGCTCAAGGGAAGTGCTTGAAAAACTGGAAAATGGGATGGCTGTAACAGTGCAGATGACTTGGTGTTTTGATTCTGCTTGTTTTTTTAAAAAAGTATCTGTCTTAATAATCTAATCACTTTCTTCAATAGCTGTACTAGAAGGAAATCATGTAATAGAATGACACTGAGTGTTCCTCAAAGCCTTACAGTTCACTTATCAAACAATGACCCATAAATTGTTTAGCAGTTTTTACATGTGGATTTTCAAAAAGAAAATTATCTCAGTCATTTGATGGACTTGAAAAAGAAACACAATCTTGAACAAAAATATATCCATGTAAATGTTCTGTGTATTAAATATAACCCCTAAAAATTTTGGATGATGAATACAAAAATTAAACCTGTTTTTGTTTCCAGTGCAGTTCACTTTCTGTCACTCAAGTGTCCCACGTATCAAAGGAATAACAACCTGGCTCTGGTACACATGGTGAATATTGTGAACAACCAAGACCAAACCCAGGAAGGTGGTGTTTTACTTTTGTTGTCGCTGTTAGTGTAAATCCTCAGCAATGTCCTGCTGTGTTTGTTGAGAAGCTAGAGTTGCTGAGGGAGGTGCCTGTTACCAACACAAGGAAGGTGGGGCTGGAGAGCAGTGGGGAGCTGAACCTGGCAGTGGGGAGAGTGGGATTCCTGCTGTCCTCAGGGGACAAAGGAGCAGCATCCATCAAAAATTTAACATTAAATCCAGCAAACTTTAAATTTTTAGACAAAATGTGATGTACTTTACAGAGATGCTAGAGGCTCTCTGCACACTTAGTGTTGTGCAGGGAGGGAGCCCAGAAGCACATCAGTCCAGAGGGTCATGGTGGCACACCCCAGGTTGGGCATCCCACATCTCCCCCCTGCCTTGCTGCACAGCTGTGCTGGCCTTCTGGGAGGAGGAAAGGAGGAGGAAGGCTCCAAGGTGAAGTTTCCATGCAGCAGCCAAGAGCAATGAAAGCCCCTTTCTCCTCCTCTTCCTGAAAGGTGGAAGTAGAAGAAAGGATTTCGTAGCTTTGGGGGAACAAAAGAAATCTGTGCTTTGGACTTCTTGAAACATACATAATTGATGAAGATCTATTCCTCCCAGGGAAGAAAACTAATTGAAGAATGAAAGCAATTTCATGTCTTTCCTCATTTTCAGGCCCTGGATGTAATTAGTACAAATCTAAATAACAGATGGCAGAGTGCTACAGGGAGCAATTGTGTATGAGATGTGTATTATGGAAGTATTTTATGCAAATAACACCCTAAATCCAGCCTTTACACTGCAGAGCAGGTTCATTTGGGATTTATCTGTTCTTTATATGTGGTGCTTGTTTGCACACAGCAATACATAAAGGCCAGGGCTCTTGCCCAGCAGCATGGTGCTGTCAAGATGGGTGAGGATGGGAACAGATCCACAGGGTTTGCTGCAGTGATAGAAGAAAACAAAACCTCTAGTTTACAGAAGTGGCTGCAAAATGTCCCTGCAGTGTAATCCTCCTGGAGTTTTTGTTGACTGTTGGTTATGGAATATACTGTACTACGGGGGAGTTACAAGGTTTGGTCAGATGTAGTGTGGGCAGCTGCTATGGCCAAAGGCTGGGTGCTGCACCTCGGTGAGTACAATGGTAGGAGCTGCTGGCATCAAAACCTCCTCTCCTGCTGCACTGCCAGATTGATTTCATTTTAAGCATTCCACATCTTAAGACAGTCCTGTGGGCAGCTGGAAATGTGTGCAGCTTGGACTGTGGGTTTTGTCTCCAGCCTGTGGCTACCTCGAGGCAAGGACTGCATCTGTTGTTACTGGAGTCCCTAAGGGGTAAGGCAAATGCTCTTTATGCTGTGCTGGGAACGTCCTGCCCTCCTCACCAGGTTCTGCATGCTTTTTCCTCACTGGATTCAGATATCATTATTCCAAGAAATTTGGCACTAGAGGTAATGTGCATTTGAGCCAAACAAAATTGGGTTTGAATTATGTTTCTAAGGCAGGTCTGCCTGGAGAGTGCTTGTATTGCTGCTTGCCTTCAATTGGGCACTGCCCGTGTTAGAGCTGGAGATTCCACATGGTAAGTGTAAAAGTTTCAGACTTAACTTATACAAGTTCAGCAGGAGGAGATGAACCCCAAAAGCTTCACCCCAAAGTCTGGGGCAGCTTGGGCTCCTGCAGTTGGAGAATGGTAGTGCTGCTTCCAAAATGCCATGCACACAGCTGTGGGTGACAGCCCTTTGTGCTTGCAGGGCTGATGGCCCCTTAGTACTTGCTCATCCCCTGGGAATCTGCTGAACAGGCTGTTTTACCATGAGGCAGTAGCAATGTTCCTCCAGGACCTGGGATCCTGATGCCATGGGCTTGTGGAAGGAGCAGCAAAACTGGGTTAAAGAGGTTGATGGAACGTGGGCTACCTGTAGCATCTGAAATATGGGGAACAACCTACACACATCCCCTGACTTCTGCAGGCAGCTGGGGTGGGTGCTGTATTCCCTTCCTAAGGGAGAGATGAAGGCAGGGTGAGCACAGATGTGCTTGGACACAATCTTCTGGCAGAGCTGGCAAACAAGCATCTGAGTCCAAACACCATGACTTTGGCTTGGGAACTGAAGCAAAGGAAAAGTGGGTCACGTTTGTTCTGGAGCACAGGGAAACCACGTACTGCCAGGTTATTATGAGCAAACAACATACAAACAAAAGTAAATATTTAATTCTATCCCTTTGTACCAAAGGCAGCAATTGCATTGGGCTGTTACCTCTGCAGTACCTGGCTGTATGGATACAGACTCTGCTATGTGCTGCTGACCCCTGCCCACTGCCATTGTCATCACAAAGCTTTCTTCTACTGGCTCATGGTGGTCAGATGAGATAAGAATCAATTTCCCCTGGTAATAATTTATAACCATGTTCCATTTGCTCACAGGGATGCATCTTGAGTGCAGATAAACGTCCCCTGTTTAAAGGGCTGTGCAGCAGAGGTGCCACGTTTCACTCAAGGTCAGCCTTAATGACTTACTCTCTTCTGTCAAATGCAAATACATCACAATAAACCATTAAATATGCATGACTCATTAATAGGCCTCAGTCTAATATAAATTAACTAATGGATATTTAATGGTAAGAAATGTGCCTGAGTCGAGCTGTATTTCTTTAATGCCTGCAGATTGCTAAAGAACTCAATGAATTTAACAGCACAGCGTGGGGTTACAGCCAGAGCCTGCCTTTGTCTGCCTCCCAAAATGCCTGTTTTTTGCAAACTTGCTTCAAATGTTCAGGGAACTGAGCCCCAGTAGTGTACTCAACCCCTGGAGGCATCCATCTAGCTGTGTTCCCCCTTTGGCTGTCCCTCAGCCTTTCTCCTGGACATGCCCCTTCTTGAGTGAAGGGACTATCCCTGCTGGGGCATGGCACAGCATCACTGTCACCTACTGCCAACTGGGCTTCTGCCACTCTGCTGCAGCCTCTGGGGCTCCTCTCCTGCCTGAGAAAGCCTTGCCCTTAGGGACATGAACTGTACAAAGGGCCAGCCCAGCAGAGGCTTTTTAGAAATATTTTTAGAAACGTTTAGAGCATCATTTTATGCTTTGTTCCGCTTTGTGTGTGTTGTGGGAGGGAAAGACAAACAGCTGAGTGCTACAAGGGTGTGTGGTGCTGTTGGGAGCCACTTGGCCAGCTCCCGGCAGCAGGGCTGCTTCCTGTGCTTTGGAGATGCCAAATGTGATCTCAGTGTTGCATGAATATCCTGGTCTGGCTGGGATCAGGTGAAACAATTAGATGTTGGTGTCCATGTGAGCATTGCAAATGCACAGCCATCTGCTCTGGGTGCAGCCCCAGCTGGTTTGGAGTCTGCCTGTGACAGCAAGCTGCCACAGAGCAAATGGCTTTTCTTGTAACAATCTGAGAGGAGCTCTGCCACTTACCAGGGCCAGGAAAGAGAGGCTGATCCTCTTGTCTTTAGTCATTAACGTTTGCTCTGCTGCTCCTTTTTTATGCAAGAAAACCGCAGCACCCTCACTTTCCTGTGCAACCATCAGCACATTCAGCTGGGACACCCAGCCTGAGCCTGCTTTGCCTGATCTGCTATGGAGAGCTTCAGTGCAGTGGAAGCCAGCAGCTTACAGGTACAATTAAAACTGTATGTAAAAATGGCACTATATGGTTAGAAACCAAGAAACAGTTTTTGTGCTGATGTAAAGAAGTTCAGGTACATCAGTTGCAGTGAAGCAGAAACATTTTTCATTAACAGTGTTTAGTCTCAAAGATAAGAACTTAGTAATATTGTATGGTTGCTGATTAATAAATTGCCAGGCTTGGAATGCTTGTGTACTACTGTACAAAGTGTGCTATTGTACAATATCTATGTGCTCTTTATTGTCCAAATATAATTAAAATATGTTAATTTATTTGCTTTGCTAACTATAGTGTGTCTCTGGGCTGTTGCATACGTTGCATTGATCTGTGAGTGTAAGGAGAGAGGTTGTTCTGTGCCTGAAGATAACTGTACATCAGCAGGACACAAGCCTTCAGCTTTTCCCTCCTGATGCCTGCAGGGATCTTCTCCAAAGATGGGATGAAGAATGGTGTTCTCAGCCCACCTGAGAGAATGCTGGGCACCTCTGACTGAAGGCCCTTAGCTGGCTATGGGTGAGATACTCACCTTGCCCTGTCAGAAGCACCTGGTAGGAAGCCCTGTCCTCCACATCACGGAGCAGAGCAAGACTGCCCTGGCCGTTTGCAAACAGCCTCTGGGAAAGGGAAGTATCTGTTTGCTTCTCTCCTTTGCTGCGTGTGTTTTGCAGAACCTTCCTCCCACAAAAACTGCCCCCGTGTCCCACTCAGCCAAACAAACCGCGCCATTGCCCTGACTCATTAATGATTGAATCATATGCAAACTTGGTCCCACGGTGATGCTGCTGCGCTGCACACTGAGGATCCCAATCTTCTCACTGAGACATGGTCCAGGAGTGCCAGGGAAGCATCAGCACCAGCCTTGGGAATGGTAAGGTATCCTTGTGTCCTGAGAGCAGCTGCAGGTGGTGCTTCTCCAGGAGACTCTGCTGAGACCTTTTCTGAGTGAATCCTTCCATCATGTTACCCTGACCACTTACCTTAAAGCTGATTAATTGATCTTCTTCTAACAGCTACTTAAATCAATGTGTCTGTCAATATAGTAACATTCTACTTGTTATTTGTATTATTTGATGATAGCACAGTGTTTTCTGGAATTGAATTCTCGCTAAAGTACTGAGTTTATTCTCAAGAGCCTAAAGAGTCAGGTGCTGCATGAAAGGCTTTTAGACAGAGTGAGCCTTCATAGCTGTATAACTTTGTTTATTTGTTACAGTGTAAGTATGGGTATTTGTTGGATGTAATATAAGTATTTGTATATTCTGTGCTTTATTCTTCCTTATGGTCAACCTTTTAAAATACAGTGCTTTGAGAGCAAAGACTCGTTAACACATTCTATACAGTAGAACAGCTTTGGGAATACTGACAGTAATAAGATTTGTGGGGACTGTCACTAGCAGATTTTTTGTGGCAGTCACATCATGGCTCTTTTGGAGATTAGACTTTGCTCTTTTTCAGTTTTAATCTATGTTGCTCTTCTAACATTTTGGTTTTCCATGCAATCTAGTTGTTTTACTGATTGATACTCTAACCAAAGGCTAAAAGCTTCCTTTAGCTTGTGGTTCCCCTGCTGGTGAGCCCGGGTGTATTTGCCTGAGGAGAGGGGGCACTTGACATCCTGCTCTATTTCTTCCCCTGGAGCATGAAAGCGTTTTCTTAACCTGCCTTTAGAAAGGAAATAAAACTTGTCCTCAGGCAAACTCATGCTTGGCGTGGCTTCCTAGAAAGCTTTGCTCCTTTAAGAGTACCGACGGAGCTCCTTACTGCTCAGCTGAAATGAGCAGCTCTCTGTCTGGTGCCAAAGAGATGATGTGGTGGCAATGCAGGAGGGGTGGTGGCAGCTCTGGCAGCTCTCCTGGCAGGGAACAGGCTCTCCTGCTGCCCCGTGGGGCTGGGCCTGGGGCACGTCAAGGCAAATGCTGGCAAGCAGAGTCCTACAAAGGTATTCCCAGCATGTGGGGGCTTACAGAAGTTATGAGCTGTGACTGAACAGTTTGTACACTGTGTTCTCGTTTCACAGAGAGCTTAATAACAAAAGTGACTTAAAGTGAATTTGGCTCTGGAGGCATTTTATCCTGAACTTGACCATGCTGTTCCTTTGGCTGCAGTCAATTTCGTGTCACTGAAGGCTTCTCAGCTTTAGCTTAACCTTTCTTTATTGAAAGGACGTACTATAGAAAAATGAGAAGATAGTTGTACAACTCCAGGAGCAGGAATGCCCTGTGCCTGTTGGGATGGCTTGAAAGTGCTTTGTCACATCTGCACAGGGCATGAGCTTCATCCTCACTCACAGCACCTTCTGTGCAACTCTGGTACCCAGTTACCAGCGAAACTGTTACAAAGGTCTCGAAGGATGGTTCAGTTAATTTAATAAACACATTCTCTCCTGACCTCTTAATGAATTTTGACCAATGCTGTCAGAGCACAGTCATATTGCTGCTGATGAGCTCATCCTTTATCAGTCTTGACAGCTAACTTCTGCTTTAGTGATGAGTGAAGAGACCACGGGGCTGACATTGGGTAACAGGGAGGCAGGTGACTTCCAGCAAGGTTGTGAAAAAGAGGTGAGAGGCAACTTTCCATTTTCCAGCCTCTGGAAGGGCTGTGGGTTTGGGCAAGCAGCAGCAGGCATGTTATGGCTGATGCTTTCAGGTGATGCTGAACCTCACACAGGCTTTAGATAACACGAGTTTCATCGTGCTTGGAAACTCTGGTGAGCAGCTGAAAGCAGAAATCCTATGAGGATAAGGGATGCTCTTTGAATTTAACTCTCTACTTGCCATATAAGGCATAAGGAAGTAGCATGCTATATTCAACTATTACAGCAGCAATATAAAACCAGCCATGATTTTTTTATAATTTATATATATCTGTGTGTACATAAATGTATGTGTATACATTTGGTTTTTATTTTTTTCCTCTTAACTTTCCAGGCTATGAACGAGACAGAGAACTGTTTTCTGGTGAACAGAATCCTAGAAAGGTATTACCTTTCCACCATGTATAGCCTTGTCTTCATTTTTGGCTTCATTGGAAATGCCATTGCTGTGTTTGGCTACATTTTCTGCCTGAAAAACTGGAAAAGTGGCAACATCTACCTGTTTAATTTATCGTTATCAGATTTAATATTCCTGTGTACTCTTCCAATCATTGTGAACAGCTACTCCACAGATGAATGGACAAAGCAGACCACCTTGTGCCATAGCAACAGATTCCTGCTGCATGCAAACCTGTACAGCAGCATCCTTTTCCTCACTGTTATCAGCATTGACCGCTACATGCTCATAAAACACCCCTTCAGAGCACACCTCCTACAGAAGAAGAAAGCTGCCCTTATCATCTCTGTGGCCATTTGGCTCGGGGTGATACTGGAACTGCTGCCCTTGATGTATTTCCTTGAGCCTGTGACAGCTGCCAATGACAACAAGTGTCTTGACTATGCGAGCTCTGGAGACCCTGCAAAAAGCCTCATCTACAGCATGTTTCTGACTGTCTTTGGGTTCCTTATTCCACTCGTGATCATGTGCTGCTTCTATGTGAAGATGGTTGTTTTTCTTAAAAATAGAAGTGAGCAGCTCAATTCTGTCCTGATGCTGGAAAAACCTCTTACTTTGGTCATCCTCACAGTAGTTAGCTTCTCGATTCTCTTTACCCCCTATCACATCATGCGCAATGTCCGAATTGCTTCCCGAATACCAGCCTTGGACATGTCAAAGTGCACACAGGGTGTCATCAGCACCATTTACATCATCACGAGACCCATTGCCTTTTTGAATAGTGCTATCAACCCTGTCTTTTACTTCTTAATGGGTGACCACTTCAGAGAAATGCTGATGGCAAAATTAAGGCAGTTTTGGGGCAGGCTGACAACCACCAGCAAATGAATGAAGACAATGACTTCTCATAGTGGAAGATGGTGGAAGGAAATGGTCTCCTCTCCTAGGGAGAGCATTCAGCAATGTACAGTGCCTTTGTTTTTTTTAGCTAATTTTATTTATGCTGTAGAATATGCATAAGTTTCTGGTGTTGCTCTAAACATAATGGTTACCTTACTATTTAGAAGATCTCCTGCAGCAAAACAGGAGTGATGTTCTCTCACAACAGAGCAACAGGAAATAGGGCTCTCATAGCATTCTATGGCTGATTAATATGAAAAATAAAAGTGTGGTAATTAGAAGGATATGCTGCTCTCAGACAGCTGTTTTGTGAGCCATAACATGATGCTGGACTGGACCTAGGCTTGGATGAGCTCTGCACTCAGAGCATTAATTCACATTCTCAACACAGTTCAGGAGTTTAGGCTGAATTTTCTTCATATAGGTGTTTGCAAACTCTGTGCGTCCTTGGAGGTTAAACTTCAAGAATAAATAACGGGGATAATTTCCATTTCCAGCTGATAGGGTGAGGGTTGGAGTCTGGGCTGTGGATATGCAAAGGGTTGGGTGGGACGCTGCGTCAGCAATGCAAGAGGGAGGCAGGGTGAGGTGGCTGGGTTGGTTTGTCATGAGCCTGAGGTTGGTTTGTCATGAGAATTCTGTAATATTTGGCTTCTGGTTTCAAAAGTATTTCATGAGAGCACAGAGACAGAGAAGATGTGTGTCTGTCAGATTCTTTCACTCTTTACTTCTGAACTCAGCCTTAAAATCAAAATTAACAAAACCTGTCATTTTAGTTCTGAACTGAGATTTGCCTTCATATATCATGGGGAAAGCTATGCAAGCTCATACTGACACAGCCACTTCCAAACTATAGATTTACCTAACTTTAATTATCTATAAGTGCAAGTAGAGTGTATAGCTTGAAGCAGAATTTGAACCTCACAGTTCAGACTTCATTAACCGTTCTGATAAAGAAACAGGAGCTAACAAGGCGCCAGTTCTCTGCCAAACATCCCTGAAGAATCATCACAGCAGCAGAAATTACTCCCCAGTTGCCTGACCTGACTTGAAATGGAAAGGGCAAAGATATCCATGACATAACAACCTGGTGTGAGCTTGGGCTGGGGAAGGATGTGCCGAGTGCTGTGAGCACCAGGTGGAGTGTGGGCAGCATCATGGGCAGCCTTCTATGCCTGCACTCCACAGGCCATGGAGGAGCCCGCAGTGAAGCAGAAGGCTAGTGCTGCCTGTGAGCTTGTGGGCCCACCTTGAACATCTTTCTCATCAGAAACAAGTTTAGGTCTGCATTCTGGTGTGATGTTCATCTGCAAAACACTGAACTGTTTCACTGATATGTGCATGCCCAATAATAAACTGTGCATACTTTTAAAAACCCTGACATCCTGTGTTGAGTGTTTCATTTTATATGCCATATCTTTAACATCTATGCAGCCATTCTTTCTTTTTCCTGTTAATTATTGTAAGACCCTAACAGTCTATAAGCAAAAGTATGTGTTTAACTTGAGGAATAAAGCAGGTGCTTCCCTCTGCAAGCGTTTTGCCCAAATATCTTTGCCAGGTAATTCGAGTCCAATGTACTAAAGGGGAATTTTCCTCAAGGGGAAGTACCACGTAGAAATAAATATTAAGCTGAAACACCTTTCTCAGACTCACTTTTAACTTTTGCAGTGGGCAAAATGGGACTTCTTAAAGAAATGTTTCTTTTCTAAAGCTGTAGCTATTTGGGGTTGAGGGGCTTCATTTTCTTGGGAATAGGCTTATGTGGGGCAGAAGAGGAGTATGTGGTTTGTTTTTTTTTAAAATAACATAATCCCCCAGCAGCAGTAGGAAGGCCACGTGCACTCTACCTCCACACACTGTTTGTATTTACAATTGTTTCTGCATTCAATTTTTGTGATGGTCAGCTCAGCAGCCAGACTGTTTATATTTGCTTTCACTGCTGCCATCCAGCCTGGGCTTGGGACACAGAGTGAAAAGAGGAATTTTGCATAGTAAACACAAAGTCACTTTCTATTCAGCCTGACTTCTAACCTGTGTCACATGTAGGAGTCTGCCAAAACAATTGCAATGTCAATTGCTCCACAGCCAAATTCATTGTACCTTCTGGTCACCTGTTCACTCAGCCTAGTTATTCAGAGAGTCACAGATGATTTTGGTTGGAAGAGACCCCTTAACAATGTCTACTTACAACCCTCCACACCTGGGCAGGAACAATTCCCACTAAACCAGATTGCTGAAAGCCCCATCCACCCTCATTTTAAACCCCTCCAGGGATGTGGCAGCTGCAGCTTCTCTGGGCAACATGGACCAGTGTCTCACCACCCTCGTGGTGAAAAACTTCTTCCTGATATCTAACCTACACCCACCCCCTTCCAGTTTGAAGCCATTAGGTTCACTGTAGTTACTGGCAGCTCCTCTTTGAGTCATCAGAGGCAATGCCCGTCATGGGCAGTTTGTCTCATTCCCTTCCTTCTCAGTAGCAGTGTTTCTCTTCTGATGATTGCCATCGTCTTCAGCAGGTATGGAAATATCTTTCTTGACCTTTTGATGTCATGAGCAGTGTTGTGATACCAGACACCCCTTTTTTTCCCCAACGTGATGGCTGTACGTGCTGGGCACGGAGCTGGCAGCAACCCCTGGTTGGGCAAGCACCAGCTCAGCATTCTCATCTGGGCTGCAAATGGGGAAGCAGAGAAGGGGCTGCCAGGCCCCATACTGATGGCAGGGCAGGAAGGAAGGAAGGAGAAGGCAGAAGAGAATTAAAGCTCTGTCTGTGAGCTGTTCTCCAGAAAACAACTTGTTCAATGCTCAGCTCAGGTCAAGCTGCCAGCAACAGTACGTGCAGGGCACAGATGAAGACATCCTGGGAGCTTCCCTACGAGCACCTGCATTGGTAATTTGAAAGGATCTCTTTAATTAGGCTTGTATGGATCTGAAATGGTAAACCACAGCCTGCCCTTAATGATAGCAGAAAACACATCTCTGCCCATTCAGAGACCGTGCAGGATGGCGGTGCTTGTTGAGAGAGTGCAGCTGAACTTTCACCCCAGCTTACTCCTGCCTATGGGTGGGCATGAGTTGTTCAGAGGCAGGTATGTTTCAAGGCTAAGGCACAAGGATCTAGTCCAGTCACAGCATGATGAAAGCAAAGTTTTTCCCATCAGCACACATTGGCAGAAATTCTGTTGCAGGCAGGGCAGTGACTCTGGGCTATTTACATAAATCAGGAAGAAATTTATGGGTTTGCTTTTGCATTTTTTAGCACTGAAAACAGCCTTGCAGAAGCTCAATTTGCTTTGATGCATGGAAGGTCTGGCTTAAAGTGTTCCCCTTAAGTCTGGGTTTGCTGGAAGAGAAGGTACCATTTGTCCCACAAACATCCAAGTGTCATTGTCCCGGTCATTAGAGGATCTGGTTGGTGCCCAGCTGTGATCTCCTGCCCAGGCTGGCTCAAGGCTGGTCCAAGACCCATGATAAGGCTGGTTCTCTGGGCATGCCAGATGCCACACCCTGTTCCCATTGAAGACACATCTGTACAGCACGTGGCATCCCATGCCCGGCTGATTGATGCCCATGAGGTCATTTTTCTTTGTAAACAACGTGCACTGACAGTTCTTATGGATTAATATATTGAACTATTTGCTTTGCTGCTGTCCATTGAGGTGAGCAGGGTCATCTTCTCCTCATTAAGTGAACTGAGTCACTAGGATACCTCCCTGGGTACACACCAGTGCTGCATTTACCCACACAGCTTGGTACCCAGCAAGCAATCATTTCTTAACTATATGTTCTTTCTGTAAATGTATACTATACACCCATCATAAGAGACTGGAGAGTTAGAAACTAGCGCCTGTGCATCTAAGAGCCCAGCACTGCTTATTAGAACTCCTAGGCACTATGATAATCATAAGAGATGCTCTTATTTCTATAGCATCATATTGTGGCACATGAAATTTCAAAAGCCACAGGCTGGCTGATCAGAAAATTGGTTGTCAGTTGTATTTATGTGAAATTCTGAAGGCTCTAACTGAAGGTAGAACAGGCTGGCAGCTGCATTCAATTCACACAAATGAGAGGGATTTGGAGCTGCAGAATGAGAACTCAGAATTATTTGCATGCCTTGACTAAGCAAATAGCACCTTGAGCACTTGCTTCCTTCCTGAAGCTGACAAACCTGGCATCACTTCAGCCAGGTTCAGCATTATTGTGCTCTCTGCTCATGATGGTTGCTTCATCTGGGGTTGTGCTGTTCTCTGTCCCTCACAGCATCTCCAAAGCTGGGCCCAGCACTGGTAACCCAGTGTCCAGCTGAAAGACAAGCATCTCAGCTGAAGCAGAATCAGCAGCATGTAGTAGTTGCCTTTGCAAATTGAGATCTCTGCTGAGATCTCTGAAACCACTTTGAAGCTCAGGATTATAAATCCCCGAGCTTTTGAAAACTTATCTTTCACAGCATTATCTATTATCCAAGTTTGCAGCACTGAGAGATCCAGGCAGTATGGAAAAACAGCTACTTCTGGGACTTCTCATGGTAGATATTACTTGCCATTTCACATATTTTTGCCAAAATTCCAGACTCATTTTGTCATTTTCATTGATTCCTTCTTTTTCATGTCCTCCCTGCAGATGCTGTACTCGAGCAGTTAGGCTCGTGAGTCACCTAAAATTCAGGAAGAAGAGCTTAGATTTTATCAGCCATTTATTCTAGGACCAGCTGTTGTTTAATCCCTACTCTCAATTTCAGCAGCTCCAAGCAGGAGGCTGAGCCTGGATTCAGGCTTGGTCCTTTAAAACCACACCAAGTGCCGAGCTCTTCCTGCTCTCCTGTGGCTGAAAGGCAGTATTGCAGCAGTAAAGAGGAAAAAAAAAAAAGAAGTTTAATCATTCCTTAGTACCCCTATTTCTGAGTCTGATTTTTATCCTGATGTTGATTAGCACAATTTCAACTTTTTCTGTAGTTTGAAATAGTGACATTTGCAGGTGCTGCATTGCTCAGCTGCTTCCTCCTCTCTGGGTTCCCTACAGCTCTGCCACAGCACTTCTACCCTTTGCTTTTCCTGGCCTTCATGAAAGGCTTTTATCTCAGGAGCTCCGATACAAAACCCAGGCCTCTTGGGTGTTCTTTAAGACCCTTTGGGCTCCCATCCCTTTCACCTTCTCAGATAACCTTGGTTTGTGCCTTTTATTTAGTGACAGTCTTGGTAAAATCCCCATCTCAAAACTTATTGGTAAACACTTTGGTCATTGCAAACTTTACTGTAGTTCTTCTGCTCTTGCAATTAAAAATAGCAAAAAAGAAAAGTCTACCAAGGGCTGGTTTTCACCCACACTGAGCCAACTGGGGCTGGACCAAGGTGTGGGGTGGGGTAGAGGTGGTGGGCTGTGAGTCCTCCCTTGGGAGGACTTGCCAGTCCTTCCTTGGGAGAGCCATGTGATGCCCCATGTGCCGTGGCCGTGGACCAACTCTGATGATGGCCAGAGTACCCCTGCCACTCTCTGCCATCCTGTGCCAGCCATTTCAGCCATCTCTGACCCTGCTTGGACACAAGCACCAGCATGAGCGGGAAATGTCTGCACTGGGCTTCAATTTGGATCCAGCTCAGTATTTTTTTCAGTTTCATTTTATTTTGTCTTCCCTGATTTTGGGTGGGGACGGCAAACTCAGTCTCCAGAAGAACAGGATTTCAGCTGTGAGTCAGACTGAAAATAGTCCAAGCATGTTTTAGTGGCGGTAAGTGAGCTAAAAATAAATGTTCCTTGTGACGAGCAATGTTGGGTACAGCAAAGGGTCCCGTCCCCATGCTGGGCACCCTCAGCTCTCCCCAGTGCAGGCTCCCAGCCCAGTAATCTGCTTCCCCAGTCAAACACACAAGCCTACACACTGTGCTACTTTAACTGGTTGGTTGTAGGTGCCTGATGTGTCAGTTTGAAAGAGAGAGAGAGTCCCTTTCCAGGACACACCTGGCTTTAGGAGAAGGACCACCAGTAGCAGGATCCACCTTCAGAGGGAAATTATAACTGGCTCCAAACCTACCCATCAGAGCAGAGGCTGAGAAATGCACGAGTGTATCTTTTTCTTCATTCAAAAATGAAGCAGAGCAGAGCTGCTCCACAGCTCGGGATATGTAAAATTTCCTATAATTTTTTTTTTTGCCTTGAATTACATGGGAATCTTGACCTCAGAGTAGCTTATCAATATCTGCAGGGGGCCTACAGAAAGGCAGGGGTAGGACTTCTTAATAGGGTACAGAATGGCAGGACTAAGAGTAATGGATGCAAATTGGAAGAGGGGAGATTTAGGCTGGAGATAAGAAAGATGTTCTTTACTGTGAGGGTGGTGAGACACTGAAGAGGTTGCCCAGAGAGGTTGTGGATATCCCCTCCCTGGAGGTGTTTAAGGCCAGGCTGGATGAGGCACTGAGCAGCCTGATCTAAAGGGAGGTGTCCCTGCCCATGGAGGGAGGAGTGGAACTAGATGATCCTTAAGGTTGTTTCCAACCCAAACTATTCTGTGATTTATGGTTTAGTGATGGTTTTCTCAGAGTTAGGTTAATGGTTGGACTCGATGATCTGAAAGGTCTCTTCTAACCTTTGCAATTTTATAACTCTATGATTTTCTAGCATTTTATAATTATGATTTTCTAACATTTCCCTCTCTCACTGCTTGTTGTCCCCCCCTCACAACAGCACCAGGGATTCCTTTCTCCAGCAGCTCTCTGTGCCAAAGAAGCTTCTGCTCTGCATTATTTTAATAATTATTTATAAGTATAGCTTTCCAGAAGAACAGGATTGCCCACAGGCTATGGCTGTAGCTGGAGATTTAGTGCTGTGCCACGTAAAGCCTGGCTGCCTGCAAAGTCAGAAAAAGTCCTGAAACCTTGAAAATCACTCTCTCTGCTCGACTCATCTACAGTGTGACCAGGCAGTGACTGTGCTTGGCTGCCATCAACCGCACGCTGGCACTCCTCTGCATGAAGTGCCACCCAGGTGTAGTTGGTACACCCAGACAACTTTTTAAACTACCGGTGTTGATAGTGATGGAGATATGAACCCAGCTGAGGTTTGCTTGTTTTCCATTTGATTTCCACTTTCTAAAAATATTTCAGCTAAATAATTTTCCCAGGAGGAACACTGTAAGATGGCCAAATGCACTCCTTTGTTTGTTTAAATGTTATCACCTCAACAGTACCCTCAAGGCCCATGGATGGCATTTAAAGTGTGCAGTAGAATGTTTACTTAAATGCTTAATTGTTTGTTCAAAGTGGCTTTGTAACAAACGATCAGATGTAGAAGGTCTGACCAAAATGTGTATACACCCTGTGGATAGGACATTGCAGGTGACTGATGTCATGGGCAAGGTGACTGTTAGACTCTACTTAATTCTTTTTACTCTTTCATGTCTTGATTCTGATCCATATAAATGAAACCAAATATTAAACTGCTGCTTTTGACTCATGCTGTCCATTTCTGCATTCTTGCTTCACTTCCTGACATAGTCATGTAAGAATTACAGGATGGAAAGTCTCACGAATAACCCTCCAGTTGAAATTATTAAGTCATTTGATAAATAAAGGCATTTCAGCAACTGGCGTGTGGGTTTTTGAAATACATCCTGCACTTGCAGCTACTGTAAGGCTTGGTGTTATGAATTCCTTTTCCTTCCTAGAGACCTGCTTTGTTTTGGTGAGTGATACTGAAAAGCTGACAACACATCCCACCTGCTGTTGGCTTGATTATTCTATCTCATGGGAAAGATGAAGACAGAGCCCAGCTTTCCAAACCAAGAAGGTCTTAGGCTGTTGGTGCTGCTCCTCAGTCTTCCCAGACAAGGGGCTGGGGGGAATCCCAACAGCTGGGCAAGGGGCTGGTGGAGGCCAGAAGGGCTGACAAGGGAATGAATCCCACCCATGCCAGGAGCCACAGGTTCCTCATCAGGCTGGGTGTGGTGGCTCAGTGGGGGTTATATAGGGACCATGAAGGTGGTTGCCTGCTTGCACAAGCAGCCCTTCAAGTCTGATGCTGGTTAGAAGTCCATGGGGTGCTGAGCCAAGTTCCTATGAAGAAAGAGCTAGCTGAAAAGGTAAGAATGAAATTATATTCCATAAGTATTTTTCTATATCTAAGTAATAAACTGCAGCAGAAAACTTTACTGTGGAATGTGGTGCTTCTTATGAAGGCTTCATTAGGTGATCTGCTGGCAATACAAAGCTCATATGAGTGTCTTGTGTGTTATTGGGTTGTGGTGTGAACCATCAGATGGAAATGAGTCACTGCAGAAGAACAAACTGACCCAGTTTTATCTATCTAGCAGTGGAAATATGTATTCTGTGCTCATGCAGCAAGGTGGAAGGGAGCTGCTCATTGCTCTCTGTGGCACAAGCTGGGGGACTGTGAGCTGTGGTAGATGGAAATGAGAGCAGGGTTAGCATACAGGGCCCGTTGTCTTCTGTATTGCTGGACTAGTCAAGTCTTCATTGCATGGTAGCTAGGCTGCTTGTCCAAAGGCATCCTTTCCTTAGGGTTGTCCTGATGCCAATGTGATGGAAGCTGTAAAGCCATGAGTAATGAATTTGTTTCTTATATCTAGCCTGAATATCCAGCTGCAAAAGTGATCCAAGGGCCTGGTGAGGATCACATAACCAAGTAGGAAGATGTTGCTCTTGGTGGTGGCTTTGCAGCCTTCACAAACTGTTGGTTGCTGTAGGCTGAAGGAGTTGGGGTTCTTCAGCCTGGAGAAGAGAAGGCTCAGGGAGGACCTCATAGTAACTTATCAGTACCTGAGGGGGTCCTACAGAAAGGCAGGGGAAGGACTTTTTAATATGATATTGGATGGGAGGACCAGAAACAACAGATGCAAATTGGAAGGGGGTAGATCTAGACTCAACATTAGAAAGAAATTCTTTACAGTGATGGTGGTGAAGCACTGGAACGCATCGCCCAGAGAGGTTGTGGATGCCCCCTCTCTGGAGGTGTTCAAGACCAGGCTGGACAAGGCACTGAGCAGCCTGATCTAGTGGGAGGTGTCCCTGCCTATGGCAGGGAGGTTGGAACTAGATGATCTTTAGGTCCCTTCCAACCCAAGCTATTCTACAATTCTATGATTCTATGATCTTCTCTGGAAAGTTGGTGAGACAATGGAGCTGCTGTTAAGGAAGAGCTGCAAGTGGAAAATTAAGTAAATACAAAAATCAGTATAGTTATGAGCTGGTGTCACAGAAACTTGTCTTGTGGTTGATGACAATGTGAGTTTGACAACAGAATGATTTTTGTGTGTAGGTATGTGTTCAGGGTATTTGCCTTTGCCTCAGTTGTAAGAGCACTTGGTAAAACAGTGTACAATTGGTACTGGCAGAAGGAAAAGATTTTGTGCACAGGGTGTCTTAGGTGTAAAACTGAGCTCAAGTATGGTTTGGCTGCAAATGGAATGTAAATGCCAATGTCAGTAAACTAAGCATTTGTCTATTAATGTATTGGCTCTTCCATGATTTATCATCTGATGCTGATTAAGAACATCCTTGCTATTGACCTCTCTTTTCCTTCAATGGTGTGTCATCTGTTTATTTTAAAACACTGTATTTGCTTACTGCAGCTTTTCTCAGTAAGTACCTGAGAAGGTGAAGAAGTAAGACTGACTTATGTATAATGTTATGTAACTGTGCAGATTTAAGGAAAACAGTAACTGCTGAAGCAGTTGATGCCATTATTGACCTTGTTTGCAGTTCTCTCAGTGCCATCCCCAGTTTCCCTGGTGTTTTCACATCTTCTTACATCTAGCTGTTGTAGAAGAGGTGATGCCCACCCTGATCTATTTGTAAGTCACTGGGGTTCCTCCCTCGCAACCCTGGGGTCCCAGAGCTGAAATGACTTGCCTGTCCCTATGAGGGCATAGCGAAGCTGTAATAAATACTGTAAGGAAATGGTGTCAGCAGCAAGAACTTGTTACCTGAACTGGATGTCTGTGAGACGACAGCTTCTCGGGAAGGTACCATTAAAGGAAGAATCTGGGGGCCATACCCAGGCTGGGGCACAGCAGGAGTCTGGCCACAGCTGGGAGCACACATCTAGCTGCAGTGTTGGTGATTCCAAAGGCTGATGACTGCATTGGGACAACTTGGAGGGCAGGCATTGACATACCAGCAAGCTACTATGTTCTGCTACCTCCTTTTAGAAATACACATATATGGTTATATTAGATACACTGAGAATATGAAAATACCATAGTTATATTTAAATTAACTCTATGCCCTTGCTGTTCTCCTGTCCAGTTCATTCAAATCTTACCTCTCGTACTCCTTCTTTCTTCCACTCCTATTTGTGTTCCTCCTAGCTGCTCTTTCCCACCCATGCTTGCCAGAAGGTTCTTGAGAACCCACTCTGGCTGGGTCCCCACTGCATCTGCAGGACTTGTCCCTCCTGTGACACCATGGATTGCTGTGCCCAGAAGCTCATGGAGCTGTTGCTCACATTCTCCTGCACTCAACCAGTTATGTCTATAAGTGAGTGTATTGGCAGGGCTCCCCTCCACAGATACTGAGATATGGACAACAGGATCATGACCCAAGAACTCCACCCTGAGGAACCTCTTCCCTTCCTCTATAGGAAAGGGGATTTAAATGAAAGACAAATGCTATCTGTTGAACCCTAAAGTCTGAGATAGTGTTATCATCAGTATATGAGACTTCCAATGTAAAGCTCAGAAAGGAGCTTCATCAAGAGCAAAGCCCAGCAGCAATAAAGCTTGTAGTGAAAGTAGCAGATATCCATGTAAATAAAAGCAAAGGACAAGCTTAGCACAAGGCAACAGCCAGAAGCCAACCTCCCTAGCTTAGCAGTGGGATGCCTGCATGGGAGCCTTGCCCTGCTGCATCCTCTGCTCAATGTGCAAAGGTGAATCCTTTAAGTTCCCTTTTTTCATCCTTCCAATGGCAGCTGCTGCAAGTCAGCTTTAAATTATTTGAACTTCCTCTTCTTTCCTTTCAACAAAAAACCCACCTTCTTGCCTCTTTATTTCCTCTTATCAGCTAATGGAAAGTTTCAAATTGATATTATTTTAAATGATGAACCCCGGGCTGCTCACATCTAATCTTTTTCTGTTGAATAGCTCATGGCACTTTATGAGTTTACCATTCTTCTAACCAAATAAAGCTATCAGGATGCCTAATTGTTTTTTTACTGGCAGGTTTACTAGAGGAAATCCTTCTCCTGAAGGAGCACAATGGCTGGTGGTTTCTCCAGGGTGAATAGCAGCCAGTAAAAACAAATGTTATCCTGTTATAGTACATTTCTACAAAGGCCTGAATTAAAAAGCTTACATACGGCATTCAAATGCCATAATCTTAAATCTAATAATATATTTAAGTGGAGAGAAAGTACTTTATCATCCCAATTTCTTTTATGGTGTGTGCAGAAATTCTAGCTTGTACATTTCAAATGTAATATATCGGTATATTTGCAGGAGGTGATTTAGGTTTGCCCTAAGCAATGATGTTTTGTCTGAGATTTGTGTATACAGTTCTACCACAAGGAAATAACCTTTTCCTGACACGAGACAACAACTTATTCTCAATGCCTGTTCAGTTTTCAGGTGATTTTTTTTCATTATCTCCTTTTCTTTATTTTTTATGCCTTTTAGAGGTCTCACTATGAAATTTCAAAGAACACATTTAGTTGCTGTGTTACAAGTTCCAATGTATCTTCATTCTGCTCCTTGGGGCAAGGGACACCCCTCTGCTTGGAATTAAAGCTTTATGTTAAAGCCTGGCCCAGGTATCCTGGAATTGCCCAATTCCACCCTATAAGGGGCATAAGAGCCTTTGCCAATGAATGTGAGAGTGGGGATAAAGTAGTCATTCTGGGTGGATGCAATAACTGCTGTGCTATGGTGGAGGCATCTTTATCCTATAAAGTTATCCTATGAAGCTCCACCTGAGCTTCTGACAATAGGAAGAGGAGAAAATGCTGCAGCACGGAGTCCAACTCTGTGGGGTCAGGAGTTGAACATAGTCATAGGGAGTGTGACATTGTATGTGATGTTGTTGGGTGCTTAAGTTGTTAAGGGCTTATGTTGTGAGGCCAAAGTATCTTGGGAATACTTTATTGATACAGTACACCAGTTGCGTCTGCTGCTGAGTACAATTTGCATGTTACTCCCAAAGATGTTTTGGGTGACTTCACAGAAATTTGCATGAAGAAAGATTAAAGATATCTACAGTTCCATAGGGCTTTTGGACATGAATATAAACAGAGTGGGTAATAATTCCCTGTGAAAATAGAGCTAAATGGCATGCAAACACCAACTCTTGATCTCATAATAGCTATAACATCAGTTTGCATATTAACAGCCATAGTTTTGAAGGTGCCTATTTTTTATTTTTTTTTAAATCTCATTTGAATGGTTGTACGGGCAACTGAGGGAGCAGGGAGTTTTCCTTCTGGAGTAGGTCTGCCAGCAGCTACTGGTCACTCGATGCCCTCCTGGGGACATTCAGGCTGGAGCCTCCCTGCAGAGGAATCTTGTGATTCCTGGCAGAAGCTGCCTGTTCCTGGCCCAGATCTGCTGGGAGGGGAGGTGAGAGGAGCACTACTGCAGGGAGTGCTCTTGGAAAACACTAACAGCTTCTGTGTGGGGGAAAATGGAGGTGCTGGGAAAGAAACAGACTTTTAAAAACTATCAGCAAGATGTGCTGGTGCTGAGTTTGGACACCAGCCTGGCTGTCTCCAAGGCTTTGGCTGTGAAGGGAGACCTGCAGCCATGGCAGGGTGGGAAACCTGCACCCAAGCATCTTGAGAATACATCCGTTTACCACCCTTTGGGGATTTAGTCAGTACAGAAACGATTCTTGAATCCCGAGTGGATGTAAAACCATTTGAGTTCATAGCACCCCTTAGGTGTTTTGTAGCAACGCTCTGTGTGGGAAGATGCTGATCTGGTGAGGTTGGGGTCAAGCAGATGCTTGGTGCCTCCCAGGTCAGATCTCCACATCGGTCCCTCTCCCTTGTAGCTCCAATATAACAAAGGAAGCGGGGTGCAGGGATGGGCAGAGCCCCCAGGGCAAGCTCCTAGTTGCCTATTTTGTTTAACTTAATGTCTCGTGACACTTCTCTTAAATGGTCTAATTTCCAGAATATATCCTTGAATTCAGGTTTTGTGTGTTTTGGAATGAGTGTTTTGACCCCCAAATGCCTTTCCCAATCCGTGCCATTGCCTTTGCCTAGGACCACTTTGCTCTCCTTATGTGTGGAGCTGGAGTTGGGTGGGCAGATGCTCTCTCCTTTGTTTTAATTTGTGTTATTTCCTAGAGTGATTTCAGTAGTATCCTCAAAGAAGCCAGAAATTAATTTTCCAGTTACCATCAGAGGTTAATGACTCCTTTGTTTTCTCCTGACTGCAGTACCTTTGGGCATAGTGTTTGGTACAATTTGGCAGGGGAAGAAATAACATCAGAATTGACCTTGGTACCAAAATAAACAGAGAGGAATTAATGTTTAGTTATAATTATCCTGTTCTCATTAGCAGTTCCTCTGCTTACTATAAAATATGAGGTTCCAAGGAGTTTTGTCACTTTTGTGTTTATGAAAGTAGCTTTAAGACCTGTGCAAGAAAAAAACAAGCCTGTGTGCTTCTAAAAGTGGTTTTCAGACTGCTCTATATAACACTCAGCATTGCTTTACATAAGACAAAGATCAAAATAAACAGACCTAAATGCTTCCTCTTTGCTACTTTATTCCCACTTAGAATTATACCAGAGAAATCATCTTTTTCTTGAAAGCTGCTGCATATCATTGCAATGATTCAACCTGTTGTATATTGTACTGATATAATTGAACATAACTTTCCCTAAATGGTATTTCTTAGCATGAAGTACTTCAATTTAATTCCTTGTGCTGGACTTAAATCTTATTTTAAAGAAGATTTCCGCCTTATGCCTTTAAGAGGCAACCAGTAAATCTGTTTTAATGGGCTTGCTGTCTGGATGTGTACTACTTTATTTTTGTCTTTCTGTAATTTGATCTCTTTCATATCCATTTATAAAATATAAGGTACAAGCAATGATGCCCACGTGATTTGGGGCTCTACTTCTGCAGAGTACTCTGGATGTGCTGTTGCTCTGCTGTAGACGTAGTTTGCCATGGACTGGACAAACCAGCCTGGGCCACTGGAAATTTGGCTGGAAATTCAGTTTTCAGCAGCTTGACTTCATGCATGAGCAAGAGATATGCTGTGTGTGTCACTCCCCCTTGCTTGTCATCCATATTCATTACTTTGCTGCTACCATCTGAAGGCTATTAATTAAGCAGCAGCACATTACAAATATTTTGGAATTAGGAGGGTGACATCTGGTGACCCATGAAAGACACATCTCTCCACAGCTGGCTCTTCACTCCTGGCACGCTGCTGTACACAGGCTGTACCACAACACAATACAGTAGTGTGAAACTCAGGCTTTTTTTCAGTAGGATTTTTCAGTCCCCTTACAATCAGAAGCTGAATGGACTGATATATTTTGTTTTACATGGAGAAAGTTGAGAAAATTTTACAAGTATTGGAGAAATATCAATTAAGCTAAAGTAACAGGATATGCTTTTGTTTTGTGTGTTCCACAAATCACAGGGTTTTTTGCAATAATGAAACTGCCTGCTGTTAATTGGAATCATGCATCAGGCCAACTGGGTCAGTAGTAGAGGAAGCACTGAACAAGGCAGGTTTTGATGGGGAACAAGAGCAATGGTGGAGACCTTGTCTTGCTCAGCACCTGATTTACCTATCTGAGGACAACTCAGACTTAGCCTCAGACATGAAAAAAAGACATGATTAATAATCAAATGCACTTACTACTTATTGCAGCTATGATGGCACCATAACTGACCCTGTGCCCCAAGAGAGATGCTCCACTGCTGAGATCCTTCATTTAACATGGAGGAGTAGGTGACCCAAGAGCTGTAACCATCTCAGATCATAAAGTTAGTTATTCAACTGAATACAGATGTATGATTTTTCAGTTAAAGTGAGCTTTAAAAGCATCTGTTGAATCTTACTGTCCTTTTCTGTGGCTGTTTTCATCCACAGCATATGAAGTTATCACTATCAGCACTGAGCTCCTCATTCAGTTCGGGTAGTGAAGGATAAAGCACTGCTGTACCTCAGTTCCCACTGGTGTTGTGTAGAGCCTTGGAGGTTGTAAAGGTTCATGTATCCCCTATACAGCCCTCTTCACTTAAAAGAATATTAATAAAATTACCTATTAATCATTTACCTGAAATCTGATTTTTATTATGTTCATCCATGCTTTTTAGGTAAATACAGGGAGTACAACTTTAAATATTGAGTTAGAAAATCCAGCTTATGTTTATGGAATAAGCTAATCATTAACCCAAGACTCTAGAGATACTGCCCTATGCCCTTTTGTGCCTGCAGCCTGTAATGATTGCATCAGCTGAACTTTACTGAGCGAGTGCTGGTCTGTCTCTCTGTCAATGGGATGGCAGCTGGGGAGAGGTTGGGCTCTGAAGCCACCATCTGCAGAATACAGTCACGAGCCCATCTACTTTACAAATGGATGGTTCTTTCCATGGACAGTTACGTCATAGAAAAACAGATCATGGAATTTTTGGGGTTGCATCAAAGTGGAGTGACTGCTGTGTTTGCTGGGGTCTGTGTGTATTTGCTTTGTTCTGGTGAAGCGGTAGCTACATCAGCCCTTTAGTAGTTCACAAGCAATGTGTGTTTACAGGAAAAATTCTTGATTTAGGGAGGGTTTTTTTGACATAGCCAGACTCCTAGGTGAGAGGAAGACAGAAGCACTACTTGTTTTCACTTTTTTTTTTCAATCTGATAATGTTCAATTTGGACATGAAAGGTTGTGTCTGGACTAGGGCTGTTGACAGGGAAAATTGTCACAAAGTGATGTAGCATCTTGATATATTGAGACAGAGCACCAACCCAAAAATACTTTAACTATGTTGGCCAATTCCTCAGACTGGGAAAATACATGTAATAAAACCTCTCATTTTGGGGTTGCTTCACAGCAGATGATGTGTTTGAAAGTAGATCTCAACTAGACTCGTGAGAATTAGCAGCATCAACTAGAGAAACTGAGGGCTATGGTTTACTGAAGAGACAAGGACTGTTATCTACTACTGCTATGACAAAACATCAGTTTTAATGTAGTGGGGGATTTTTTAATATGAAAGACCCAAAAGCCGGGCTTTTAATTCTCATTATGATTGGCACCTTTTTTTGGAGCTGCTGAAAGCATCTGCTGTACCCTGGCAATGTACTTCATCAGTGCAGAGGGACCCTCTGACCTATTGGAACAGTCAATTCACCCTTCTGAAACTCAGAAAACATGTCCAGCAGATACAGAGCTTTGCCTGTTTGTCATTTAGGGACTTAATCTCTATGGCAATGATTTTTGTAACTTCTAATTACAAGTAATTGGAGAGTAATTTATTTTGTTGTGATGCAGTCAACAAATTCCCCTGCATCCTTGTGCAGCCTTCTGTAGCTTGCACAGAAAATGTTTTCCAACAAAGATTTATCATTACCTCAATATTTTGTGTGAGATTCTGCAATTCAGACCTTAACTATAGTGACTGCAGCCACAGAAGCCAAACCTGCCCCTGCCATTGTCAAAGAGCACAAGGCCCTTTGCTTAAATATAATGTTTTCTAGTGGTTTTAATAAAGATTTGGGGATTGACAAGGTGAGGACAACATAGCATCAGTCATTTGGTCAACTGTTAGGAGAAAAAAAAATTGGTGAAGCAAATTGTTCTTTGATTTACAGCCCTTCAATTTAGAATCTTTAAGAGTTTGTTTCTTCTTAGCATATCCCAAACTGCTGTTAATATAAAAAATATTCCATACCATAGGCATGAAGATCGGGTGTGGGTGGTAGGTGTTCCTAATCGCTGCTGGGGACAGTGCCTGTTCACCAGATGGTGGAAGCCACTTGTGCCATTATTATTACTACTGTTGCTGTTTTAATTTTCTGTTGTTCTGTTGATCTGTTTGTATCTCAACCTATGAGCTGGGATGGGTTTTTCCCCTTTCTCATTTTCCTCTTTTCCACCTTCTTTTGGGAGCAGCTGCATGGTCCTGGCATGGTCATCTGAGGCCAAACCATAACCAAATGACAACTGCAGCAGCAGATGTGGGGACTTCTCAGCACTTTAGCAGAGCAGAAGTTGGTGGTTTGCTCCATACTGCTCCTGCCTGGTGTGCTGCAGTGGCTCTCATAGCCCAGCAGCCTCTGGCCAGCCTGGACCAGAGCTGTGCAACCAGCCTTAAAAGGAGAGGAACAGCATCTCCCTCCTGGCACAGGGGCCTGGCATTCTGAAAGGGGAGAGAAATGGCCTTTGGCTCTGACAGAGCTGGCAGAAGGGGTGAGAAATTAAATACTGATGTACAAAACTGTGGTATACCGTCATTACCATGCACCTGGCTGGAGCGCTGGTGCTGTTGAGAGAGCTGTGAAATTACTTGCTAAAAAGTGAGGAAAAAAGCATTTTCTTTATTTGGATAAAAACGTGGGGCACAGAGTCATGTCTGTTATGCACATTATAATTATTTAAGGGTGTGTGTAGGCTAACCTGCAATAACTCTCTCTGTGTTTCCTGACTTTGGAAAACAATTTTAATCTTCCTTGTTGGCAGGAGGGGAACTGCACTCCCTGTCATAGACTTCCCATCTATGTAAGTACTGCTAGCGTGACGATACGTGTAAGGCTGTGTATTATTTTGGAGTCATTCTGTTCCTCACAGTGTTTAAAGTGAGCCAGCAATATTTATAGGTCTCAGCATTACAGTGGTAAATCCAGCCAATGCCACTCTGGCAAGCTGATATTTATCAGCTGATGTTGCTGTAACAAATGTTGGGGGGGAAAAAAATGATAGTTGTCCTTAAAGCTTTAAGATCCTTTAAAAACATCTCAGTTCCTGAAATTGCTGTATCCTGTCTAAAGGAAGAGTTATGGTGTATTTCCACTTGTGTAACTTGGCAATCTTGCAACAAAATACTTTGAAAATGCCATTACTTTGGATCACAGATATATAAAACCCTCTTGTGAACCAAAGGAAATAATTCGATAAAATGCCAAAATGCCAGAGCTTTCACACAGATCAGTGTTTGCTGCTTCTGTCAGCACAGCAGCATACATGCTTCTGGTTAAATATTAAAAGCAACTAATAAGTAGTTGGCTACAGTCCTTCTGCAAAGAATTTCTTCATTTCTAAATATGGCTTGTAAACTATTTGATCCCTCCACTCCTGCTGCAGTTCCAAGTGTCACTTAATTGCTGGAGCCTGTGACAACATCTTGCTTGTTTCCCAAAGCAATAAAAAGGTGGATAGGCTGGTCCCTCAGGTTTAATTCTTTATTTGCTCCAGCTGACTGCCCTTTCACTAAAGGGCATCACAGAATCAGAGGATGGTAAGGGGTGGAAGGGATTTTGTGGAGACCATCTAGTGTGAGTCTCCTCCCACAACAGATTCACCTAGAGCAGGTTGGACCAGGTAGGTTTTGGCTATCTCCAGAGAAGGAGACTATGTAATTTGGGATGGGTATGAAACACAGAGCATTCCTGGGTGCTCTCAGAAGGTTTGGCAGTGCTTTTCTTGCAGCAGCATGAGCATATAGCAGAACGTGCAGAGAGGAGGTTGTGGTTTTCCAGCTCACCCTGGGCAGATGTAGGAGATGGTTACATCTTGCCTGCTGGGACAGCTGGTGGAGAGGTGCTGCTGGCTGGCTGTGGGGTTGAGGCTGCCCCACACTGCCTCTCCAGCCCCCACAGCCATGTGACTCTGCTGAGGGCCCAAACCAAGCAAGAGATGGGGATTTCCCCCTCTACCCCCATGTATTTTTAATAGAGTTCATGTCCAGGATTTGAATTCCTGCAGGATCTCTACTTAATTCATCCTCCTTAAATTCAAACTAACAAGCTGAAGTCATTTGAAGTGCAATGCTTCAGACAAATAAGAAGCTGAAGCTGCTGCATTGTCATAATATTTTGACATAAATAGGGATTTTCCTGGAGGGGGAAAAAAAATGGTTCTGGACAGGGACAGGAAAGTGCCTGTGTCCAGTCTCAGCATGTGTCCCCGAATGCTGTCAGCAAAGCATCAGGGTAAGCTTCACTTACCATCTCCATTCCACAACTCTTTTATGGATGAATTTGTCAAAAATAATTCCCAAATCTTATTTTGTCTTTTACTGAAGTGGCTGCAGGATGCTTTCTGCTGTTGGAATAAATCCTGCTGTATGCCCCTAATGTATGGAATGTGTATTTAGGCTCTTTGGAGGATGCAAAAAAAGGTTGAAGGAAATGTTACCATGATAAAATATCAGGTTTTACCATTAGGTGAAAATCTAATTTGTATTTAGTGCAAAAATAAAAGGCAGAGTGCTGGGTTTTGGCCTGTAAAGGCAAATTTAGAATACCAGAGGGATGAATCTGGCACAGTGAAATGATGATTGGTCATGGGTAAGTAAAAAGATATTTGTGATATCTGCTGAGCTTTTCCATTTGACAGAAGAGCTGTTCACTCAGTGTTAAAAGCACTGTTTGTACTAAAGCCTGGGAAACTGCTTCACCTGGAAATGAAGGGTCATAAAATCCAAATTGTCAGATAAATGGATATGTATATTTTAATCAACAATTGGTCATTTTCATTTTGAAGGTATTTCTTTTTTAGAAGGTATTGGCTGCCTCTACTTCTGATTGAGTCCTAATTCCAAGTATTTCTAATTCCACTAAACATTCAAAAACTATTATAGTATTGGTACCAGTTTGAAAACAGTGTTATTTATGCTGGTCTAACCTACTTGGTTTTGTTAAGAATTAGGATTTTTAAATTGACAGAATACAAGAGTTAAGGAGGGTAAATGAAAACGTTCTTTGTTTTACAAAGCCTATAGTTAGTGCTGCAAATTCTCTAACTTAACAGTGGCATAATCACAGAATATCAGGGATTGGAAGGGACCTTGAGATCATCTAGTCCAATCCTCCTGCCAGAGCAGGAACACCCAGATCAGGTCACACAGGAACACATCCAGGTTAGGTTTGAATCCTTCCAGAGAAGGAGACTCCATAACCTCCCTGGGCAGCCTGTTTCAGTGCTCTGTCATCCTCAACATGAAAAAGTTTTTCCTTATATTTCTGTGGAACCTCCTGCGTTCCAGCTTGCACCTACTGCACCAAGTCCTATCATTGGTCAGTCCTATCATCAGAGTTCTTGATGCTTGGGTCTTGAGAGTTCTTGTCACCTGCAGTGTGTCCTCTGTCCAGAGGAGGAGCTTTGTAAAATCAGATGAGTGTGACTGTCCTGGTGGCTTCTCTGAGTGCTGCAGCCACAGACACCACCATGAGCCTCTGCCTGCACAGGGCTCCTGTGCCAGATATGGATAAATATATCCATATGTGATTAGGAGAATGAAGAAAGCTGTAATATGTATAGCATGCTAATGACTCTCTGCTTTACTCTTGTATTTAATTGGAAACTAGTCTAGCATGCATACACCACCTCCCAAGACAAGCCACCAGATATTGAAGCACAAAGGAGACAATCCATGTGAAACTTCTGTCTGGGTGACATGCATCTCAATTTGCTAAGGATTAGTGACTTTTGAAAATGTGCTTTTGGTTATTTTCAGAAGCCTTATTGCAGGGGGGCTGTGTATGCCAGCTTGAAGGGAAAAATAATTTCCTTCTGCAGTAAACTCAGTTCTAGCCTCTCTACTGAACTGAGGGAAGTAATAAGAGGAAGCAAGAGAAAATTAGCTTCTTGATGGAAGTTATAATATTGTGGGTTTATGGTGAAGTTTCCTTTATAGCCTAATAATAGACCATTTGATGATATGCCTTAAAAAAGTGGTATCAGATTTCTAGAAAGGATGGAGGGGTACTAAAGGAGGTCAGTAATATATCTTTCATTCTATGTTGTCAAAGGGGTGAGATGAAGTCAAATCACCTTGAATATCATTAAGGATATGGAAAGGAAAGATAACTATGCTCCCAGATGACACAGCTCAGTAGGGACCACAAAACCAAGAGTAGGATGAGTCAGACAGGGGAGGAGCAACATGAACAGATGGGGCAGCAAACTAAAAACTGCTCTGAAAACCCTCAGCTGTGTTCACTAGCAATTGGCTATGAGCACCACCAGGCCTTGGAAAAGGGAAACCTAGCAAGAAGGATACTGAAGTGAGAAACAAGCTACATACTGATGTGTAGCACAGCATGGCTGCTGAGGAAGCTTGGGTGTTTCCCTGGGAAGGGAAAGCCTTTCTCTGGAAAGCTGCTGTATAGTGCCTGGGGCCTGCCATTGGCAATGGGCACTGCAATAGTGGCAAACCTCAGAGCATGGGGAGAGCCTCGCCCGGAAGATAAGTGAGAAAGATAAATGAGGAACCCTTCCAGGAGTTAATATTTAAGCTGGCTAAGTTGGTACAGGCAGGAATGTGATATTGCTCTGGAAGAACAGGGAGGTTATGAAAAGCGGGGAAGGAGAGGAGTTCTGCTGGATGTTTGCCAGGCAATGGGACAGCAACAGGTACAATTGAAAAGGAAAACTAAATAAAGTCCTAGCCTGAAAATACACAAAAAAAGACACCTGGGGGTGTATTGCTGTGTGGAAGGATTGCCCAGAGAAAGAAGGGAGACACCATCAGCTGGGAACTGCTGCCATAAGGCTGCACAGAGCTGCAGAAAATGTGTCTGGAAGTGACAGCAAATGAAGATAATCTTTTTCCAAGAATTCTATGACTCTGCTATATTGGGCATCTGCATTTGTCTTATGTGAATGAAGCATAAATCATTGTATTGTCAATAAGTCCATCCTTTGAAAGACTGGCACGGGCAGAACTGTTGCAGTAACAAAGCTGTGTTCCTCAGGAGACAGTAAACACTTCACACTAGTGATCCACTTCTTGAAAGTCCTTGAGGTTTAGAAGTGAAACCACTTTTGAATCTTAGGGGGAAAATAGCATTTTGAAGGCCTGTAGTATACTGAGATTGAAGATCTCCATTATTCCTCAAACCAAGTCACCATGGCATGGAACAAGATTTTTTGAAAGTATTGACAAACAGCAAAGCTGTTAGTGACAATTAACTGTCACACCAGTATTTGATAATGGAGGAAAGAAAGGGTGGTTCAGTGAACAGAAGGTCAGGGTGGGGGATGAAATGGTAACCTTACCAGTCCAGTAACTTAGCAGCAATGGAGCATCATATTCTGCTCCTCATATGAAGTGACAATATTTCTGGTTCCAGAATAACAAATCAAGTTAATTAGAAGGTGAAATAAAGATATTCTCCAGTATTAAGTATGAAATGCATGGAAGCACAGCTGGCTTGCCTATCTTAAATGCCATGCTTCTGCTGGCATGTGTCCAAGGAACAAAGTAGTCTTGAGTATAAACAGATTGTAGGAATTGGCTGCTGGGAGGATTTGTCAGCCTGCTGCAAGCACTTCCTGGCTCACGTTTTAAACTATTATTTTATGGCCAAGTACATTTAGATAGAAAAAAGGGAGGAAAAAAAAATACAATAGCAATATTGTTATTAGCTATCAACATTGTTTGGGATTTAACTTCTGAGTGGAAAAAAAAATACAAAACATGGAAGCCAAATAAGTATCAGTCACTTTGCATTTTTATACTGCTCACCTTCCACATTCAGCAATTGTGTTTTACTTTCTGGAGTTAACCTCCTCATGGTTGGACTCAAAGGTCTTAGAGATGTTCTACAATCTAAGTTATCCTATATCAGATAGAGCTCAGGGAAATGCAGGTGCTGCTGGTACTGTCAATTGATACCATGGCCGGACCTTGTCTGTGCTTGAATTACCAAGTTCCTCATGAAAAATAGGAATGATGTCTAAATAACAAAAGAAGGCACGAGAGGGTGTTTCACAGATCCAGTTTATTCTTAAAAATTTTTTTAAAACAAAATTATTAGAATCCTGCCACTTGCTCTTATGTCAGGGAAAAGACCTTTGTTTTCATCCTGAATCTGTTCAACGTGACACACAGCAGGAAGGCAATGTTCTTATCTCAAAGCACTGGGACAAAATTCAGGAGAGAGAATACTTCATCTCCTAGCTGGTGAGAGAAGAGATTGTCCACATGTTTCCCACGTTTTCCTGGTTCAGATAACCCTTTACAAATAATCAAAGCGTCCTCAGTCCTTTCAAGCAACTTTGCAGATGATTATTTTCAAAATAGAGCCAAAGACCTGACAAAAAATCATAAAACTGATGAAAATGACAGAATTGTGTGCCTGGCCAGGCAAATGTCAGCTTTAATAAGAAAATGTTAAAGCTATTGGTATATGCAGAGTAAAGGACTCTTCAACCCAGGAAAAGGAAACAGTAGCCCAGGATCAGTTCTGTTCTGATGCAAATGTCCTGGATTTCTCTTTAGGTGGAAAAGCAGATTTCAGGAAGTTCCAAATGATGGGCTTTCCCACCTTGTTTTATATTTTACTAGATCAGCCACTGAATGTGTAGCTTTAGCTTAATTTATTAGCTTCCTTCTCCCCCCCCC
>VZTY01011741.1:701830-715134 GCA_013400935.1 Turnix velox | reverse complement strand
TTGTCATTCACCATCATTCCAATGCTACAGATGAAAATGCCAGATTTAATTGCATGGGTTTTGTACACAGCACAATGTTAGGGTTCTTCTCCTGCCTTTGCTATTCTGTGCTGTCAGTCCACGTGCTTTCCAGATGGCTTTGGTGGCTTCTTATCTGAGCAGGTAAGACAAGGGTGACTATTTCATCCTTTATCTGAGCAGGTAAATTTTTTTGCAATATTTTTTTTCCTGACCTGTCTGATGGTCTTGGCAGGCTGGAGAATCTCCTGATGTATCTGGATGACCCCACTGCTCTGAGACATCAGCAGCTCTGACCCTCAGTTCAAGCCTGATGTCCAGAAAAGGGTTTGGCCATAGGGAAAAGAGGTGTTGGAAGGTACTAGTTGCTCCTAAGATCAAGAGGTCAAGGGCCATAGGAGTTGTCATTGCCAGCTCCAGGCAGACTCTGAGCCCATCTCACTACAGAGGGGCAGTTCCCAGTGCTGACATAGCATGCATGCCCAAGAGGGTCCTTGGTTCATGTTTGCCCACCTTTCCAACACCAAACCCTCTTTCGAAGTCCCATCCCAAATAGAATTTAAAATACTATAATGTTCTGTTAGAGTAAACAATACTAGAGACACTTGGAAATCAATCCTTCTGAGTTTATGGCTGCTGAGAGTGAATCACTCCCCAGAAGGACTGTGGGAGGGAAGGAGCCAAAGCTCACCCAGAGTGCTACTCCCCATTGCTCCCTGGTGTTGCACAGCTCACAGCACTCCTGAGGCTTTCAGAGTGGCTGTTGTGCCATGCAAGGAGTTTTTCAGAGCTTTGTCACAAGAACTGTGAATTGAATCATAGAATAGTTTGGGTTGGAAGGGACCTTAAAGATCATCTAGTTCTAACTCTCCTGCCACAGGCAGGGACACCTCCCACTAGATCAGGCTGCTCAGTGCCTTGTCCAGCCTGGATAAACACTTCCTGAGAGGGGGCATCTACAACCTCTCTGGGCAACCTGTTCCAGTGTTTCACTACCCCCACCGTAAAGAATTTCTTTCTTATGTCTAGCCTGAATCTACCCCCTTCCAATTTACGTCCATTATTTCTAGTTCTCCCATCCCATATCTTATAAAAAAGTCTGTAGTCCCCTTCAGGTATTGACAACCTACTATGAGGTCCTCCCTGAGCCTTCTCTTCTCCAGGCTGAACAACCTCAACTCCTTCAGCCTGTCTTCATAAGGCAGTCGCTCCAGCCCTTTGATAGTCTTCATGGCCCTCTTCTGGACCTGCTCCAACAGCTCAATGTCCTTATATTGAGGACTCCAGGACTGGACACAGTACTCTAGATGGGGTTTCACCAGAGCTAAGTAGAGGGGCAAAATCACCTCTCCTGAGATCTCCTCGTGCTTGCATTTTTCCAACCAAAAGCCCAGGTCACAGCAAACCTCTGGAGTGCAGGAGCCAGGCATGGGGACACAGCGGTGGGCTTTCTGTTGCTGCCACACAAGCCCTAGGTGTGCGTGCCTGCCCTGGGAACAGGCACAATCCTATCTAAAGCTCCTTCCTACATGGGGTTAGCCATTGCTAATGACATTTGCAGGGGAAGAAAAGTATTTTGCTCAGCTCCTCTGCTTTCATGCACTGCTTTGCTCTCTGGCATCGCGTTCCTGTGTTTACCACACCGGCATCTCCATGGCAACAAGTCACAGGCAGGGCTATGACTTCACCCGGGGAACATGCAGGAAGTGTCAAGGAGCTGTCAAACAGCAAAGACGTTGTTCCAGCACAGATGCAGGAGGCAGATGGATACACTTTGCTTGATCTCTTCTGTCTTCATCCCAGTAAGCCCGTCAGAAGTTTCCTAGCCTCAAGAGAGAAGAAAACCCTATCAAAGGAAGTCATCATTTCTGTGGAATAAGGTCTGAGAAAGACCTCAGGCTTTGGACGACTCTTTAGGAGTAATAATAAAAAAAGTGGGGGGAAAAAAAAAAAAAGAAAATTCTAGGCAGAAAGTGTTGTCATCTGACCTAACACTATAAATCTCCTGGAGCACCCTGGTGTTGACAGCCTCAGCTTGGTGTGAAAGAGACACAGCAAAGCAAATAACAGCCTGAGCAGAAATGTGCCAACAAGTTCATCTTTAATCAGTAATTAATTAACAGTTTTGCTCATTCATCTCAGTGCGAAGACTACCCCAGCTGCATACCTGACACTGCAGGGGGGTGTGCTGGCTCGGCTCTAAACATTATACAAGGCTGTGTATTAATATCATGGTGAAATTAATCACCTGAAGAGCCAAAAACAGGGGATGTTTGCAAATGCACTCTGTCCAGCAGTACGAAAACTGCACAACAAATGAGAAAGCATCTCTTTCATTTTTAACTGTGACTTTCAGACCAGAGCAGGACACTTTCTGGGGATGCCACCATTCTGCTGGACACCTCGAGGGCATGTGGTCTCCTGCATGGGTGGCTGGCACACATGGAGAATTTTATTTGCTGTCTCACCGTGGTTGAAATTTCTGGGTGCCTTTCATTTTTATAAAAGATTTTACTCTGGCCAGGCTGCTGAACCTATGAAAGTCCTGGAGAAATGACCAGTGTGCCTATGCTTTGCTTGAAAAAAGGCTTCTGGATAGGAAAAGTGGAGCTCCTTTGCATGTGGTATCCACACCCTTGCAATAATACACCAAATTCTATACTAGAAACGGGTATTTCTTTGAGTGTTGTAAAATCAAATCAGCTTATCATTTATGTTGGACAGGGCACTGGGCAGCCTGGTCTAGTGGGAGGTGTCCTTGCCTATGGCAGGGGGGTTGGAACTTGATGATCTTAAAGGTCCCTTCCAACCCAAACGATTCTATGATTCTATGATTCTATGATTCTATGATTCTATGATTCTATGATTCTATGATTCTATGATTCTATGATTCTATGATTCTATGATTCTATGATTCTATGATTCTATGATTCTATGATTCTATGATTCTATGATTCTATGATTCTATGATTCTATGATTCTATGATTCTATGATTCTATGATTCTATGATTCTATGATTCTATGATTCTATGATTCTATGATTCTATGATTCTATGATTCTATGATTCTATGATTCTATGATTCTATGATTCTATGATTCTATGATTCTATGATTCTATGATTCTATGATTCTATGATTCTATGATTCTATGATTCTATGATTCTATGATTCTATGATTCTATGATTCTATGATTCTATGATTCTATGATTCTATGATTCTATGATTCTATGATTCTATGATTCTATGATTCTATGATTCTATGATTCTATGATTCTATGATTCTATGATTCTATGATTCTATGATTCTATGATTCTATGATTCTATGATTCTATGATTCTATGATTCTATGATTCTATGATTCTATGATTCTATGATTCTATGATTCTATGATTCTATGATTCTATGATTCTATGATTCTATGATTCTATGATTCTATGATTCTATGATTCTATGATTCTATGATTCTATGATTCTATGATTCTATGTTCTGTGCCTTACATGTATTTTGTTGTTTACTAGCAACAGAAATCAAGCTTTGAATCAAATCCAATGAAGATCTGGATCTCTGCAATGCTGGGCTTTACAATTGAACTTTCCATTTGGAGAAGATTGCTGGCTACTAAAGGGGGAGTACACCTTGCTGGAAAAGGTAACTCCATTTTTCCTTGCTCCGTTTACTATGTTAATTACGTTGCTTGATTACACTAATTATGCAAACCCCAGCAGGGAAAGATTTTATCCTCAGAACTTCCAAAAATAAACCTTTCTCCTGTGCCTTGCAGGGCATGCAGCAATGCTCTCAATTGCTTCCCTGTGGCTCAAGAACAGTTATTGAGCAATAATATTTATGAGACTTCTATCTTGTAAGAGGCACTTAACTGGTAAATATATGTACTGTGATGGCACATGCTGCCTTCTAGTGTTGGCCACAAAATCTCCCCAGTGCTACTCTGTGTAGGACAGACAGTGCTTCTCTACCTTGTGCTTGGTTGTTCTTGCCACCTTCTGCCAGCTCCTTCCCTGCAGCTGTGTTAAGCACCATTTTAAAATTTAATTAAAAAAAAATTTCTACTTTATTTTTTTAATTACAGATCTTATGCAGTGTAAGATTTCTTAATATTTTTCATTGTAAAACCTAGGAATGCATGTGATGTTTGTGGGCTTGGACCCCATCCTCTCCCAACAAGAGGTAGCTTAAAAATCCACTGCTTACTGGACATCTGTAGTATAAATTGACTTAAATAGTGAATTTTAATGTACTATATATTAAAGAGCAATTAACTCTTAGATTAAATGTGTTCCCAATGGTAGCTGTTGTGGATTAAGGACTTGCAGATGGACAGTCAGGGCAGCAATGTGTAATCTCATTCAATCATGTGCCCCAGCTGAACCAAACCCAGCCCAGTTTAACAGTGCCCATACCAGATGTTTTGCCAACCAAGTTAATCATGTTGGAATGGAGGGAGAGTCTGTCTGTATGAGTGGATATCCCTGCCCTGCTCTGCCTCCTCACCAGGAGGAGGACAGGAGATTAAATATGGAGAAACTTCATTTGGCCGAAGAGAAGCTCTTGCAGTGATCTCACCAAGGAAGTTGTGCAAATCTCGATGCTTCTTCACCATGGTTCATGGTGCAGCCACCTTTACTGCTGGTTCTGTACAGTGTTGTGGCTGAGCAGTGAGGCTGGCTGGGGTTGCGCACTACTCTGTCAGCTCTGGGTTAGCTGGTGTGTGCCACAAGAGAGGCTGAGTAGCTCTTGCAAAGCCTTCTGTTAACTGATGCAACATCCTGTAGGGATGCCGTGGTGAACCTTTGTTTGCCTTAACACCCGTTTTCTGACTGCATGACAGTAAAAGAGGAAGGCATTGGTAGAGGAATGGAGAGAAATAACAAGAAATTGCTGCCAGTGTTGATTGTAGCACCCTTTTTCAGTGGTTTTCAGGCTGACTTTGTACCTCCAGCATGCCTTGGAAGCAGGAGTAACTGAGGGACACAGCTCCTGAGGAACAGGCTGCTCTGCAAACCTGTATGTGCACTATGCCCCGTGAGAGCCCTGGAGGAGAAGGTGTCTCAGGAAAGCAGAGAGGAAGCCAGATGAGGTTTCCGCTGCAGTGGAGCTGGCGCTGCCACTCCCCAGTTGCCACCCACGCACCCCAAACAGGCTGCCAGTTCTTGCCAAGGCACTGCCCTGGGCTGGGACATGCTCTGTAGTTTTATGGAGGCTGGCAGTGACTGAGTATGCTGGGGACATAACATTTCCCTCTGTAGTCAAGCAAAGGATCTTTCTACCGAGCTCCACAGTGTGTAGTAAGCTCTCACTCCATGGGGCTGTAGGGTAGAAAGGTTGCTGCTTGCTCCGGAAGCCTGAAAATGGCTGCAACCACACAAAAAATAAAAATGTATTTGTGTCTCTAGTCAGTGAGGCCAGCCATGCAGGAACACATTATCTGTCGGTCACAGCAGGAAGGGAGACCTGGAGGCACCGCCCCAACCATCACCCCCATCCCAGGGCCCATGGGTGATGGCCTGCCCAAGTGGCCCCAGCCCGACCCCCCCGCCAGATGCCAGGGGGCAGATTAATGGGGTGCAGCTGAGAAGTCTTCAACTGCTTGGTTTCAAACCACAGTTTGCTCCCAAGGCATGAGAATCCCCGGCAGTGCGCACCATGCTGCAGCTCAAGATGTGGCCACAATGCAAAAGCACTTCCTCTTGCATCTCGCTTTTTATTAGCTGAAAGTAATTTTTGCTTCTTTAAGAAAATATATATGCAAACCACAGCCCATCACCATGGTTACTGCTGTATGCTACTGCAAACAGCTTATTTCACATCCTTAGACTTAGAGGGTTTGGAAAGTGCAGCTCTTCTGGCCTTTCACTGTTTCCCCTCTTGCTCGGCCACCACCATCCTGCCGTTGCACGAGGAGCATGTTGTAATTAGCCCCGTGCGCTGCTGCAGGAAGCGGTGGCTGCACTGCCAGAACGCTGCAGCGCGCTGCCACGCACCCCACGCACCAGGGACCCCAGGTAAGAAATAGTCCTTTGTGGCCCTTTCTGGTCACACAAATTTCCAGTAGAGTACTGTGCAGTTGTTTGGTGGCTTATAATAAGTTGTTTAATAAGCTTTGTGGTGTCTGTGTTGCACTGCGCCTACTGCGGCGTGTAGGTCTTTGCTGTTTGAAGTTAGGGAAGATTTAAGTAATATGTAGAAGAAATGAGCTCTCAATGTGAGATTTTCTTGTGCAAAGCCTAAGTAACAAAACTCTGTGGCTCTGAAGAGCATTGAAAATAGCTGTCAGATTCCAAAGCAGACCCTTCCTACCGTTTTCTGGAGGTGCAGAAGGACCTTGTGGTGTGGAGCTCCTCCAGGAGCCCGAGCGAGCGGGGACACATGGGACAAACTTGGTGCAGGTCCATCATTCTCTCGTCTTCTAGTTTTACTCTCATTTAGTCATTTTGTCCTGTGGTGCTTGCTCTGCTGGAAAAGCGAAGATAAAGATTTTCATGTGCTTCCAAGAGCACCCTGAGTCGGTGTAATGGCTTGTTCCCTGCTGTTGGTGAAGTGGTGGCAAGGCAGGATGCTCATGTGTGACACTCCCGCCATAATTGTGCTGCAATTTCAGGGTGTTTCTCGGTGAGAGTTGGGCACTGGGTCCTCTCCAACCCTGGGCAAAGCAGCTGGGGTCCCTATCCTTGGAGTATGGCTCCCTGTCTCTGCTCCAGCTCCCAGGGAGTTGCTGGTAAAATCCATAAGAAGTTAAAATGCTGTTAATCCCCCAGCTTCCCTCTATGCCATATGCTGCTGCCAGTGTATGTCTCACCAGTTTTCCATGAATAAATACAATTTTTCCATGGTTAAATTGGACCACAGGCAGGGTCCAGCCTGAGTGCTCATGATGCTCCCTATGGCAGAGAGAGCTCTGGCTGGGCTGACGCTTCTGGCTGGGCTTTAGCACCCACTGAAAAGTGATAAAGGAATCATTTTTATGGAGAGCATGAAGGACATGGCATGTATCATAATCATTCCCTGTGAAATTAGCAGTGTGGATTTTGCTCATTAATATGCTTGGAGACTAGTAGATATTTGAAATACTTTTTTAAAAATGCCATCACTTCAGAGTTGTAGAAGGCTTTAAAATAAGAGGGCAATACAGTGGAAGGGCCAATTCTCTAATTTGCACAGGACCTTTACTAAAATGCTTATTGAAAAAAAAAATCCTTCATCACTGTAGTGTGAAAGCAATGGCCTCCGTGTTACTGTGAAGCAGAAGCGGAAGTTCGTTACTGCAGAAGTTGCAGTGCATTAGCAGAGATGTAACAATTGCTTTCTTTATCAGCACAACTGAAATTGCTGTCCAACCTTTTCAGGGAACTTGAGTTCCATGAGTGCACGACAAATAACAGCCTAAGGAAGCGAACTGCTTCTCCAGGGTCATAATTGTGTTTAGTCTGCAGCTGCAGTGACTTGTGTTATCTGCCTTTAATGAAGGCCAGGGGAAAAAAAAATTTAGAGTACAAGGTTTATTTTCTGATTATTGTATTCCAGCTAGTTGGAATGAAGCTATAAGATGTATTTATTTCAACCTAGAAGGACTTGCATTATGATTTTTATTAAATTATGCGAGAGGTGGGGGTACAGCAGCACCCTGTGTCCCTTGCAGGGGCTGCAGTGAGCAGCAGATGGGTGCTGCTGCAGCTGCCATGTGCAGCAGGGGCAGGCTGCAGAGGACAATGCAGATCACATAATGCAGTTATCCTTTAAGTGCTACCTTACTGTAAATGCTGAAGGGAGCAGCTTTGCTTTCGAGCACACAGCTGGACTTTGGCACATGTACCTGCCTGGGGTGCTGAGGGAGCAGTGAGGCTCTGCTGGGCACAGGTTGCTCCTACCGAGCACAAGCTACACAGCTGGCTGAAGTCTGGGGCCTTTTTCAGCCATTTCTGAATTAAATTAGGTTCTTAACTGAGTTTAGGGAGCTTTTTGTTTGTTTGTTTTTTTATTTAACAAAAGATTGATTTAGTCTTGCTGAAGCAGGAGCTGCGGTTTGAAGGAAAGTGCTCGTGTGAGCAGAGACAGAGGCTTTGGTGCTTTCTGGTTGTGTGTGCACATCAGTTTGGGCACCACTGCTGCCCATCTATAGGCACTGGACGTTTGTAAGGACCCTGCAGTTGCATAGGCTGGTAGCAGGCTGCCAGGTTGGATGCTTTCATGTAGTAATGATTTTTAAAAGTGGGAAGCGAGTTTACTCTGCTTGAGGTGCGGTTGTAAAGAGGATGCCCATAGCCATCCTTATGGATGGCACACAATGTCTCTTTGTTGTCATTGGGGGGGTTCTGCCAGCCTGGGCTGGATCTTCACTGGCCCAGCAGCCTTCCTTGTCAGGTTTACAAGGGATGAGCAAGCAATCATTGCACAATTTTTGGAGGTTATACTCTTGCTTCACTTGTGTGTGAATTGCATTAGCTCAGCCAAGAAAGTTCCTCTCTTTTGGTCCAGTTTTAGTAACACTGAGTGACTCTAAACCAGAAAATTTCTCCTAAAATACTTTCTCTGTACACAATGTTTCTTTTCCTTTGTCTTCAAATTTGTCTTTCCATCTGAATGACATATAAAGCTCAGTGTACAATGACATTTCTTTATCTCTTTCTACTGGGAGATAATTAGTCCGTTGTCTTGACTGTTATCCCAGATGATAATTATCTTTATCAAATGATAATCTGGGATATCCCTGGATGTATTATTTCCCACAGTTTCCTCTTTACTGCATCCTGCCTGGATATCTTGTTATTGCAGAGCTCCTGCTCGGTCTCTGTCTCTAAAGTTTAACCGATGCGAAGGAGAATGCATTCACTTTGGAGGATTTAGTGGGAAATGACATCACAGACAGGGTGTAAACCCGAGAGTAAAGCAAACTGGCTCTGTGTCTTGTCAAAAATGGGGGGATGTTTGAGGGGTCCCTCTGTCAGGGCTGCTGCCAGTGCAGGCAGCAGATACGCAACCCAGCAGGCAGCTTGCTGCAAGGCATCACGTGAAAATGGACTTGACAAGGAAAACGAAACTAAACAAGGCTCGTTTATCATTGCAGCCAAAAAGGGGATGTGGGGTGAGGCCCTTTAACATGGGGGTAGAGAAGGCTGGGAAGGGAGCTACCATTCCAACTGGGAGCACTGGTGTACATGCCCTGGTCCCACTGCTGAGGCAGGACAAGGAAGCACAGTTTAGACATCAGTTGTTTTTTTTTTTAAGCAAATTCTGTGCACAGAAAAGATCATTTGTGCAAACAGTAGCCTCTGAAGTTAAGGGAAATCGAGGCAGTGAGGAGTTTGTACTGAAAACTTTGTGACTGGAACAAAGTGCTCTGAAAATGCCCAGTGATCTGATGGAAGTGTATAGAGAGGAAACGACCCCACGTACTTCTTTGTGATAGAACAGAAACAGGAAGAGAAACAAACGATCCATTATGATACTTAGTCCCAGAGGCTGTCAAGGCTTGTGCAACCAATGCCAGTTATCTGAGTGGTACATCTGCTCTGCTGCTGCTATATATAATGATGGGCAGTGTCATGTGAGTCAGTCACATATAAAAATTTGATGGGATACTGATTATCATTATTTATTTTCTTATCTGGATTGAACTTCAAAACACAAGTGTGAATTAGGACTGTTTATTCATGTCTTTTCAGTCTTGGATACACACAAATACTAGAAAGCTCTTCCTGTCACTGAGATACCTTCCCAACCCCGAGGTTGCTCAGTCTAGGCAGCTCCTGAGGAGCTTCTGCGCTCAAGGTATCCCAGTTCTCGCTACCAGTTCAGAAGTGCTGCACAATCTGTTACAGAGTGTGATTAGAGCACACCAGAAGAAACATTAATTACATTAATACTAGGCTGTATAATAAAATAGAAAGCCTCAGCTGGGAAAGAGCTGGAGCTCAGATCTTTCAAGTAGGTATTAATATTTGTCTCCCAAAGTAAAGTGAGGAATTATTCATTAAAGCTGAAAAACACATTATCATCTCATTTCATAAAGTGTAACTCTTTGCTTAGTTCAGCCCAGAGTACAAATCAGAAAAAAAAAAGGCAAATTCCTTCTAGTCTTCAAGTCTAATAAATTTCAAAGCAAACAGCAAAGTGTTTTATGTGTTTCACTTACTCTGTGATAAACTGAAGGATGTGGAGATATAATTCTAAGCAATTATTGTAAATTTCAAAAGCTAACAGAAGCTCTGTATCTATAAATGATAAAAGTAGTATTCATTTGCAATGGAGATGCCACTTAAGTACTTTTTTTTTCCATTTGTGTGATAAAATTATATTCTGGAACAACTTGACATGGATAACAAGTGATGCTCAGAATTATAAACACAAATTATGAGATGGGGGGAGGGGGGGAAAGAAGACAAGCAGAAGAGGAAGAAGATGGAAAGACAAAAGTTCTTGAGGCCAAATAAGCCCCAGGCTGTTTGATAATAAAAAAAAAGTTGTGAAAGTATGTCTCCTTTGATAGAGACTAGTGAGTTATGCTGCTAATGCTTGAGATAAACACTTTGCCTTTTTCCTTGTATTCCCTGATGTCGCTGTGCCTTGTAGCTTCCTTGTGCTTGGCTTTTCACGCTGACTGGGGATGAACACTGGCGTACAGTTTAAAAAAAAATAAAAATGGAAAGAGGCTGACATCAAACCATGTCTGCAAATGGGAGAGTGCTGGGGAGGGGGGAGTGGGCACGGGGGCACATGTATTTGTTTTCCAGCCTCAGGGCATCACTGCACAAACACTCTCTGTAACAGCATCAATCCCAAGTGTTGCTGTCACTTCCAATTGTGAGAACCTGACATGGGAGTGCCAATAGAAAGGAGCAGAATTCAGAATAAAGTCACAAGCGTAAAGGACAGAGGGGTTTGAAGCACGTGGTGTTTCCACACAAAGGGAGGTGAAAAGGGAGAGAGATAGGATGGGACATCCCGAGAAGTCATTTAAAACACAGCATTATATCAGCCCCTGTTGCCATGTCTGTGCTGGATTGGAGCAGGAGCCGGAGCTGTCAGGGAGCTAGAAGGCAGATCAGACCAAATTTGAAAATCAAATTTTACAAAAGCCTTTTATATGTGGGGGGGTTTTTTTGTGATTTAATTTCTGAAGTGTGCTTCTTGTAGTGGCCTTTGTATCCTGTCTCTTATTGTGCATGCCCCCATGCTGCCATCTCTGTCAGTGAAAGATAGATGTAACAACTACAGGACTTCAGAAAAATCTGCTTCTGCATAGACATTACAATGTATTTTTTGGCATGGTGCAAGTTATTCTGGCAGCAGTGCATGCTCATAGGATTCACATTCTTTCTCTCTGTGAACACTCATTTGTTAGATGGCTCTTAATTTTACAGACCAAAGCAAGGGGAATGCTGTCTCTGGAGGTGGGGTGGTGAGCATTTGGCATGCCCAGTTTGTAATACTCTCGAAGCCTACGAGTGGTAAAACCCTTTGTGGAAGCTCCCTGTAGTACCAGTCATTCCTGTACAGAGGTGGGAGCACCAGTATGGCCACCTACCAGCCTGTCACTGAGACACCTGCAGGATGGCCATCAGCCAAGGCTTTGGCATCCACCAGAATTGCTAGGACAGGACATGTGGTAGGAGGGAAGAAGGGATTTTCTTGTCTTGCCATTACATTAGCAACAGGAACTGAAGAGGAACAGAAACTGTTGGAGCATGCATGCTGTAATGTGACAATTTTCTGAATTCTTCTTTATGGAAGAAAACAGTATTAAAATCTAAAGTTTAAGGGAATAGAGAATAATTAAAGTTTTCTTACAACCTATGTTTATGTGCATGGAAATATACTTAGCTTTATCAATAAACTGTTGCTATATATGATACTGAGTAAAAAGTCTCCTAGAATCAGCACAAATATTTGAAGAGTCTGTGAGTTTGGCTAAGCCATGACTGCTGCCTTAGTGTCAAAATGCAGAGAATCCTGACACTGATTTTATTAAAATGGTAAAATATAAAGAACTGAATACCATAGTTTTCAAAGACACAGGAGTCTTTTATGACAAAGCGGTGGAAAAAAGAATTAACGATGTAAGAGGTGTATTGTGAGCCACAGGAATGGAACTGACTGTGGACTGTAGAAGTATAGATCAAAAAGAGTAAACTTCAGTAGGGTCAAAGGAAGAAAGAGCTAGAAGACGGACCACAAAAGGTCACTTAATCCATTCCTTTGCCCCAGGCAGGATGGAACATACTTAAATCACTCCTCAAGATGAGCGTCTAACCTTGAATTAGTACCTTTGCCAGTCCTTTTTCCCCCTCTAAGTCCAGCGTGAATCTCTCTCCCTGCACATTAAGCCCATCTTCTCGTCTTCACCATCATAAATACAGAGATGAGATTGTTCTCTATTCTTTATAGCATCCTTAAATCTTCGTGCATCATTGCTGTGCTTCCTCCAGACTTGGTGTTGGCAAGCTTTCTATTGTTTTGTTCCCACCACCATCTCTGGAGCTCCTGTCCCGCTTTCTGCATCCTGGTGGGTCAACACGAGTGGGACTAGATATCATGTGTTCCCCGATGTCCCCCACCTCGCTGCTGACAGCCTCTCTGCATATTTAAGTGTATGTCCTTCTCTTTTTCTGTCCCTTAGGTTAGTGCAGTTGCAGAGAATCTGTGGAGGTGTTCGGGGCTAGGCTGAAGCTGGCGTTGAGCAAACTGGTCTAGTGGGAGGTGTCCCTGCCTACGGCAAGAGGTACAATTAGAAGGTCTTTAAGATAGCTTGGCACCCAAACCCATCCCGTGCTTCTGTATTACTGCTCATTTTTCACACTGTTCCTGTCAGTGTCACCTATGTGGCCCTTGACTGAGTGGAACTGGTGCCTCGGTGAGGGGCACACCCGTCTTGAGGGGACTGTGTCCCTTCAGAGCCCGTGGAGGCTCGTAACCACCGTGGTGGGAGGCAGCCCCATCTGGAGGTGCTGGTGTTAGCAGTGCAGCCCCCTTGGGGGCCCCAGGGGCAGTCAGGGCCGTCGGGACCCTGTGGGCAAAAATGCCTGGTCTGTAACACGCTCAATTTGCCCGGCCGAAGGCAGGGTAGGAAACCGGCTGAAAACACGGCCTTGCTGCCCGCTCCGCCGAGCAGGTCAGCACATTTTTGGGGAGGGTCTGGAGAACAGTAGTACAACGTCTGGTGCGGGCTGAGGACGCTGGGGCGGGCGGCGGTGTCGGCAGCGCTGTTCTGCCGGAGACATTTTCCACTCCCTTCCCTCCCCCCGCTTTTTTTTTTTTTTTTCTTTT
>VZTY01011741.1:685143-701260 GCA_013400935.1 Turnix velox | reverse complement strand
GCCGGGCGTGCGACAACCCGGCTGTGGGAGCCGTGAGCGGCCCTGGGGGAGGGAGAGTCCGGGGGAGGGAGGGCTAAGCCGGGGTCCGGGGCTACCGTGGCAGGCCGCGCTGCGAGGCTTCCGCCCGGCCGCGCCTCTTTCCCGGGAGTGCGGGTGCTCCAAAAAAGCGCAGTTATTTGGGTTAGGTTTTTAAAGAAGTCGGTGTCGCTTCAAAGGGACGTGGGCGGCCCGGGTGCGCATCGCGGCACCGGGCAGTATCCCAGTTCCATCCTCGCTGACCGACCCGTCGCGTTAGCGGGATGGAAATAGGTTTATTTTTTGGGTTTTTTTTTTTTTTTGAGGAAGTTCATGAATTCAGAACTTTGTTTCGCATCCAGTTATCGTAAACAAATCAGTTTGTTATTACAGTAGAAGAGGAAATTGGAGATATGTTTGTATGTAATGTTTTGTTTAGAAAAACACGAATATTTGTTTTAGAAATAGGTTGCTTCTTTTTGTGCTTTTATTTTTTTCCTTGGGGGAGAGATAACATAACCTGCAAAACGTGGCAGTAATCGGGAGACAAGTAGTCGGGAGATAATGAAACTGAGCATGTTGAACAGAAATGTGATGGAGGGGTACGTAAATAATGAATAATCACATTGAGTAAATGGCTGGACTGCATCTTTGGCACTAGAGAGAAAGGGTTTTAATGAAACGACAACACGTACCAAAGTGACAACAAGGAGATAATTTGCGTAATGAATAATTAACTGACGGTACTTAGTACTGCAGGGGAGATGTGAGAGGGTGAGTGCCCGAGGTCGGGCACTTGGAAGCTGCGATTAGTTCGTTGCAGGCTGCCGCCCGGGCTCTGCCTCCTTGTGTTAGGTGCTGGCATGTAACAATATTGTGACAATTTAAAGTAGATAAAATGGAAAGAAATTAAAGGCTTGGCATCACTGGGATGGATGACAGAACTGCTGAAAGTTGAAGCCTGGGAGGTAGCATTGCAGAAACCTCAGATGTCGGGCATCCTCCTCGGCTTAGCAGGGAGTGTCGGTCGGGAGGTTTTATGCGGCTGGAGCAGGCTGATGGCCCCTCTGGAGGGGACAGAGTGCTGGGCATAATCTGTGGCAGCCTCTGCTTTGACAATTTAAATTTTGTGAGGCCTACGTCATTCTGCTTTTCTCAGCCCGTGCCAGGTCGGGTGTGGACGTTGTAAAACGGAATTGGAGTTCCCTGGATTTAAGGGCTGGGCTTCTGAGCAAGAGAACTTCTTCAGGCTTAGATCTAACGAAAAGCGTTTGAACTGAGAAGTGGTGGTGATGACTGAACATTTGAAGTTTCACAAGCAGTTAGTTTTCAGACTTGAGAAGATTTTGAAAACTTGTATGTTGTATGTACGAATTAATGGCAATTATAGAGCCCGTCTAATTTATGTGGCCACCTAAAAATGTGGGATTGTGTATTTACTCAGGCTGCTGAGGAAAGACACACAGGCAACAGATTTCCTAGTCTGATACATGAGAAAGTGACAGGGTGTATTTATTGTCTCATTTTCTTAGAGCCATTATTGGATTAGGTTTATTTTGAATGGCAGGCAAGAGTCTGAGTCCAAGGATGCTTTGTTGTGTTCTAAGGCAGTTGTGTCAATGGACAAAATCGAGGCATTATGTGAGCAATTTGTAATTTGTTTGAGTCGGGAAACAGTGCCAGAGCTGTCCTGTGAAACTCCTGCTTGGCCGCAGTAGAGGGTATGGTTTCTATACATCGAGTGCACAGCGCCGGCCTTCCCTGTGGTGGGAACAGCCTGGCTTTGTGATTTCTTTTCATTTCCCAACAAAATCCTCCTTTATACTCTCTGTCTCAGAAGTGTTGTGAGGCACAGCTGTGCCACGTGCCGGAAAGGCGTGAGCTTCGTGTTTTTCCAGGCTGAAAGCTGTGTGCAGATATGGGAAACAGCCAGTTCCGAGGTATCCAGTGACTGCCCTCGGCTGGGACCCTCCCAGGTGGATGTCTGACCCGCGTTCTTCCCCCTCATGGCAGATCAGTTACTGTTGTAGGTCTGGGAGATTAACAAGGTAATGGATAGTATCTGTCTTCAGGAGTAGCAATGAAACAGTTTAATTAGTGGAAGCAGAGATTTTTAATTTAAAATTTCTCTGGTATATTATTATCTAATTGCGGAAGTAATCATAATCATCATTCAGAGTAGTCTTTACTCTGAGGTTTTTCTGTAGGCAGTCATCGCCAAGGAGATACTCTCTCTGCCTTGCTGCAGTCAGTGTACAGTGTCATGAGTCCAGTTCATCCCAGAGAGACTTGGGAGAATTGTGAAAGGGTAATCCTAAGCAAGACCCAGGCAGGAGAGGTTAGTGGGGTGCTGTGGGGTTTCTTGGAGCACCTCACCATTGTACACAGCAGGCACATCATGGGCCCCTTGGAATGGCTGAGGCTGCTTGGGAGGTGCCTAAAAATTTCAGGGGATTTGGCTGCTTTTACTTTAGACTGAAATGCTGGTAGTTCATTCTGCTTTGGGAAATTCAGTAGTATAATCAGAAATAGAGAAGCGTGACTCAAGCTACTTCAGGCCTTAAATGCAGACATTAATTTTCAGTTTTGGAGAAAGGTTAATTCTGTTTTGCATTAATCCACCTCTTGAATTCTACTGCTTCGTTGTGTCACTAAGCTGTTCAGCCTTTTCTAGTCTTACTCGGTAATAATTACTGAGTTTATATTCTGCTTCCTTTAGTGGGGCCAAGGACTGAATTAACTAACATTTTTAGACACCTCTGTGACAAATACCACGTGGTGACAAAATCTGAAAGTAGCAGGTGCTGGTGTTGCCATCTTTTATAACCTGTTTTGCATGGCGGGTTCAGCATTTGTCCAGTTTGCACGTCTCAGGAGCACTGAAAATTCTATTTTCCAAAAGTTTATAAGCAGGGAATATGCTGCCGAGAAGAATCTGTGATGTCACTCACTGCAGCCTGCGGTGATTTTCAGAGGACTGGCCTTTGCACGATGTCCCAGCGGCATTCCTGCAAAGCTGGGTGCCCTGAGCTTAGAACCCGTGGATATTAGAAACCTGCAAAATAAGTTTGAAGTGCAGGAGATGGTGATGCATCACACCAAACAGCTGCAACAAACATTAAACAGTCAAAAGTGTGTTGTGGCTGTAATTTTGGTTGCCCAGAGGAGACAGACAGTTAAAGCTGCGCGACTTTAACCGTCCTGCCCAGGATGGATTATGCGGCCTCAGCAAAGGTTCCTATACATGTGCTGTAGATTAAGATCTCGCAGCCAATTCAGATCAAAACATAGGCTTTCCCCCCCTGTTTTTGTTTCCCTTAAGTGCTTGTTTCTTTCTGCTGCTTCAGATACAATGTGGAGGTGCTAATGCCTGTAATTAGGAGATGAGCCTTAGCACCTCTTGATGTCCAGAATAGCAGATGATTGCTACTTAGGAACCATGTGCGTGAACTGCAAACATCATTTTCTAGCAGTATTGACACCGAGGAAGTCACACGTGTTGCATTCTAAAAGACACTTCACATTAACTATTCATTACTTTCAAAGGCTTAATGTGTGTTTTTCTTTGCCTTATGCACATTTTAAATGCAAATGCTATGAAGAGGTGGTTTTGCTTGAACAGAGACCAGCTCATTAAGACTAAACGGCAAAAAAATTTCTGTTACCTTTTATTGCCAATTTTTAATGATTTTTGTCGATGCCGAGGATGACTTGGGTAATGGATTTTTACCAGAAAATTCCTGCAACTACTGCTGTCCAGTAGGAGTTTTACTTGGGTCGAATTTTGTATATTCTTATGACAGTTTTCCAGTATGAAGAAGGAAGGATACTCATATTAGCAATCAGATACTGCCTGAAATAATTTTTTTTTTACTGTTTATTTCTAAGTGGTGTTAGAATAATCCTACACACAAATGTGCAGGTGCTGCCAGAGGGACGAGAGATCTGCTGCAGCAGGAGCAAAGCTTGGATATGTAGATTTAGGATTTCGTTTATGTGCTTTACACACCTGACAAACGTCTCTAAGGTGTGGAATGTGGCTGGGGTTGATCACTTCCCTGGGGGGCTACATTTTAATCCGTCCTGCTGATTTCAGCCCCACACTGGGCAGGGGAACCCAGGGCAGACAAAAGCTCCAGGGGTTTTCCTTTGCCTCCACTAAGCCTCCATATAACGTGGTCTCCACTGTTTGTGTTCCTTAGGGATTAGAGTAGTTGCCCATGGTTATTATTTTTATTTTATTAACAATTATATGTTGTAAACTTAGTTTCCAAAGTAATGCAGTAAACTAAACAACATTTCCTTCTTGCTACCCCATAATTATTTACCAAAAGGATAAACATGCAAATGTTTTTTTATTGCTATTCTTGGTGACATTTGGAGTCTCTTCTACTCTCTGTGCAATTGTAATTCCGATTAGTATCAATAGGAGTTAACAAGGAAATCGAAGGGACCATTAAAACTGTATCACTGTTGTGATGAAATATGAATACATTCCAAGGTTTAAAAAAATACGTATTTAATATGAAAAGCTGAGGTGAGGATTTTGCATGTGGCAGAGTAACAGTGGAGCATGGTTCCTGGTCGGGCTGTTCAAGCGAGCCCTTGTTACCTCCTGTTCTAACTTCAGCAGTTTATGCAGGGTGAACATCATTGTCATCACTTTGTTTAGAGAATAAAGCTAGTGATAAATGGCTGTTATTGCTGGTTCTGAATGAACACAAGCTTTCCTGCTCTGAGGCTATTTCTTTAACTTCGGTGGAAGTGAGAGGAGAGCCCAGCGTGGTGCTCGTGCAGGTCCCCGCACTCGATGCTGCCTGCACTTGACAGGCTCTTTGATGGCTCTGAGAGGCTTTGGTGTGTACTGACCTCGGGATGAAATCCAGCCATGTGTCAGAAGAATTGCTTTTCCTCCGGGATCAATTAATGTTTTAAAATGCCTGCTTGCTGTCAGCTGCTACCATGTGAAATAGTTCATATTTCAAATTATGTGCATATGCTGCACTGTTATAAAAGAGTATTTTTATCCAAGATAGCTTTATTTGAGGTAGCTGGGAGAACTCTTTTCATGTACTATAACAAAAGGTCAACATTTGCAGTAGATACTGTTACTGCAAGTTCTTACTAAGGTGTAACTTTTGTTCTCACTATATGCAGCTTGAATTTTTATGGCATCAGCACAATTTGGTATTAATTAGACATATTAGCAGTAGTTTATAGGGTACACTTCTGTTGTGAGGATGGTAAATAGTGCAGTCAGAGTTCATTTTTGTTTGAAGCTACAGATTGCACAGGAAAACTGAGGAATCCAGTACTGAATAAACCAAAATTGCCTGGGGAGACAGGCTCTGCATGTCTAGCTGCAGCCCTGCTACCTCTGGAGCTGCTGGTCACTGCTGGCGAGGAGTCCCAGGCAGAAACAACTTCCAGCCCTTATTTAAGCACTCTCAGAAAGTGTGCAACTGCATGTGTTGCTCTTCAGACCTTAAACTTTTGATGAATAGGCCAAATGTTTGTTTTCAAAGGCAAAAAAAAAATCTTTTGAGGCATAAATATGCAAGCTTGATATCAGTGGCTGCATCAGAATGCATTTCAGTAGTAAAAAGCAGCAGGTAATTCTTAAAGTTAAAATATAGGTTAAAATAGGTCTGATCATATGGTGTTTTGAAAAGTGAGCTTTCACGCAGCCTTTCATCACTAGCTCAATTTTATTTGCCTAATTTTGTCCATTCTTTATTTGAATTTACAGGTGGCAGTTTAAATGTCTGCATATAGCCCAGGTTGTCGTATCTGAAGCAGACTTTACTGTTGGCTCCTGAGGGAGGCTACTAGTGTAAAAGGAATTTTTTCACTTTTGTACTTGCTATTGGTGTTACATTCAGAGTTGCTTCTTACAAAAGTGCCTCAGTCTTGCTTGCAGTGGCAGAGAAAAAAATTAATAGAGCGCACAGTGAATTTTCCCCTTATCGCACTCTACCACATTTTATGTATCATGTAGTGAGATGTTTTGTTTCTACGGTTTCAGACTTTGTGTTTCAGAAGATTAATAGACTTAGCAGCCCTGTTTGCTAAGCTTAGTGATGATAACAATGTAATAAGTCATGAGACGGTCGCAGATCATCTGGCAAGGCAAAATAGGCCTTGGGCTTGAACTTGGAGCAGGTATTATTTAGAGGGAAAAGTGAAACGTTGAAAGGATTATAAACAAGCTCTTCTGACTTGGGTGTCTGCGAGTTCAAGTTTGTCTGAAGAGCCTCCATAGGAAGCTCAGCTGATGGCTTTTACATTCATCCTTTATCCTTGCCCACAGATAGAGTGGGTGGTAGTTATAAAGTGCATTTATGGTATTTCATGCAGCAGGTCCCCGTTGTTTCTCTGGTTGAGCCTGGCCCAGGCTGACAGAGTGGGGGCTACAGTGCTGGACCCTAGGCTCTTACAGCCCTCGCTGCTCGTCTTCCTGCTGCCCCGCTGGCTCCAGTGCCAGTGAGTCCGGCTGTGAGCAGTGAGTAAGAACTTGGGAACCCCAAGCATCTTTGGGCTTTTGGCCCAATCCTGCTTCCAGAGAAGTTAATAGGAATTTTTCCTTCTAAAAAAGGGAGAGCAGTCAGAGCTCTCTGCAAAGCCCTCTGTGCCTCCCCTCTTGGTAGTTCTTTAGCCCCCAGCTCCCTGTCTGTGTGGGGATTGTCCGCCATAGAACTGGTGCCATGCAGGTGAGCCTGCATCAAGGTGTGGAGGATAGGAGAGTGCAGGATGGGAGTGAGCTGAGACCTTTTCAGCTCTGCTATTGCAGTGACGTTATCTCCATTGCAGTGACACCTACACAGTGTTAAAGGAGATAAGCTTTTCTTTGAAGTTTGAGTAAATTGCTGTAGGAGAAAATGAAGTTTGCTGCATTAATTAGGTCTAGATATACCCCAGGTCTTGAGCCCTTAAACTCCCTGCTCCCTAGGGGCACTGTGGAGGAGCACACAGAGCTCCCCAGAGCTCAGTGAACCAGGCAGATGTGTCAGGTTTTCCAAGCAGGTTGCCAAGCTGAAGGCAGCAATAATTAGGCCTGAAAATACGTATTTTGATGTGAGCAGGCACCCGAGAGCCTGTACTGCAACATCTGCCCACTGTTGATGATGGAGGTGCAGGCAGCATGAGGGGTGGCTGTGTGGAACCACCCATCCTTCCTCCTCCATGCCTAGCCTCAGGCTTGGTCAACACAGTCCCGCCTGACACCGGCTGTTTTGGTGGTGCTTGTGCCATCTGGTTTCCATGGAGGAAAGGTCCTGTCAGCTGCCCATAATAATAAACACAGCATGATTTATTGTTGAGAAATAAAGACTAGTGGTGTTTTGTTTTCTTTCATTCTCTGAGGCTGGGAAAAAAAAATCCCAACAAAAAAATGTTTCTTCCAGTATTTGGAAAACTCTTTTAGCACCTGGGCGTGCTTGACCTTGTGTGATCACTTCTGGTTTTTGGTGAAGTCCTTTCCATATGTAGGCAAAACTTAAACTGACTTTGAGACTCCTTCTACAAGCAGTGAAAAATCAAAGGTAAAGAGTCTGTGATGCTGATAGTGTAATTTTGTGCTTTTCAGCTTTTTGATGTGTAAAAGTTCAAAATGTTCTTCTGGGAGCACAAGCACTTGCTGCTATGACTTAGCTCTGCAAACTGTTTAGTAGAATGTCCCTAGGAAATGGCTTGCTTTCTCCTTATCAGCATTTTATTGAGCTCCTGTATTTATATGCAAATCTACTTGATAAATAAATCTGTAATGATGTATTTTATGTAAAAGGTAGATGCAGCTCTGTTCAATTCTTCTAATTAAATACAGCTCATAGTGGCAACTGAAATGGAAGAATTTGAACTACTCTCATTTTATTGGATCCCTGACAAAATTATTGCTTTGTGTTTGTTTTCTACGGCTTTTGAGCTTTCTGTTTTTAAAAATAATTTTTATAAAAACTCCTTTTGCTTAAGGCTTTTCAGAAACTGCTTTCCAGATATTCCATGATTTTTTGTATAAGAATGGAATTTTAAGCTTTCACATTTGTTATTTTCAAATGGCTTTTGTGGAGATAAAGGTGAGAATACACAGAAAATTGTGATCTTTTGAGCTTTTCTCAAAATTCTTCCCCTGTGCTGTTTGATTTGGTTAGTTTGTGCAGGTATGTTAATGCAAAAGGGGACAGAACTTAAGTAGAAGAGGAAGGGGAATCTCCTGTGCGATAAATACTTAGGGAAAGCAATTGAAAACAGCAGAGGTGGACAGTGATGATAAATAGGCTGGGTATGACATGAGCTTCCAAAAGTGGAGAGTTCCTTGCTGTGGTCCTGAGGGGGCTGGCAAGGGCGGGGGGGCTGATACACTTCTCTGGGATGAGGTTTTTTGCAGGAGAAAATGTTCCAAGCAGGCTGTTACTGAGTTGTTTTTCATGGTTATTGTTAGCTGTGTAAATAGCATGATTCAAGATGAACAAGCATGAAAAGTAAGTTAGAGCAAATACTGGTTCAAAAAATGGTCTGGAGGATACATTTTTCACTTCTTTCCTAAACTGTAACATTGCCATTCAGTTTTTGTTATTTCTTTTTAATACTGGTGATTAATTTGGAGCTTTTCCATGATAGCTGAACTCACGTGTATTTATTTAGCTTGGATTAAGTTGTTCATGGTGCAAAATGAATCACATCAATTAGTGTTTCTGTACTGCTCAGCACTGTATGGGAGTGATTTCTGTTGGGTTCAGGAGCATATCTCCTAAATTTGATTAGTTTTGCTGTGTACTGAAGAATCTAGTCCATAAGAATTGAGTACCTAAGATAGCGAACAGAGCACAGAGAATTAAAAACCACATTCTCTGGGTTTTGGAATCTTACGTAAGGAAAATACAACAAATTTAAAATAATTTATTTTCTGATATGTGAGTCGAGCTTTTACTGTGCTGGAAGGATATGACTGATAAAAATAAATTAAGGCCAGAGTGTATTAAAACATAGAAAATATTTTTAATTTGAGATTCTCTGAGAAACAGAAAGCTTTGAACTGTAATGCATTCGGCTTTATCTCCTGCCATGCAACAGATGCTGGAGTAGTTTTCCAGCACTGTCCTTGCCTTGTGATTCATGTTAGTGTTACCAGGAGCCAGGCAGTGACATCCTTGCACCCAGCTGGCCATGATCCCTGCCCTTGGTGTGGCAGTGGTGGCATTGTGGGTAATTGATGTAGTTTGGAAGTGTGAGTCCTGGAGGTGCTGCAGTTCCCTTAGGGTGCTGCTCTCCTGCAGTCCCTACCGCATCACCAACCCCATTTTCACCCATTTCCATATAATTTTCTCATCTTTGGGGAGAAGCATGTGATTGTCACGGTGCTGCTGAGCTGAAGTGACCCAGCCATCGAAACCTGAGCTCTAACTTGCCGTTGAAAGCGGAACTCAATGTAACGTGTTCCTCATTAGCCATGTTCATGTGCCTTTTTGTTTGCCCTCAAGTCAGATGCAAGATGAAGCAATGCATGTTATTCCAACCTCTGATTGGCCTGTCGAGCAGCGTGCCGTTGGGGCAGAGGGCTGTTGGTGGGGCGGTACCCTGCATTAGATTTGGCTGAAAACTCCCTGGATGCTCTGGGGGACCTGTAACCAGGAGTGGGATAATGCACTGGCTCTTAGCAGGGGGCCTGTTCCGTTTCTGGTCATTAATTCAGATTTAATCTCACAGTTTAATTGGATGTGTTCAAGGATGCAGTGGCTGCATCCAGCCTCTGAATTCATAATTGTTCACATAACAAATGATCACTATGCTGGTCTGCAGCACAATGAACAACAGGAAGGGCAAGAACCTGGGAATAGAGAGTTTGGTGATGGGGTCAGATACAGGAAGGGGTGTCCAGACTGGTGTGGATTAGTGAAGCTAAATGGAGGAGCTTGTTGGCTGCAGCAAATGCTGTTAGTTTTAAATTATTAATACTGTTAGCACTGACCATGCATGTGCTATAATCTTATCAGGTGCTCACCTGGTGGTCTCCCAAAGCTCATTTTACCCACTGCTTTCTCCAGCCATTTCCGGAAAAGGAAAAAGCCACTCTTTGCAACCAGGGCTGTGTAGCAGCTGCTTTAGGAAGGGAAGTGAAAAATGATATATCAGATTATAAGAAGTGTGAACTTTAGCAGTAATAAGGTGCCAGTATGTTTTTCCTTGCTTTGAAATAGATATTAAGACATCTGACCTGCAAGATGCAAGGCTGGGTGTTTGCTGCATCTCATGTAAGGGAGAACTCCTCCGGGTCACTTTCCTCACTGAAAGCATCAGCATCAGCTGAATTTGATGTTAGAGGGAAGCAGTTGCTTCCGTTGCTGAGTCATGGACATTGCTTTTTTCTGTAGTAACTGTTATCACACATGATGCTAATAATAATTTATATATATATAATATTTTATATATACAGGTAGAGTTAGAAATCATTTGTCAATATAGAAGTGGTTTTTGTGTATCTGTCCCTTTTGTCACTCTCACCTCCTAGTTTGGAGTCTCAGTTGTGGAACTTGTGCTGAGCTTCAGCTTGGGTCTGTTTTTGGGGAAAACATCCAGTAATGGCCAGGCACCCCAGACTGCTCTCCCCTCCCCCAAAGAAAGCCGAAGCAATGTGTAATTTGAAGTCCTACACATGCATGATGCAGGAGAGAGCAGGAAACATTTTATCAGTGTTCAGGGACAGTGTGGGATGGATGATTTGTAGTGACTGAGACCCTGGATTTATAGGAGACCAACCCTGGTGTAGAACTGTTGATGCAGTTCATCACACTCCTCTCCTGTATCAGTTGGCGTATGTGCATTTGCAGTTAATCAGAAAAAAAATGTCTTTAATTTGCAAGTGTCTGATTAATAAATATAACTTTCTGGAAATTATTTTGTGAGGGCCTCTCAGATGTCTTTGTGTAGAATTGCAGTGCTTAAAATTGATTTGGAACAAGCATATAAGACCGATTTTAATGAAAGCTTTTGGTTATTTCAATTCAGATTGTTTTCTTTTAGAAAAAAATACTTCTCAGTTTAAATCCCTAGGTTATGGTTATTTTTCAAATTAAATTCTTTTTAGACTTGTGTAGGGAACTTCATGTCTTTTGTGGTTGAAATTCTCTTATATATTGGGATAATACAGAACTTGGAGTGCAAATGCTCTAGTAAAGGAATTACAGTATGGATTTGTTGGATATATTTTTACTACCAGAAACAGTATTTGTGGGCTCAGTGTTGTGCATGGATATGGGTGTGCTTTGTAATACATAAATCAATGGTAAAATGGATTAAATGTAGAGTAGTCCTTCCTGCCATTTTGTGTCTCTGGCTTATAAGCTGAAAGGGCAGAATAGCAGCCAATAGCACATTGCCTGGTCTAGAGACAGACACTGGCCTTCCCCTAGTTTGGTTTAGTTTATAGATACAGATCCATCAAATGCTGTCACATAATGTAAATTCTGCATCTCTCTGGAATAACAAATTTTGTAAAGAACATTGATATATGCCTTAGGTTATAAAAAAAGAAAACTTTCACCAGGCATGTTTCTTGACTTTTCTTCTTAGTTTCTTAGAATTTCTTGTAGCTTTTCTTTTTCCCATTACAGTAACAGTGCTTATTTCATAACCTTCTACTCTGAAAATTCCTCTTTCCTTTCAAGTACAACTTTTGAACTTGAAAATGGCATTACTTTAATCTATAGTAAGAAGGGATTGTGCTATGGGATTTGTATGTCAGTGCTATGACACTGTTGTTGGGAATTGGTTCATGGTTTAATGAGAGATGTAAATCTTGGAGAACTGATTTCAAGGCAATATCTTCTCTCTGCACACTGCAGCAATGTGTGTGCAATTGGGGGCACTTACTTTATGACACATTGCCTGTTTTTTCATTATTTATCCAGTTTTCGTGAACTAAGTACACTTGGATGTGTTAAATTCAGATGTAATGTCACAGTTAGGTGTTTCTGGTAAAACAGTTCCAGAAACTGTGAAATATACTAAAGATAAAAACACATCTGATGAGGATCTGCTGGAGAAGCCCACTGAAGGCAGTGGGAGGTTGTGCTGCCTTCCCAAGCAACTCCGTCAGAGCTAAAACTGTACAGAAATAACCTTTAAAACACTACTACTAGTACTACTATTACTAAAACTATGTGTATTATGCAAAATATCTGGGTCATAGAAATAGTGTTGTCAGGTTTTGTTTTACAAATCTGATGTGGGATTTTGTTTTACCAAGCTCTCTTTAAGTCACAAGTTGCTGGGTTGTGGGGGGCTATGAAATGCATCTCAAATGGTGCAGTACCTGGGCATTCATTTTGCTGAAGAGTATTTTTCTTTAACCAGTCCTCTGTTGTGTGGCCAAGATGTTAATTAGCTCATTGTTTCTGCTTAATTTTGAGACAGCACTATAATTATATCCCTCGATTGTGCCATGAAGTAATTGCTGTATTCTTTCCCAAATTTTATGTTGAGATATGTTATTGGTAAACTTTGAATTTGGCTGAGGTGTTGTGAAAATAAGGCAGTCATTAATTTTTGTATTTCTTTTTTTAACAGACAGCCATTTGGCAATTTCAAGCTTTGGGAGTGTACTGTCAATGTAAATAGAATATTGATTTAATTCCATTTCCTATCTCATTAGAGTCATTGTCATGAGGATAGATTCATGTTGTGTAATTATCTGTTCTTGCTGATGGTCTCGTGTCATTGAGACTGGCATTTTCAGTTTTCACTTTGAGCATAAAAATAATATTTGCTGCCGTGTTCTTCTTTAGTGCTGAGCCTTTTTGCCTGTCCAGCTTTACACATCTCTCTTTCTGAGAGACATGCAAATTGAGATAGAGAAAAGAGGAATGGCCAGTGAGCACAGTTACAGGAAGAATGAAGACAATGGCCGTTTGGGAACGGTTCCCAGTGGGGCGAGACACTCCCGTTCTAATGTCTTTCTTTTGTGTCAAAGACGGTAACCAATAGAGAAGGCAAATGTATCACTAACCTGTACAACATTTCTTTATAGCAATAACGGGAAGTAATAAAAATTGAACATACTTAATCACAGCTTAGAAACCGTAAGCACATGGTCCTTTCTGTGATAGTTTCACTTTCTGGGGCATTTCCAGATAACCTTTCCATTGATTTGTGAAGCTGTTTCTTAATTGTTTTCATTGACCCGGCTCAGTAGACAGCTAAGTCAACCCTCTTAAGGAATGACTTAGTGTTATTTCTCTCTTTTTTGTCTTCTGAGAATCACTTTTTAATTTTTTCAATATTTTAATCTTCATTTCCTTGTATTCCAGATGATCAGTGAAAGCAAGGTTATAGTTTGTCCAAATCTGTATTGCAGCACCCCCAAGACAAGTAACAAATAGTTTCAAATTTCAAAAGGTGAACTACAAAAACCAGCTGTGGATTAGGAACAGCTTTTAGCACTGAATGGCCTACTAGGTGGAGTCTGGAAATTGTCACCCACCAAATAAATGTTAATAACATTACTTTTAAAATATATTAAAAAGTAACTCAATCCCTTTCCTGTCCTCTGACTATAGTTTCTCTCTCTGTGTTTATTGCAGTCTTTCCAAGCTTATTAGAGACAGCTCAAAGAGCAATGTCAATATATCAGCTGAGTTTTTCTCAGGCTGTGATATCCTTTAATGTTTGAGGCTTATTGGGAATTCCTCACTGACTTGGAATATTGCAAGAGAATTTCAAAGCGAGGGGAAAATAGTTTATGCAGATAAGTAATTCCATGATAACATCTTCCTTTATTTAGCAGAGTTACTGAAGTACGTGGTCTGAAGTCAGTCTTTATTTTTCCTAGAAGGCTATTTTTAAAGCTGACATTTCTAGCTATGTTTGCAGGTAGATAACAAATTCTGACAAAATAATTTTTCTTCAAGTAACTGTGCAGACATAATACACATCTGGCATTTCTTCACATACATAACATTTAGATTTGAAGCTACACAGCCCCCTTGGAGTAGTCCTTCTGTTTTCAGACCTAGGAGCCTGAGGAATGAGGGGTGAAATTCAGCCTCATTTACAGTTAACTGCAGTTACAGACATGTCACTGACCTCAAGAGGAGCACGATTTCACTACGTGTAAGCAACTAGCCTGAGACTAAATAAGCTAGGAGTAAAACATAATTTTGCATGTTTTACCAGGGAGATTATTACTTTCACAACAAGTGAGCATAGATCTGTTCCCGTTTTGTAGTTTGCCTTTGTGCAATCTTTCTTACCTTGTTCAGGGTGACTACTCTTGTAATAAGAGTGAAATTAAATATTTTGTTTTCAAAATGTGGCCTTTAACTTGCTTTGCCTTTAGCATAAAAATATATCAGTTGCAGCTCTAACTCGTGTTGGCATTTGGAAAAATCAATGCTTGATATGGATTGTATACCAAACTAATGAACAGGAGAAAATCCCTACTTAGAGCTGTTTCACAGCTTTGTTGTAGAGCTCTTTAGTGCCTGGATCAGCATCACCCTTTCCTGAGGGTCCCAACTGTGTCTAACCATTCATGACAAAATAATGCTCCAGAGTTGTCATTTTGTGCTGTGGAAGAATATGGTGGGAGGAAGCTCACCTGCGATCTGTGACACTGATGGACAGAGTGAGTTGTGTTTTACCTTGGCTGGAGGCCAGGTGATGTGTTCTAGGTTTCCAAAAGCCCACTCATGTGAAGGGTAGCCTTGTGTGAAGTGGCTGGGGATGCCTGGAACCCATCTCACTGAGGTGCCTGTGTGGTCCTGCTGGTATGCAGCTGGGACAGGTGGCATTGTGGGGTCACTGTATATTGTTCTGTGCTGTTTCCAAATCTCTTGGTGCTAACCTGTCACAGCTGGGTGACAGAACCAAACTTGTTTGCTGGAGTACTTGTTAGGGACTCAGTTTTCAAGACCAAAGTCACCCTGAGTATTGGTCAGTAATCACCGAGGGAATGAGATTACTCTGGTTTAAAAGTTTTAGGTAGCTGAAGCAAGAAGACATCTAGCAGTTAACTAGTGTTTACAAGTAATTCAGCACAGTTGCTTCTCTCCTGCTAGCAGGGATTAAAACTGTGGGCATGATTAGGAGTGTCCTGGCAAGGAAGCCACGGTGCCCATTATAAACTTATTAGCTGTATTAGGTGTGCTTTACTTCTGCTGTAGTTTGTTGTTCTAATCTCTTAGTCCCTAGAAAAAGACTCCTCGTGGATTTTCCTGCCTGTTGGTTTGCATCCATGCTGACCAGTAGCACTTCCCAAGATGTTTGAGTGATGCTTCTCAGGGAGGTAGAGGTGCAATGCACAAATTATGAAGCAGTATCTTTAGAAAGATGAGAATGAACAAATTTCCCCCTAAATACAGGATGCTGCTGGGGGTGCTGGCACATTTCCTGTAGTCAGTATTGCCAGCAAGCTCCAGTGCAGTCCTGCAGGCACTTCTTCAAGGGCCCCTCTCTGCTCTGTGCTCCACGCGGTTCTTTGGAGATCTCCAAGCAGGACAAGTTACATTTGTTACAGAGTTATATTTATAAGTAGCACCCGACTTCTGGCAAAGCTGGGCTCATAGAAACAGAACTTGTCATAGAACTTGTTTCATAGAAACAGCCCTTCCACCTTGCCATCCGAGGAGCCAGGTTTACGCTCTTGTTACTGGCTGTTAAATGCCGGGGTGTTTTTTCTAAGTGCGGGTGATGTTCCTCTGGAAGCCCGTGGTTCACCTGCAGTAGTACGTTAACGGGAGGAGGCAGCGTGCTGAGCTCTGCGGGACGGGGCAGTCGGTCACGTTTGGTCGCGCCAGCGCTCGGGTCCCAGGCCAGCCGATACGGTGCGGTGACCCGATACGGCTGTTTGCCAGTGACTGAAGCTGCACCACGGGGCACGGCCGGTTCTGCGAGGACGCGCCACTCGCGTCTGTCCTGAGGCGAGTACCGGCGTGGGCGGAGAGGCCGTGCCGCCGCCCGATCCCGACCGGTGATACCCGCGGCACTGTAAGAGGCGGAGTGGCGGGCTCGGCTCTCTGCGGCTGTTCCCGTACCCCGAAGGGAGCCGGTGCCCGGCGAGACCAGGCGGGAGGGGAAGCTGGGGGGGTTGGGGGTGAGACGAGGCGAGGCC
>VZTY01011741.1:629916-684843 GCA_013400935.1 Turnix velox | reverse complement strand
GCCCGGCGCGGGGCGGCGGCGGCGGTGCTGGCGGCGGCGGGGCGCCGCGCCGCGGAGAGCCTCCCGCTGACTTGTAACGTGTCTCTTCTCTCTACAGGTTGGTACTAAGAAGTGCCTTTCCTGACGTCTCTGCTGCTTGGGACCGCTGCTAGAGCCGCCGCCGCTGCTTTTTGCCTTGCTTGCTGCCAGCGACGACAGCGCATCCGCCGCCAGACACCCCCGCTGCACCCCGGCCGGGAGAAGGGCGCTGGCGGGCCTTGCCGCAGGCTGCTTTACTGTAAAAATAAAAGTGTGCTGAGAAGGTCAGATATCCGCTGCCCGAAAAAAAAAACCCAGGAGAGGAGAAAAACAAAACAAAAAACCCAACAACAACAAAACCCCAACCCAGTCTCAATCGTTGCTCTAAACTGCTGCATCTCTCTATGCCAAACTAATCGATACCGATTGCACCACAAAACCCCCTGCTGCAAATTCCGCTGCCTGGAGATTACCTTTCAGACAACTTTACCGAAAGCAGAGCTTGGAAAAAATCCCGTGTCGGAGGGGTCTGCCGCGATTTCACGCTGGCAGCGAGGGCCCCGGCGGGCGCTCGGGATGGGTCACTGAGCGCACCGGGCCCCACTGTTTAACGTTCACCTTGCCGGTAATCCTAACGTTTCTCTTAAGTTTGAAACTTCTGTCAATTAACAGTGTCACGCTGTGAACTCCTGGTGGCACATCTTTGAGCTTGCAGCCACCCAGTTTTACATGTACTTTTGAAATAGGGAGTGGAGGGGGGAAAGGAAAAAAAAAAAAGTATTCTGGAGGTGGCGCTTTCATCGTTTCCAGTTTATCAGTTCAGCTACTCCTTTGTCCATTTTATTGGAAATTTTTAACTACCTTTAAAATCTAAAGATGGCTGTTAGCGTCACGCCGATTCGGGACACAAAATGGCTAACGCTGGAAGTGTGTAGGGAGTTCCAAAGGGGGACTTGCTCACGACCAGACACGGAATGTAAATTTGCACACCCATCGAAAAGCTGCCAAGTTGAAAACGGACGCGTAATCGCCTGCTTTGATTCATTGAAAGTGAGTAAATATTATATTCTTTTTCAAGGATATACTGTTAATGAAAGAAGCGCTTGTAGCCAGAGAAATCCTGGAGCCCGACAGGGAGCAATTGCTGGCTGCTGGCACTGGGATGTTTTGCTGCTGTTATTTTATTGATGCTTGCGGATTTGTTTTGCAGTTTTCCTTAGGGGAATGGGAAGGATGGGGGAATAAAGGGAAAATATGCCTGGTGGGGTTCAAATCCTCTGGTATAGCTACAGTGACTGGTTATTTGCCTCCAAATTATTCTCTGCCTGTAGCTAGAATAAAGAGCACTTCACATAGAAACAGCAAAGTCACTGTAAGGATTCTTTGTTTTTAATAGCACAAACCACGTAAGCAATATGATGATTTGTTTCCATCTTGTAACTTCTGCCGGGTTGTTGGTGTCCCTGGACAGCTGATGGTGAATCTTAGAAGTGTGTTTTCCTCCGTAGGTTATTTGGGTGCCTGTGAGCACCCTGCTTATATTCCTGCCTTTGGGATTACCGTGGTTTTCCTGTCTCTTTCACAAATGCACTTGCTTAAGGGAAGGGTGATGCTGAGCAGAGGGCAAGGTGCCTCTAGACATGCAGGCAGGGCTGCAGTGGAGTGGTTACAGCTTCACAGTGATTCTTAGGAGGCTTTTCTGGGTTAGGAGCTGTGAATGCTGAACTGTTGCTGTACTTTCAGTAATAGCTGTTAAATGTGTGAATCGCAGTCCCTTCCCTTATTTTTTTAATGAATTAAATAATCTTAACATCTAAAATTCTCGTCCAACAACCTCTACAGAATTAACTCAGTAGAATAATCATTTAAAAATTGAAAGTTGGGGAAAAGAACTATGCCTATCAGTTATGTATAGTATAATTTCCCCTTCTTGGGACCAAATCCCAGGAAGCAGTGCAGAGCCCTGGTGTGTGGAGTTGGCTCACAGTGGAGACGTGCTCTTGGGGAGGGAGTTGTAGCTGTAACAGCTACTGCAGGTCGCTTTCCAGCCAGGCCCTGATTGCGGGAACAACTGGGCAGGGATGGGGTTTGTAGTGATTTTATTTAAATCCTGTAGCACTCCTCAGTTTAAAAATGTGCCTCAGATCAGATCCACTTCTCCTTCCTGTTCTGAGGGAAGGGGGGGAGCTGTGCAAGCGGCTGTAGGCTCCTGGCTGCCAGCTGGGGTTAAACCATGAGGGGAGTGAACCTGCAAAATGTTCTCATCCTGAAATACCCCACTCCCACCACTCCTGCCTGTATTTTAACTTAAATATACTGAAATGGTTTTATTTTGTTAAAAATTATTTTTTAATTACAGTAATTATACAAGAAATGTGGGAAGGAGGGAAAAATAATTTTAGAAAATGGGAATAGAATGTTTCTATGCTTTAAAAAAACATTGATGTTAGGAGCAGTGACTGCCAGCGGTGATGGGGAGTCCTGACCCTGAGGTATTGCTGTCACTGGAGGTACAGTCTAGAGCCTTCGCCCCTGTGGCCACTGGCTCTTAGCAGCAGCAAGCTCTCCTGGAGCTGCTTCTGCACTGCAAGGCATGGCATGCTGCTGGCCAGTCGCTGCTTCAAGGACACTGCACAGGGGGTCCCACTGCAGCTAACCCACCAGTGTGTCAGTCGTGATCATGCTGTGGTGCTGTGCCCACAGTAGCATCCCTGCTGGAATGCAGGCCTGGCCATGGAGGTTTAAATCTGCCCCTGTGTGAAAGTGAAGATGCATTTATTGGTAAAATCATACTTGCAGTATCTCCAGTGTAATTTCCTACCAAGATGATATTTGATGCCACAGCACATGGTGGTCACAGCAGTATTACCCTGCTGGCCTGTGCTTTCCAGAGCCAGGGTCCCACAAAAAGGTTGAAAGAGGTCACAAGAACTAATTAGATACTGATCTCCTTTGCTTTGGGAGGCGCCACTCAAGTTCAATGTCATCAGCATCCTCCACTCAGGTTTCTGAGATCGCTGATGATAGGAAGTGCCTTAGAATCGGTGCAGAAGGTAGTGGCCAGTGGTACTGGGGCTGGATCTAGAAGGGCTTGTGTCCCCTGTGTGAAAGTGAAGATGCATTTATTGGTAAAATCATACTTGCAGTATCTCCAGTGTAATTTCCTACCAAGATGATATTTGATGCCACAGCACATGGTGGTCACAGCAGTATTACCCTGCTGGCCTGTGCTTTCCAGAGCCAGGGTCCCACAAAAAGGTTGAAAGAGGTCACAAGAACTAATTAGATACTGATCTCCTTTGCTTTGGGAGGCGCCACTCAAGTTCAATGTCATCAGCATCCTCCACTCAGGTTTCTGAGATCGCTGATGATAGGAAGTGCCTTAGAATCGGTGCAGAAGGTAGTGGCCAGTGGTACTGGGGCTGGATCTAGAAGGGCTTGTGTCTACCTGAGCGACCAATTGGAAAGGCTTCCCGCTGGCACGATTGGTTCTTCTGTTGCCATCAGCAGGGCTCTTCTGCTTCTCCTCTTAATGAAGGAGATAATTATCACCTTTGTAAAGAGCTGCAAGGTCCGTGAATAGTAGCTGGATGTGATGCTAGGCGTTACATTGCTTCAGAACACCCTGTGGAGAGGAGTCTTTTGCTGCCTAGGAGAAATCAGCAGAGTAGCTGAGTTGTAAGCTGGGAAGGAGTCTGCTTTTTAGAAATACGGTGCTTATTAGCTGTGTTTGCTTGTACTGGTGCTGAAAGGTTTGCTGGTAGCTCATAGTTTGCCATATCCAGGAATCTCCTTGCTGCAGCTGGGGTCCTGATGGAACTGGGAATACTGCTTTCTCCCCAGCATTGCCTTTTTTACTTAAATTACCTTCTTTAACATATGAAAATACCTTTGCTAAACAGAAAGTGGAATTCTCCTTGTTGAGATCCCTGTCCCATACACACAGAACAGAAGAGCAGTCACTCAGCTTTGGATTTGTTTCAGATCGATGTCAGTTTTTGTGTGTGCTCTGCTAACGGGCATTAGTGACTTTGTTAGCTTTTCTGCAATATCACAGTCTTTAGATGTTATTCAGAAACGATTTAGGGAAATGTTACATCAGATTTGTCCATACCCTGTAAGGTTGGTTAATAGTTTGCAAAAGGAAAAAAAAAAAGATTTTTTATTAGGACATTGAAAAGTAATTTTTAATATATAAATAACTGTGTGTATGTGATGTCCTTGCTTTTTACTAAAACAGGAGGACACCTAAAAATTAACCTTCATATTGAAACAATTTCTTAGAGATGGATGTAATATTAGTATTAAATGAACATCTCTTTTTGCATTGTTGCGTGGACAGAAGATTGGTGTTTAGTTACTGAAATGCTCTTTACAAATTAGTGCTCTCAAGAATTAGTGTTTTAGAAAAATGGCTTTATATTTCCTGCCACCAGGCAGGTGTATGTCAGTGCTGCAGAGGCTGCAGCCCCCAGTAGCAATATTGGCTCATGAGCTGGAGATGGCTGGTGTGCTCTGCTATATTTAGAACATAAACAGGACGAGCAAACACTTTCTCGGGGACCCAGTGAAATGGCAGTACCCTTCAGATCTGGCCTCTGTCCCGGGTGTCCTGGCAGGTGTTGTGCAGGCACAGGCGCATGGAGCTCACTGCCAGCTCAGCGAGGGTGACTCAGAGCGAAGCAGATTTCAGAAGTGGAACTTTGGGTAAAAGTTTTGTTTCTTTTTTTTCCCCTTCCCATGAAATTAAAGCAAAATGTGGGTCTGGAGTGAAGAGGGACTCACACCAGTCTCTCCTCCATATTGCCTTACCAGCTTCTGTGGAGCCGTGACACCTTCTGCTGTGCTGGTCTTGGGACACGTGTCATCTGTTAGGAAACACATCCCATGTGTGCACCTCATGGGTTCTTTCTTAGAAGCTGAATTGGTAACAAGCAGCACTTGTTATGTGTTAATTAGAAGTGTGGGGAGAAAAAAGAAGACACACTGGATTTTCTATGACCCTGAGAGGCTGTGCAAGGAGGAGGTCGGGGCCAGGACAATCAGAGCAAGATTTCATCATCCTGCTGGTGAATACCCTGCTTCCTAATCAGTCCTAATGAAAGGAGCAAGGCTGTCCTTAGGGTAGTGCGTTAATCAAGATAAATGCGTGTGGGATAATCTACCCCTTAGATATTAGGAAGATAATTTTAAAACAAGAATGATTACGTAGTATATTCAAACTGTGCATTTGAGTGGCTGAGTCAGCTCTAGCTCTGGCTCTCTGTTGTTTAAATGCCATAGGAATATTTTTCCTAAATTTGGATGCCTAAGAGCCAACTAAACTGTCTGCAGCAGAAATAAGCTCTTAAATTCCTAAATCAGGAAACCAGTTTGCAGCAGAAATTACATTTTTATTATAAAACAATTTTCTCTTTTTTTTTTTTTCTTTTTTTCCCCTTGGAAAAAATACGCCTGAGTAGAATTCACTTTTGAAATTATGTTAGCTTCATCAGATGTTCCGATATATGAGTCATCTGATGCTTCCTGAAAACTGAGATAAAGATGCCTTAACAATGGGGAGATGGATGTCGAATGCAAATCTAGTGGGAGGCTGCAGATGTGCTGAGGACATCCCATCAGCCTGCCTGCATCTTGTCTGCGCACTCGAATCCTTTAGCTGCCACAGGGTCTTTTCTAAATGGGTTTTATTCAAAGTATAAAAAAAGCAAGGGTGAATGTGGAAAAGATGAGGACTGGGACTATCTTGTCTGTCCTGGTGCCTGATTGTGGTCAGCACTGCTGTTCATCAGTGCCTCTTCGATGCACTTGCCTTTCCTTGGGGTGTGAACTGTCAAGGATCCAAAACAGTGGCTCTTCTAACTGTTCTGAACTTCACATGATTTGGTAAAGACTGCAGTACAGGATTTGGGCTGAGGCACAGTTTGTCCCTTTTCCTCTGTGGGCATTGCAACTTTCAGGTAACTTTTTGCTCTCCCAAGTTGTGCTCCTACTTAAGTGGCAGCTCTGTGCTTGAGTTGGAGGTCCCAGTGAAATGTAGAAGCATTTTCCTGCTCTTCTTTCAACAGCTGAAAAGTCTTGCACTTGCTCATTTCTCAACTTTCTTGACATTCTGTGAAAACCTGGAGACAAGATCTTAATGTCTCTTCACTGGTGAAGTTTGAGGTTGAAGTTCTGGTGCATTGTGTGTAAGATCCACCAGTACCTAGGATGTTAGTATTTTATCTTTTGCTGTAAAGTACTGACTTCAAAAAAAGTAACTTCTAAACTCTGTAGAAATGACATGCCACTTTTTTACCAAGACAGAACTTAATTATTTCTTTTAAATCAAAGAAAAGTTAATAAGTATAAGTGTATTTCACAGCTAATATGAGAATGGTGAATCATTTGCTTTGTCTCTCCTTTAATTAAGGCAGAAGAAAAAAAACTTAGAAATACAGTTGCAGAGCACTTTATTAGGTGACTCTTCAGTAATTTTAATTTTGTAGCCTGTGGCATCAGTCATGTGGGAGGCATTGACAATATTAGGGGTGCAGAGGTTCAGTTCAGCTCAGGGGCTGGGAGGCAGATGGACCACACATCTGATTCCCAGGACACTCATAAAGCAGTAACCCTTGGAAAAAAAAAGAAAATATAAACAGTGTTCAGATTCCTGAGATGTGATTTGCCATTTTTCTCTTCAGCCTGTGTGTCTGCCAGTGGGCTGAACTCCAGAAGAGGAAGCAAAGCGAAAGTGGCAAATACATTGGGAAAATGCTACAATTGTTAGGCTAAGTGGCAAATAGTCCATTAATAAAACAAACAGTTGAAACCATGCCTATTCCTCTGTGGGAATATAAATGGCATTTTGAAATCTTATCAGACATTGAGACAAAAGAGTTACAGCTCACTGTGATGTGTAGAGTTCTTATTAGAGTCTCAGCTCTATCTCTGGAGGAAGAAATTAAAAAAAAAATGAAATGTTGCATTACAGCATTTTCACTGTCATTTGTTTTAGATACTGTAGTTAATGGAAACCTGTGTGGCTTTCTGCTACAATCAGGAACTCTGCTGAGTAAAGTCACAATCAGTAAAATTCTGAACTAACATGGGGTAAATTTTAGGAGGCATAATTCTCACCTCAAGAATTTGTCCCAGTTCTTCAAATGAGTGGTCAGAAGCAGCCTGTGAGGCCCCTCTCCTTCCCGGGATGACCCCAAATCTTTGTTGCTCTGTTTTTCTGAACACAGGCTCCTTGTTGCCAAGGTTCACTCTCAGATTTGTTGGAAGCAAGGAGCTATGTTCAAGACCAGATGATCACATCTGGTTTTTGACTTTGGAGAAGCAGTAACCTTTCTTTGCTGGGGCTGTGCTGCCTCCTTAGTCCAATAGGAAATACTGCCCTGGGTGCTGTGTAGAATCCTGTGCTTGGTATCAGGAATCGCTCCTTTGTCAAAGCAGTGTCTGATGCATGGGGATGACCAGTCTTCTAGGGAAGTCTTAAAGCCAGGGCAAGCCTGCTGCTCTCCTATCAGTTTATTCAGATTGTGAAAACCCTGCTGAGAGGAAGACCTGCATTGTATTCAGGGTGATTTGTAATGGCACCTCTTTAATCCTCCCTCTATTTTTTTTGTGCTTCCTTCTGCTCTGTGTTGTGTTTCCCCATGGATTGGTGGTGTGTGGAAGGGTTGGGCTTGGTGGGAAGCCGAGTGCCTGCTCTCCCTGTGGAGCATTTCTTGCCCCGCGAACCAGCTCCATCCTGCTGCTGGACAGGGTTTGGACTTTGGAGGGAGGGAGAGAGGCAGAAGCCCCACATTCTCAAGCACAGGCTTTGGGATAGAGAAAGCTCGGTGAAAGGCAATTAAAAATATCCCTGTGTATCTTATGTCTTTGTCTGCTCTGTGTCAGTTTCAAAGGGAACAAAAGGGAGAAAGCAGAGCCCGGGGCAGCGCTGCCTGCGGCGCCGGGGCAGCTCGCCCCTTTCGATGACCAGGATCCCAGGTGACAAGCTATTTCAGTGACACTAATTGCTTGGTTTTTGCCCGTCAATTGTCTCACTGTGTGTATCCTTCCATCAGCATTGTGTTAAACTGCTCAGGGAAAATCAGAGTGTGATCTTTCCAGCCTTTAAAGGATATGAAGTCACGTCACCGAGTCTCTGTCTTGGCGGCTGTGCTAATTGGCAGCCTTAATCGAGAGGGACTGGACTTGTCCAGGCAAATCTGCCCACAAGCAGCTTGGTGGCAGCGGGTCCCTCCTGCCTGACTACAAGCCTCACACAGCGACTGATGGATCCAGGCTTTTGGCTTCTTCATCCAGGGCTGAGCAGCAGTGCTTGGTTTTAGTCCAGTTATAAAATAACAAAAGAGATGCTTTTATTCTGATCCAGAGTTCTCTTTTTCCTTCATTTGCACGGTGCCACTGGAAGGATTACTGCTATTGAAAGAAGATTTAAGTAAGCGCTGAATTGTCAGGTACTGAAACACAGGATTATGCAAATAAGAAAGACTTTTTAGAGTTCATGTTTGAATTCATTGAAATACTTATGACTTATCCCCTTCATTAGGGAACATCTCATTATTTAACTGATACAGCACACCCGTTGCGGTAGTTGGAAGCAACTCCAACGTTTTGATCGAGAAGAGGAAAATATTAACATCTGATGAAGTGGATTTTTAAAGAAGAATAATAAATCCAGCTACTTCATCTGCACCTTGTAGTGATTCTGGAGTGCTTCACGTCAGCAATGGCAAGCTGTGGGACACAGCAGCTTTATGAGCTCCTGCTGCATTAGGAGCAGCAATGTGGGAGACTTACAAGTCCATCCACCAGAAGGTGTGCTGGAAACCTGTCTCATACCCAGCAATGCTATTTTGAGATCTGCTACCTTACTGAGAAACAGCTGCTTTTTGTGGGCATGGTTTCAAGATAATGGTGTTCCCACTTCAGGGACATTCCTGGATGTAGCAGATGTAATGATAATCAAACAGGATCTGTTACCTCAGATTATGGGGTTTATATGTCCTAGTCACTGCATAAACTTGATAGAAGGCCCAAACATGGGAGCCTCAGTTTACTTTGGCTGCCAGCTCTCAACCCTGGAGATCCTGAAAAATTCTCTTTCTTCCAGAGATGGGATGGTGGGAGCCACTCATCTTGCTCTGATAGGAAAATGCTGATGCTTTCAAAATCTGCTCAAAAGCTGCTGAAGAGCTCAGGGTGCTTCAGCAGGAGAGTTTGGAGGGGCCAGCTGGGGTAGCAGGTTTGGATTGAGCTCTCATCCCAAGAACACTTCAAGTCCTGTGAAGTTCCTGGAAAGACTCTTTTTGACTCCAGATTCCTCTGGACTGTTCCTAACTTGGCCAAATAGTACAGAGTTAGTAAAAAAGAGAATATCGTTTGAAGAAAGGGGAACTTTTTTGAGGAAACAAAACCATTTACTTTTTGTCGATGTGATTTCAACGTGAAGTTGAATGGGACAGTTTCCAGGCTTTAGTATAAAAAGCTGTGAGATGTACAGAGTAAACAGATGACTCTGTTCTTTGTATTTATTATGGTATTATTTATTCTTGTTTTTTGAACACTGAGGCTGTACCTGGTGATTCATGGAGCAGTGTGAGATACTTCCTTTGAACAGGTCATGTTAGGTGATGGATGGATGGATACTCGCTGGTATATATGGCAGCTTAATTTCAAAATAAAATACACTAAAATGCAAAGTTCTTTTTGATAGTGGAGTGTGAGGAATTATTTGACAGAAAAAAAGTAATTTATTATTTAAATATTTCCATTTGATCTCGGGAAAGGGGTGGAATGGGAGCCTGTGGTGGAATTTGTCAGGGGAATTTCTCACTTGTCCAAGGATGGGTTTCACAGAAGTGAATGTGTGTGGAGGTGCTAAGTGACTAAATATAATGACAGCAAGAGGTAAGCACATTGGAACTAGATTAGTTTTTTTACTGTGTCTGCACTGAACAGGATGAAAAAAAGGAATTTTTAGAACTGTAGTACTATACATAGAATGGTTTGGGTTGGGAAGGACCTTAAAGATCATCTAGTTCAAACCTGCTGCCATGGGCAGGCACACTTCCCACTAGACCAGATTGCTCAATGCCTCATCCAGCCTGGGCTTAAAACTCCAGTTAAAACTGTCTTCTTCTGGAATGACTGTAACCTCTCCAGAGCACTAGTTAAAAGGCTCTTCAGACTGTAATTCAACTCAGCTTTTAATCGCACTGAAAATAAGGCAATCTGCACTTTCCTAATTGTACAAGCAGAGGTGATATCAGTACAGGATTGGACGATAATTTAAATATCACTAAAAAAAGTGTTTTAAAGTATTTAAACATTTTTCTCTCCCAGTAACTTAGTCATAAAAACTTTCTTGCAAGTTGTATTTTCTTTGCAGAAGATATTCTTGGTGTTGATTTCACTAATGATTTTTGCTGAGGGGAGACAAGTTTGCAAGGAAGCTTACTGAGCTCTTCAGGAAGAATTTAGTAGAAATACATGGGATGATTTTAATTTTTTTTTAACCAGCTGTCTTCCTAGTGACTTGTATGAGAGAAGAATGTGTGCTATCACATAAATAGCTTGCATAATTTTTCAGAAATGTCTAGATACATACATGAGGGAGGGGCACACCGTGGTTATATATAAACCAAAATTTAAGTTCTGTGAAGTGTGATGCAGCTGACTCTGGTTTGTGTTGTAGCTGTTTGTATCATTAAAATAAATGAATCAGCAAAGGTAAGAATGCCATTGTGTGAAAGCAGAAGTTCCAGCTTTCTGGCAGCTGTATTCAGTTTATTAGATCACGGATTACTGTGTTTAAAGCTTTCCTGGTAGATTAGTTTCCTAAAGCCTAGAAATTGGCTGAAATGAGCTTAAATTTTACACAGTCAAAACCTGATGTACATACTCAGCCTTCTTCAAAAGTCTTACAGTGATTCCAGTCATCTTACCTTCCTTTGGTGGTTCTCCTCAAGATTTCCATAGAGTAGGATCTCACAGCCTTCTGCTCAGTGGTGACTGTGGAGTTCAGCCTGTTGTTGGTGAGTTGAAAGAGCAGGCAACTACTTTGTCCTACAGCCAATACTACTAGAAAGCAGTAATTAAAGTAGCTGTAAATAATTAAGGGGTTTTTTTGTGCCTGGTTCCTTTGAATAGAGGGGGGTGTTCCAAAGTGTAAGTTGTGTGCAGTGTTGCGCATTTTACTTTAAAAGTTTGGAATCATGCAGATAATTAATTCAAATGCTGATTTTAAAAATGCGGGAAAAAAACCTGGCTGGCAGATTATTTCCTTGAAGTGCTAGTTATTAGATTTGGCTTGGTGTTACCCACTGTGGGTGTAAATCAGTATGGCTTTTTTATGTTGAAGTTAACAGCCCTTCCTGAAGAGAGGTGTCAGTTGTACTGGATAAGGTTTAGGGTACTCCATCTCCTATTTGAACTGTGGATGGTTTGATTTTGTACTTACCAAGAATGGGAGAGAAACAGAAACAAATTTTATTGTATATAAACCCAAATATACCCGTGTGATCCAAAACAGACATGTAGTGAAGTGGTTGGTTATAATTAACTTTCACTTAACTATTGTCATATTACTGACCTCACTTAGGACCTGCTGGAAATGTGGGTGAGCAGGAGGTTCATTTACCTCCATTACACAGGTTCAGCAGGGTGATGCCTGCCTGTATGCAGATGGTGAGTGGTCAGGGACCTGCCAGAGTACCCAAGAGCTTCCACTCCCTTCTCTCTGGGATAACACCCCACTAAATGCTGTAAAAAGTACATGAATGTTGAGAGTGTGGGAGCCGTGAATATTTACATATACAGAAAGTGTTACAAGTAGTTTCTTCAAAGGTATGTACAACTGAGCATAGAAGGAGAGCTGCAATTTTAGTTGCTCCAATTGCAAGGTTTTGAATACTCTACTGCACTTACTCCTTCTTGTAAAGTATGTCTTGAAGCCAGAACTTCTTTTAATCTCATTCTGTTTCTTCTGTAAGAAATTCATCCTATTTTCTCAGGTCTAGTTTGCTTTAGCATATTAAAGACATATTTTTACAGGAAGTTCCATCAGGAGGAAGCTGATCGGTTCATTTGAAATCAAGGCTGGAAGAACAAAGTCTTTTGGGTGCTGAAAGTTTTGTGTAAATAGCCTTATCATAGCCAGCTAAGGAACTGCTGCATTGTTAATGGCATTTTGCCTCATTTTTTGCAGTTCATTTAGCTGCAGGGAAAGCAGGTAGTGTTGTCATGTGTTGGGAGCTGGGAGGAGGAGCAGCTGTGTAGCTGGATTAGGAAGTGGTGCACAGGCCTTCTTCAGCTTGCAGAAATAAAAAGGGTGAGGAGGTGATTAAATCTCTTACTAGAGAAGAAGACAAAGCAGAAGGAGGAAAGAAAGACATTAAAAGCAGACACAGAGGACAGAAAAAAGTATGAGGTTGCAGGAGGTCAAATCCTGTCACACCACCTGATGGATGGAGCTTGGTTTTAGAGGCATGAACAGATAGAGGGGGAAGAAAAGGAAGAAGTAAAACATAAGAGATGTCAAGAGGAGCCATTCAGGGCAATGCATCAGTTGGGTGTAGCCAGCTCTTTGCAGGACAGTTTTTTGTACCCATTTCCTAACATGATTACTGCTGTGATTGTAAATATATCTGAAGAGAAAACTCGTTGACGGGTTGTTGTGACTATGGAGAAAAGTGCACTGTGTGCTGACCTGTTGGAAACTTTTAACATTTTACTTAATTGAGGCAGACACTGAAATATGAGAAGCAAAGGCCACTTCTTAACATTTGTGGCTATTAGCTGAAGATATTTTTGCCTGTTGCAATGTAAAATATTTTTACCCTGTGTTTGTCACATTCTTATTGTTTAGATGTTCTGGTGGTTTAAAATGTGCAAATACTAAGTGGTTAGGCACTGCTAAAATGGTTACAGGGGAATTTACTTGGTAGTTACTTATTATAAAGCTTTCAACTAAGTGTTTCACTCTGTACTGTATGTATGTGTGCCTGCTCACACTGCTCTTTGTATATACATAGTATAGAATAGAATCATAGAACGGTTTGGGTTGGAAGGAACCTTAAAGATTATCTAGTTCCAACCTCTATCCTATGTATATTATATATAGGTCTGTATGTATCAGAGATTAATGACAAAATAACACAAGGTTCATGGCAGGTAGGTGAGGGGCAGAAGCTGTAAGCTTCCAGAGCTGTGATGATTTTAGATTGTGTTGGGGCTGATTACTGCCTTGATGGTGTGAACTGCAGGGAGCTTCCATGCCAGCACCAGCAGCTTCCAGGAGATTTCAATTCTCCCCTTCCTTGATGTGGCCACACGTGCCCTGGTGTTTCCAGTGCTGCCTGCAACAGGGCTCAGCGTTGCACTGTGGGGCTGAGCTCAAGATGCCAGTCAGCCTTTGTGTGCAAGCCCACTGTCTGCAGAGCCAGGCAAGGGCTGCTCCAAATGTACTTAAAAGGATCACTCAATTAAACTAGATCTGTTATCAGAATCTCTCTGAGGTTCCAGTCATGGGTTTGGATCCTGATGAAAGAGGTTGGCACCCAGACACAGGGTCATTAAGTAGCTGTGAGCAGACGGGCTTGCAGCCCTTGGGAGCCAGTGTTTATGTGTGTGCACAAGTCAGCAGGGGTTATTTGTGATAACCCTGTCGTGCATTTGCATTATGTACATAGGAAGAGGTATTCCCACTGTTGTATGATTTGGTAATCATAGTGCATTGCTTTCCTTGGCTTTATATATGTCTATATCATGTAAATTTTCATTCAGAATGTTTTTTGTACCTGCTCCCTTTTTGGTGTCGATTGACAAATGTGCAGGAAATCAAAGGAGAACCCCCATGATGGATATGAGGCAGGGCAAGTGCTCTCATATTTAGCAGAAGCAGGGCTTTGGGGTAGCGACAGAGTGTTGTTCCCTGCAAAGATACCAGGGAAACACCAAGTAAGCTGAATAGAGCTAGACACCTGCTGATTTTTTTTTCTTTTCCAATATAAAGCTTAAGGATTTACTAAGTACAGGACATGCAATGGGTGAACTACTTACTTAGTTTTTTTAAAGGAACTGTCTTGAACTCTAGATTGCCAAAATCAGGTTTATTGTGAAGTCTTCTAGAAGAGCTTTGAAGCTTAAATGTCCCTTTCCTGTCTGATTTTTTTTTTCTGTGCATATGCCTTCTGATGGAGTTATGGTTGGTTGTGGTGAGTTTCCTTGGTTTGTATGTATGGGCAGGTTTTAATGCTGCATGTATTTTCACAGTACATTGACCGTTTGTTTTTGATACTCTTTGAAAAGGAAAATGTTTCCTACTTTCATTCCCCATATATATTGCTTGAGAACAGAGCAAACTTGCCAATCTTTCAGAATGTGCAGTGGTGATACCCAGAAGCCACCTCCTGCTGAGAGCAGGCTGTGTGACACTGAAGAGTTTATTACTGCAGAGGTTCAGCAGGAGCACATGGCTCTTAGCCTCCAAAACATCACTGCTTGATGTGGCCCTGGGCAGGTGGGTGCAGATGGAAACTTATGCAGGGGACATACATGGGGATTTCCCTTGGGGTGGGAGGTCAGCAGTTCAGGAGGATGGAGAGTTGTTATCGCTCTGATACACCCGTGACCCTGCCTGTAGCAAGGAGATAAAGTGCTGTGGATCACTGGGGCTGCCTCATGAGGTACCAGCAGTTTTGTCCCATGTCTCTAAAGTTCTTGGCTTTACTATGGATTATTTCAGCAATTGCATCAACTGATGCCAAGTGGCTCCTCCAAGGTTTTCTAGGCTGCTGTGTTTTGTGTATTGACCTCGATTTTGTGTGCTTTGTGCTTAAACAAATTGAAAATAGCAGCTACTAAAAATATACCCGTAATTAATTTTTAAAATTTGGAAAGTATTGCTGGATTTTGTTGTTTGGAATATGACAAGAAGGTTGCTTGTCCAGCACCTTCCATAGTAGCTTCATTCTTTTTTTTCTGTTATGTTTAGATGACAAATGTTTAAATGTTGTTGACTGGTTAAGGTCTGTTTTGTTCCCCTGACAAATCACTCTGTTCAGCTTTTACTTGCTAACTTTGTTTTTAAAAAAGTCTTATCCCTTGGAAGTGCGAGAGGCAGGAGTTTCCAGAGGCAGAGGTACTGGTGTGTCACTTTGAGTGCTGAGAAATTCTTTACCTGCTGGAAGCTAGGACCTGTATTTCCAGGCAGAAATGTGCTTGGTGCTGAGTGCTTAGTAGAGGATAAGGAACTCTTTAAGGACCTGCCTGATGTTAGGGTCAAGTCCAGAAGCAAATGAAGGCATCAATGATTGGGGCCCTCCTTGAGCTCTGACCTTGCTCTTGTTATTGTGAAGCCTGACAAGGAGGAAGAGAACAGTAGTGGTGGGCAAAGCTTACAGGTTGAACTTACTTGATTGTAGGGAGGTTATGGAGTAAGAAGTTTCTATTTGGGATTTCTCTTATTTCTTGTTTTGCCACTTTTTGAAACGATCTGGTCTTTTAATAAAAGGTAAGGGGAAAAGGGAATTTAACAGTGTTTTTATTTCTATTTAATACTCAGACACTTGTTGTTTCCTCCTTCATTTCTGTGTGAAATACATACAAGGAGAATTTAGGTTCTTGCAGAGTAAACACCTGTAACACAGCCTCCCAGCCCAGCCCCACAGCTGATGCTCTCATCTCTGTGACTTTGATTTTGCCTCACACGCACAGAACTTGGGGAAAAAGGGCTTCTCAGATGAGATCATGATACGCTGGTCTTCCTTCTGAATGTTACTTTTTGTTTCATCAGTTCATTTGGCTCCCACACATGGAAATTTTTTAATTTCTTACCAGCTATGTGGCTGAACGCTTCAAGTGAGAGTATTCAGGTCATAGGGATGGTTTTTTAGCTCATGCTCACCACAGATAATATCTGCAGAGGATGGATTTTCTTTTTCTTCGTGGATGTTCAAAGGTGGTGGATCTGTTGAGAGATCTTATAGTGAACTTCAGCTGCCATTGGTAAAAATGCCACTTCCTTCTGGAAAATAAATACCCCCAGCCCTTTTCAGCATTGCCTTTGGGGTTTGGTACCTGGCCCAGGACAGATGCTGCTGCATCCCTGTTCTGGAGGGACCCAGGAACTGATCTTCCACTCAGAGGAAAGCTGCTGTGTTTGTCAGAACATGGTTTGTGCTTGTGACAGGACATTTCAGTTGTTGGTGCCCATGTTTAAATAGACAATTAAAGGGAATTCTGACCGCAAAGCAATATTTTTGCATATTTCATGATTATTTGACTTTAGAAAAATAAACCCTGCCATCTGTGTTTTTCCCTAGTTTCTGTCCATTGACCTCCATTCAACAATTCAAAACAGCAAGGACAGATTAATCTTCACCTCTTTATTCCTTCAGAGCCCAGATGCTCTGTAAATCCTTACAGATGCTGAGAAAGTTTCTGCAGTTTATGTGTACTTTATGCTCCTTTAATGTCATTGGCACATATTTCAAGACCTGACATTGAATTTTTTTTCCCTCAGCATGTGTCTTCAGCAGAGTTCTTCTCAAGTCTTTGCTGGATATTTATCCTGCAGCCATGTTTCTGGGCACACGTGGGATTTATTTGTGGGTCCTTTCCAATGAGAACGTCAAGTGTATCTCAAAATCATACTGGGGCTACCAGCTGGTACCAAGGCCAGTGAGCAGCCTCCCCTCAGGAAGGGGCAAGGCATGTGGTTATGTGCCTGCATCCAAGGGGGATAGGAAGGGACTGTCACCAGTTTTTCCAGGAGCTCTCCGCCCTTTCCATGATGGTGCTGTGGTGTATGGTCATGTCTTGCCAGTACTGTCTGTGGCTGTACAGAGTCCTGACTTAAGTGTGAGGACCATCAGCACTATCTATGCAATGGAATAAAAGTTCTCTATCTATTTGCTCTAACAAAAAGTAGCATTTTTAAATTAAGTCCCATATTGGAGCTTCAGCAAAGAAAAGACGGAAAGCTGCTGAGAGTAAGTGTTTTGTAGTCTTAATTATGTTTGCACTGCACCATTATGGACAACATAGATATTGTCTTTATTTGCACACTATGACTTACAATGGATCCTTTGTTCTACTGTTTTATTGTAATTTTGTTTTATGTAGAAAGTGAACAAGGCCAAATCTCTGGTGTAAAAGCTAAAAGGGATATAGAGTGTGTGATTACAGCAGCACTGCTTGTTAGATATGGTTTAATTAGTGTATACATCCGTCATGCAGCTTTGTCTTTGTAAAATATTGATTTACTGTATCAGTGTTATGAGTCCTGGGAAGCACTTAGTGCAGGAAATTATTCTCAAGCTGTAAGAAAAAAAGTAATATCTGTGACTAATACAGGGCCTGTTGAATACGGCTTTGCTGCAGGGTTAGCAGTGTCCTGACATTCCCTGCAGTTTCAGCCAGTGTGGTGGAGATGCTCTGAGCAAGAGCTTCTTTGGAATGCATTGAAACTTTTGGGTTTTGATAGCATTTCCATGTGCCAGTGGATTATTAGATTATTGGTTATTGGATCATGGTGTGGCAGGGCATGTTAGTGGTGGAGTTGGTCACTGACCTGGGGTTCATTGGTTGCTGTTTTGCTGTTGTGTGCTAAAGCAGAGCTGCAGCTGGCCACCAAATTAGAAAGTAAACAGAACTTTTACTCATGGCATCTGACTGGGCACTGGACAGTTGGTGTCTGCATTGTTCCCTGGTCCTTTAGTCTGTGGAGGGCTGCTCTGTGCCTGTCGTGCTGTGGGTACAGGCTGTACGCAGTGTTCCCTGGGTGGGGTTTACGGAGCTCTGCCTCATGCTCAGCCCTCTGCCCTCCACCTGCATGTCTGTGAGGCCCAGCCACAGCATCCCACAGTGCTCCTGCCTGCACAGGGCTGGTCCTAAACTGGGTGGGGACACTGGAGCTATGTGCTGGCTGCTGGCTCCCTCACCACGTCTGATGCTGTCCCCATGATGTGCCATTCTCTAATGTGCCATGCAAACTTCCTTCCTGCCAGCAAACATTGGTGTCCTCCTCTTATTCTTTTTGTTCTTCCATGTAGCTGTTATACTGCTTCAGAATAGGTTTGCTTTTTGTATTTTTTTAAATAAACAGGACAGGTGTGTCCCAAGCTGTAAGGTGAAGCAGTGCTTTGTGAGAGATCTCACTTGTTCCACCTCTGGGATTCACTGGCCATGCCCCCAGTTACTTGATTTTTGCCACAGCTGCGGTTAGCCCCCAGGGACTGGAGGGCTGTTTATTTGGTTAGGAGGCTTTTATTGTGCCTTAGCACACACTTGCCAGGTAAAACAAACCTCATGTATCAGCCTTTATTTGTCCATGACAGTTTCCCTTTACTACGTTTGATTGCTTAAACTTGTTCTTTGTTAAGTACTTTTAACTTTCCCTTTTCCTCCGGTTACCAAACATACCAATGCTACTGGTTCTTTTTCTTTGACACTGAAATCTGAATCACTTATATACAGATCTTCATTGTAGTAATTTTTAAACCATAAACTTGTTTTTTATATTTCTCTGATGATGAACCATTTACCCATTACATCTCTTTCTTCCTTCTTTTACCTAAGCAGTGAAAAACTTTATTAATCAAGCTTGTCTACATTTTGGAATGATTTAGTGGCACTTTTTGTTATGTTTTTTCTCTCTGCTACTCATGCCCTTACATATGATGCAGTAAAATTTTGGGTTTAATTTTTCTTAACATAGTCACTTTTCTGACATACAGTGTTGTTACCCCTTCATCAGTGAGACGTGGAGACCATATTTAAGGATAGTGAGTTGGTTTTTCTGATGGTCCCTCATGGGAGCAAGCAATCATCATGCTCGAGGTGGTGGTCCTGTTGCCTGTTGGTTGTGCTTGGGTCACCTTCTGAATCTCTTCTGTTGTTTGAACAATAATGGTGATCAAGTCTAAACATATCCTTGAATTCTGTCTGCTGTATTTAGGTCAGCCTGCCTTGGCCTTCCTTGGTATTTTCTTATCTTCTCCAAGCTGAGCAGTTGTGATACCCTCCGTGCTTCCGAAGGTGAAGAAGAAGTAGGGTGGTGGTTTAATTAGGTCACAGTTTAACTTCAGTCATTAGCACCACTCATTATCCAGAGCTGCCAGGGGATGAGAGGAGCCTGTGAGGCAGATTCTGCTGTATCCATTAAGGGTTTGCTGTAGAAGGAGTGTCACCACCCAGTCCCAAACCTCCTGTCAGCTCCTGAGCAGGACAGCTCTTCTCTTTCTCTTAGCCAGGCTGATGTCCCCTTCCCACACCTGCTGCTCTTCAAGCCACTCTGCACCCCCTCCAGCCCAGCCGCCCCAGTCCCCCCGCCCCATTCTCATAGGCTATGCTTTTTTTGTCCAGAAGTGACTAAGCTTCCTGTTATTCCACTCTGTCAGTTTTTCCCTGATACTGGAGTTGTGTTGAGTAATATTTACTTGCCAGCAGCTTCCTCTGCTGCTGTCTCACTCCAGCTCCCTTGTGCTCCCATGTACTTTTCACAGCTACACTGTTAGCAGCCCTTAGGGGTGTTTGTGTTCACTCAGTTGCACTTGTATCCACTAAACCAGATTTTGTAAAGAAAAGGCTACCTCAGGAGAGAATTAACTTTCACAGTAAGATGAGAGGTAATGGTTTTAAGCTGAAACAGAGGAGATTCAGATAAGATATGAGGAAGAAATTGTAGACTGTGAGGGTGGTGAGGCACTGGCCCAGGTTGCCCAGAGAAGCTGTGGCTGCCCCATCCCTGGAGGTGTGCAAGGTCAGGCTGGACAGGGCTTTGAACACCCTGGTCTGGTGGCAGGTACCCCTGCCCATGCCAGGGGGTTGGAACTAGTGGTTCCCTCCAAAACAAACCAATCTGTGATTCTCTGTGAAGGAATCAGGAATGTGCTGTATGGCAGTGGTCAGTCTGCAGAAGGGAAAGTCACACTTTGGTTCTTCCTTCAGGCATGGCTGTGAGTGCAGCCAGTGTGGGCATTGTAGTCCTCAGCTATTCTGAACTGTTAAGTGCTGCTGATGTGTATGAAGGAGTTGTTACTGCCTCATCAGAAACCATGGGTACACTCTGATTTAGAAGGGCTTTCCTCCAGATGATTGGAAAGCCAATGTTTCTCCTCTGGCAGCTGCAGCTCAGACACAAGCAGGCTTTCCTTCTAGAGTTCCAAGGGCAGAGGAGGACATGGCACTCCCCAATGCCCATCCCAGTTGGAAGGGTGGCTGAAGGTGTTTCTCACCAGCCCTCCAGGTATGAGGACCTCTCTAAGCCCTCAAGGGCAAATGGGGACATTCCCTCTCCAGTGCCCTGTGGAGTTCATACACCTGACCCCTGCCACCTGCTAAGACCAGTCGCAGTGAACCACCACAGCTACCCAGAACTGTGGAGTAAAAATAACACATCGGGAGGAATAAACAAGTTATTTTTATGTATTAGGGGTGGCCATGTGTAACTGACTCAGGACCTCACCTTGCTTTGACACCCAGGGCTTACTCTGACATCCCCAGCATTTAGAAATAACTTGAGGCATTTCCTCTGGTTATCAGAAGGCAAGATAGAGGCCTGTGGGCCTTGGTGGGGTGTCGGTATCCCAGAGGGACTGGTGGCTGCTGGACCATGCTGCTGCCTCTTGTTGCAGCAAGCATCTGAGTGCCAGGTCCAGAGGTCCTGCAGCAAGACAGGTTCATCCAGTTCAAGCTGATATCAATTCAACTGTCATTTTTGTCTAGGACACTGCTAATTAGCCTGGCATTTCAACAAACTCTAGGGAATATAAAGCACTCAGTTTTGTGAAAATCAGCAGCTTTATGAAAAATCTGAAATTTATACCTAAATTTTTCATCTAGTAATATTTGAAGTGCTGCTGGCACAGTTAAATGGAAGGAAAGGAGCCTGTCTTGCAAAGTTGTGCTGCTGACTGCCACCTCCCCTGCTGTACGCTCCCTTTGGACAAAGTTAACATTTTGCTTTCCTTCAGAGGAACATTTTCTAAAAGTTAATAATGATAAAGCTTTTACAAAATGAATAGTGCCAGCAGAGACTGGACATGGAAAGAAACGGAAAATAGTTTCTCCAGTGTAGAATTCACACACTTGTCAGCCATCTCCCCCTTTTTTAAATAGGACTGTACCACTGTAAGAAGTATTTTAATTGTTTTAATTTGCCTTTGATGAATTTTGACAATTAGGAAGTTATAAGGAGCAGTATCCACTCCCAGTTAGGCTCCAGGGGTTTTGTGGTGATAAGCAATGACCACATAACAAAGCACTCTCATTTTCCTGGGCTTTCTCCCTGAACACTTGCAGATGTCTTCTACAGGAGCAGGCAAGGCTTTAAGTGTGCTGTTAAGTGCTTGTCCTGGAGCCCGTATTTTACTTACACAGATAGATCATTAGCACTGCACAGGCTCTCTGTGGCCAAAGACTAGCACTGCTGAGCCACCACACTGGTTGCCAAACCATCTGCGGCACAGGAGCCCGTTGATGTTTGTGGAAGGAGACGCCTCCTTTTTGACTATAAAAGGTATCCATGTGGATCCTCGTTGTTTATTTGCAACCATATAAATAGCTGCCTGCTTGTAGTGGGTGGTGCAAGTGCTTTGGCTGGTGTTTGGCAGGGGGCTGCCTCTGAAGCTGCCCTGGCTTATCTCCTGCTGTATCCCCAGGCTGCCCGTAGGCGCTGACTCGGCGTCCTCTGCAGCTCCTCGTATTGCAGGCACTGGGACATGAGTTATGAGTGTCTTCTGGATATTTACCAGAGTGGGAGGAAGCCTTCTGCTCCTTGTTGAAGGTATGGAGCAGGGATAATGAGTAGATACTAACAAGCAGAGAGGGTTTAATGAGCACTAGTGTGGGGACAATCTGAAGGAAGACAGGGCAGCATGGAGAACTGGGGTGTGCTGTGGCCACAGATGCTGTAAGGACTTGGTACTACAGTCACAGTGAGGTGTTACTGAGCTTTCTGCCCATGCTCTGCCTGCAGTCCATGTTCAGTGCCTTTGGGACCAGAGACATGTGCTTCCACCCAGCTCCTGGTGTGCTGCTGCCCTGGCATAATCAGAGCAAAAACCTCTGGGCTTTTCCCATCATCTTCTGTTCTCCTCCCTTTTGGTCCTCCACCTCTCTCCATTCCACTCATTTGCCTTGTGGTGAGCTCCCTGCAGTGTTTTTTCCTCATGCTCTTTTACCTATCAAAATCAATTGTTTCTATTTTCTTTTCTATTTTCTGTCCATTTTTTTTTTTAAAGAGCACAGATTTTCACGGTCCTCCAGAGCTTCACTTACCTGTCCTGAAAGAGTCTCTTTCTGTCAGCTATTCCTAGCACATTTTATAGATCTGGCATCCAGGTCTCTTGAAAATTCACCTTACTGCATATCCCCTGTGTTTCAGCACTGGCTGTCTGACAAATTTCACACTTGGTACTTCTTTCCCACCAAATTCTGTGCTCTTCAGACACCTTTCCTTCCACACCCTGTAGCCAGCAAGGAGAGTGAGGGGGAGTTGTGAAGACTAATAGAAAGTATCTCTTGCTTTACCCTCAGGCAGATTTTTTTTGGAAGTTTTTCCATGAGAGTTGTATGCCATATAGTAGCTTCTCCAGAAGATAAGTGTGTTTGAAATTTCTTTTCCTAAAACTTCTTCTTATGTATGATTTCTAGTAATCAGTCCAACTCTAGGAGAAAGATTTTACTATTTCATAAAATACAAAGTTCATAGGATCACAGAATCATCTAGTTTAAGATCATTGAGTCCAACCATCAACCAAAATGACAGAAAGTGGTTTTGTGGCTATGGCTAGGGACAAAGCTAACAATTCACTTATGTTGTAATTATGCATCAGAGAGAGAAAAAAGGAGAGCAGTGTTTGTTCTGTCTTGTGCAATTATGGAAAAATGGAAGTCTAATTTTCTATCAGTGACATTTTTAATGATTGTTCCTCGATTTTTGCTTCAAAAAAGAAAATTTTCAAAGGTATGGGGAAATGGCGAAATTCCAACAGAAATAGGACAGGTGTGGGGACATGGCAGTGCCCACACAGAATGGCACACCAGGTTTCAGAATTGGTTGCTGATCTGTGGATGCTTTTAGACTTGAAGTCCATGTGTTGCCCTTGCTTGTAGGTGCATATTTCTGGGTTCTTTGACTCCTCTTGATCTATGAAGTCATGTGAAATTTCCTTGCTGTGGATAACTGTAGTAATGTCAAGCTACAGGAAACTCTTGTTGTCTAACTGCAGCACAGGCAACGTAGTGAGATGTGGTGAGGAGCCATATTTTACACTGACCCTTGGACAGCTGGCCTTTTGCTGGTGCAGGATTGCCCATTAATTACTGCTTTGTTTGGTGTACTTGTGCTTACAGCCATTTCTGACAGCTCCATCAGTGCAATAATTCATAATCAGATGCTGGCACTTGGGGATACAGTTAAATACCTGTTTGAAAACCTCATTTCTGCCATCAACCTTAGGATGACCAAACTGACTGCAGAGGGGCTGATGATAGTTGTTTAAATACATTTTTTATTGGAAATCACTGTTTTGTCAAAAGATTTGAACACTTGCAGGGATGAGGCAGACACAACTTCTATAAGCACCCAGGGCCAGGGTCTTACCACGCTTGGAGTTATGCTGCACTCAGTCTCTTTTTTTATTTCTGAGTAGACTGAAGTGCCTTAATTTTATTAGTCTAAAAGCAAACCATACAAGAAGGGTGAGAAGTGGTAAGTTTTCAGTTGCCAAGTGCAGAACTTGGTGCCATATGCCAAAGGCAGCCTGTCCTCTGCTGTCACACACCTCTGCCCATGCAACACCCGCATAGGTGTCTCTGCAGCTGTGAAAATGTAGTTATTTGTTGAAATGCCCAAGAGAGTCTCTGCCTCAGTCTCCTGACATCTCTTCCCCTTCCCCCTATAGCTGCTTCTCTGCTTATTTTGGCAGTCCTGTGTATTTGCTGTAATTAAGTAGAATGGTTTGGATGTTACTGAAGCAATATGTTTCCATCTAAGCAAGTTTTCTGCATTGTAAAATATCTCAAGTGTGGGGGAGTTGTTTGCATTCCTGAAAATCAGGTCACTTCTCCTTGCCTCCTTTAGCAACTTTCAGTGGAGAGCCGTGCCCTGCAGTTAGTGGGATTTCCCAGCAAGTGAAATGTGCTGGGTTTAATTTGTCTGGTTTGACTAAAAATGCCGACAAGCTCTTGCAGAACTGCCCAGAGAAGCAGAGCTTGTTGCTCAGTGGAGACTTCGGTGTGAAAGAGACTGAAGATAATTTCTCATGCTGGTAATTTGAAATTGTGAGCCTTTGTAAACTTGGAACCAAATTTCTTAGTGGTGAGCCATGCTGAATATGTATAATGCCTGTCAAGTGCAGCAGGATTCTTGCAGATCAGAGATGGTGCTCGTTGTTTATCTGAAATATCTGGGGATGGAAGTAAGCTCTTACATTGTACAGGCAGTCTTTTAGTTTGATTTTTTTGTCTTTTCAAGGTTTTCATGAGGATTTTAGCATAAGGGGTGATTTTGTGGCCAAAGCAGCCTCAGAGAAAGTAGGTGTTCACTTTCCCAGGTAAAAATAGCAGATGCAGTGGGTCTATGGGGAGAGGGCAGGTACAAGCTGGGAGAAGGATAAGAATCCTCTTTGGTGTGTGCTAAGACATTTCCTTCCTTCTCTGCATGAGCCTGCTCATGGGAAAAGTGCTGATCCTCTGGGCTGAGACTTCAGCTGCCCTTTAGTGGTGGGAATGACCATTTAGTTGAGATTTTAAAATTGGGAGTTTTCAGCGTTTGATGGGAACATAAAATAAATTTTCATCATAGCATTGAAATTCCAAAATCAGATGAAATTAGCACATACCCAGTGTGGTCCCTTTCTAAGGAGGCAGAGCACCACTTCTGCAGATTATCTTCTGCAGGGCACTGAAAACCTGCAGTTTGCAGTAATTTCAGTCAATGTTTGGGGTTGGTGAGCTGACTTTGCCCAGTACTCCTTTTATCCCAAGTCAGGAGTCTTTCCTTGTCTCAGAAGAGGTGTTAAAGCAGGGCTGGCTCTGTTTCATGGCGGGGCTGCTGGGTGCTGGAAAAGCTGCTGGGATGTTACAGTGTCAGAAAGCAAATGTGGGGGTTCTCTGTTTGGATACAATTAGGAATAAAAACTCAGAAAGCTTTGCTGTGCTTTTGTTTAGTTAAATTGCAAAACCAAATGCTATGTTGAAATGAATGATTTTCCATATTTAAATCGGAATTTTTCATTTAACTTTATTTAAATAAAATAGTAATTTACCAATAATTTTTCCTGCAGCTGATGTTAAGTTGCTTTAGTAAAATTTAAATGATATTTCCATCAATTCAAAGTCGTTATTTTTCAATCAATAAACAATTTACCTGACAGATTGATTCCATTTTTACTTAAAATAATGTGTATTTGATGTGTATTTGAAAATACATACTGTATTTACTGGGAACAAAGGAAAATACTGCAAAAGGGGTAGTGGGGCCTAAAAATCTCAGATGCAAGGCAAGAGAATAGAGGAATGTGTGATTCTTATGTGAACCATGTTATTAAGAACCCTAATGTGTCAATGCATTGGCATTTCCATGTTAGGGTTCCCACAGTGATTTCCAGTGTCGATGTGGTGTGGGGCTGCACTTACTACCAGTGCTTTTAAATCATTCTCTTTTCAATAAAGATCCAGACAGAAAGTAATTGACAGCAGTTGACCTTCAGATGGCTGAAGGAGGGCCGTTGGTGTGCAGTTGGAAAGTGGAGAACAATTTATTGATATGACGTTAATTTTTGTGTTATTCAGCAATGACCTTAACTATAAAGGCAAGAAGAGGCTGCTCGGCGCTGGCAGCCTGTGCGGCCACTGACGTCTCACCCGGCGCGGCAGAGCATTGCAGTCTGTGTCCTCAGTTCACCTGGGGCTTTGTCCCTCTGCAGCCAAGGATTAATTGGTTAGGATGGAGGTGGATGAGTTTCACTACCTGTGTAATGCAATATGATGACTTGTTTAAAGCCTGACCCTACAGGGGACTCAGCACAAGCAGATTTCAGGAGTGACTGAACATCACCACTGCAAAAGCACACTAGCAAAAGTGATGTAATACTGCATGGAAGTTTGTAGGGTTTACTTCTCTTACTGGAGCGAATACAGAATGAGCCTTTGGAATATGTCTGATGAGTGCAGGATGTTTACAGCAATGAAGATTTTAGACATACAAACAAAACCAGTGAGATCAGTTTGACTGTCTCAGCTTGGCTCCGCTTTGCAGCGTCTTTGTGGTTATAAACCCTGAACACCTACATCCATGCTTTCCTTTTCTGAATGCATCTCCACAGCGTCTCGTTTGGGTGTTGTAGCAGCCTGTTATCAGCTCTTGGTTTTATCTTTGTTTTTAAATGAGTCCCACAGGTCTGCAGTGCTCTGCTTGTTTTATGCCTTGAAAAACAGGGATACATTTCAGCAGTAGTGGAGAGGTGTAGCGTGGGCAGCTCCAGATAATGCTGTATTGCCGAGGATTCACCAGCTTCTGCTGCTCCCCGCATTATGTAAAGGATTGCCTCGGTATTACTATCACTTAGAAAAACCCAGGCACTTTGCAGAAGCAGTGGGAGTGCAGGCTTGGCACAGCTGTGTGTGCAGCCGCAGCCTTGTGGAAAGCTGTTGGAGCACCGTGCTGGGAATGAGATGCAGGGTTTAAAGAGGGGAATTAATCGCATGTATAATTAAAGTGAAATTTTCTGAAAATATTTTATATCTTCTTTAAAAGGGTATTTTTGGTTTTGCAGTGGGTATATTGTGAATGGCTGATCAAATCACTCCCATTTCAGAGAGGAGCGGGTGGTTTGCAGCTGTAATCTGTTTAATGATGCTCGCATCTCAGACATGGTAATTGCAATGCAGTGGTGCATCCCTGACATAAAGCCTCATCAGAGCTTTGTGGAGGGAAAAGCTTGCTTGTCCTTTGTCAGAATTAGTATGAAGAGGTGTTCCCCCTCTCCCTTCCTGGTCCTTCCTTGTTCTGGAGCTCACCCCAAGCTCCCCAGGCATGTCTTGGAAGGACTCATTGGCTAGAGGCTAGAAGTGCTGCTCCTGTTGCTATGACACAGGACTGGGGGGGGTGCCAGGCTGGGGATGTGCTGCAGCCACAGTCATCAGTGGAAGCAAAACACAGCCTTCAGGGATGCTGGGTTCCTCCTGCAGCAAGTGTCCCTCACCAGACTCACTTCTGGGCTCAGACCAAGCACAGTGATGGTGCCTTAGCCCCTCTCCCTGTTCCCCTTGTTTGTTTTGCTTACTCTGTATGGCCCAGGTTGAGTTTCTTTTGAAGTAGGGGTACTCAGTTTAATCCCTGTGCATTTTAGCATAGAGCTTTTATAAATGGAGCATTAAAGAAGTGTTGCTGTGGTCTTGTTGGCATGGTCAGTAAGCTGCAAGCTCACTGTGTCCTCCCTCAGCTCCCTTCCTTCTCATGGATGCAAGCAACAGGTGATGGCAGCTTCTCTCTCTTGAAATCACAAAAGCAAGATCTTATTTTTAAACTCGCAATTTAGTTCTAAATATAGCAGCTATAATGGAGAACTCTGCTGCATATTTACACTTGGGTGAGGGCACTAATTATCCAATTGAGATCTCCATGCCAACCACCTCCCCTTTCTCACCAGGTAGCAGAGTCTTAAAATGCCAGTGTGCTACAAAAAGTAGTTAAAGTAGTTGTTTAGCTTTTTTTGTGGTATATGTGTGCCTGTATTGACCTTAAAAATTACATTTGATTCTATCATGCCATGCCACAACAAACAGAAAGCCCAAAAATATTATTAAATATTAATTACTCTGCAGTGCATCCATTAAACAGTTACAGTGGATCCCAATGGATCTTCAGCTTCCTGCACATTTTAATAATTTACTTGAAACTCCTGAAATCTTCAGGGTATAGGCTGAATGGCAAAATAAAAAAAAAAAAAAGATGTTTTTTCAGACTGAGTCATTTACAAGGAGATTATACACCGTGAACAGAAATGTTGATAGAAGTAATCCTGGGTACCTGCAGCTGGTGAGGCTTTATACAGCGCTGCTTTGTTCATAGCCACTTGCTGGCTGGCACCACATGAAGCTATAATGATAAATAGATTAAACCTTGCTCACATTTTACTTGATCTTGACATAAACTCATTCATTTTACTCCTGAAAAATGTTAGTTATTACGTGCTTGACTAAGGATCATGGGGATTACTAGAGATTGCTCTAACAGGATTTCATGGCTTCAGGAGTTCAGAGAGAACAGTTTCTGAAGTCCTCACTAGAAACGATTTTAAATTGTCAAACTGGCATTATCCCTGGCATCCCCTGGGAGATAACCGGAGATTATCAGGGTAGGGGAGCTTTTGATTTTTCTGTATAGGCATGGGAAATACAGTTTCCTGGTGGCACAGCTCAGGTTTGGGGATAGGAGGAGTGTTACTGGGGGAGAAACAGTCTCAGTCTACAGGGGTTTCTCAGTCTGCAGAGCTGCTGGTGATGACAAGGTGAGTGTTTGGCCAGGCTGGAGCAGAAGGTGCATCCATCCCATGCCGTTGTCTAGGGGAGAGACTCAAGTGAGTCCTGGACCGTGTCCACTGCCTTGGTCCCTATATGTGAGCTGGCAGGAGCACTGATTCCTCACTGCAGAGCCTGGGAGCTCCTGGCAGAGCAGAAACAGTGCTGTTTTCACCGCTCTGCTGTTTTCTTTCTTTCCGGGTTCATGCCAGTAGTCCCCTTACTCTTTCATTTTCTCTTTCTTTTTTTCTTAAAAGTTGAATTTCACAGCAATAAGACAGCCCCTCTACTATTCTTCCTAGTCAAGTGCCGTTAGCAGTGTAAGCCAAAGTGATAAATGACAGGGTTTGAGACTGTTATCTACACAAAGACATCATAAAGTGGTCAATGCAGTGTGCTTTATGGCTACTGGATATGAAAAGATGCACAGAGATAATTAAAAAATATAAAACTTATAGCTCAATCAATTTAGTTATTATAACCAGGATCACATCATGCCAAGAAAGCAAGACAAACCATCTTAGCAAATTCAAAAGAATCTGATTTCCCTTTTGTAAAGACTCAGTAGATGCCTTCAGGAGGCCAGGGTGACCATTGAGCAGGGAAGCAGCAGAGCACAGCCTAAGTGGGCCATGGGGACTGCTGCTATGGGGACACCCAGGCATATCCCTGGCTCCACGGCAGCACTGGTATCCCTGCAGTGGTGGCTGCTGGCTCCTGTTAGGTCCTGTCTCTGTGGGGCTGAACTGGGAATTACGTGTTTTGTACTTACTCCAGTAGTGTAGGTTTTGGCAAAGAACTCCCAAAGAGAACCAAGAATAACTGAAAAGGGCCTCTCTTATTATTTTTCCCTGTTTCTTCAATAACAACCATAAAACTGTAGAGAGAAATACATGATAAAGAAATAAAACAGTGAAACATGTTTGGAAATAATTCTGCTCAGCCTGTGATGACTTGATTTAGCTGAATAAATCAGTACATTGGAATAGTTGCAGCAAGGCATGGATATTACAGTTGGACTTATCAGAGATGGAGTGAAGGTGTCCCCTGGACCTGTGGCCTTAATGAAGTATGAAGCTGGAAGGAATGGTCTTGTAGGCAGCCTGTTCAGCTTCCTAGGACTCCCTCAGCCCTGAGGAAGGCAGCTCTGTGCTGAGGGGCTTTGTTTTGGCTGCAGAGACTCCTGCAGGGATGGGCACCTGTGCCAGATGGTGAACTCAGGGAGGATGGTGGAGATGTGGAAGGATGCAGGATGGCCCTGGGTTAAGGAATTGCAGGCTTGAAACAACTCCCAACCAAAGTTAAAGTCTTTTCCAGAGCATGGTATTCCTGGAAACAGGAGCTAGCCAAATGTACTCAGTGTTTATGCCAAATGGTTTGGATGCTTTAAAAACTGGAATTATTTGCTTGCTTTTTACTGTAGGACCTTTAGCAACTTTATTTTAAAAGTTTATATTCAGAAATTAAATAGCTGCATTTATTTGCTTGAGGTTTGCTGAGGCGCCGTCCAGAGACAGGTGAGGAATGGGATGAGATGGTCCCCAGAGCCCAGGATTGTCAGTGGAGTGCTCCTGGGGTTGCTGGAAAGGGTCCTGCTTTGCAGTGACTTCGGCACTAAAGGCTGCTGTTAAATGGAGGAACATAAAGACCAGTAAAGCAAAATATTTTGAGTCTTGCTGACACTGAACTGGCTGGTTTGGGGCTGTGTGGAGAAGAATGGCCGCAGTGAAAGAAAGGAAAAATTGTTGGTGCCAATGGCTTGGCATGCGTGCCGTCACTCTGCTGGTGCCACCATCAGATGTGAGGTCCCTCTGCTCTCATGACATTTCCCTACTAAAAATCTACTTCCCAAGATGCATATTTAAGGGATGAATAAATGCATATTTCAGCTACCTAATAAACCCAGGGCATCTTTTGTTGTTGTTAAAAATACTTTCTGCTGTTCCTTGCTAACATTTGGCAGCCGTTGCAGTCTGGCAGAAAGCCTTAAGGGGAGACATATTGAAGCTGGACTGAAGGCTGTGGAAAGTTAGCCTGATGATGTTTATCCTTATATTTTACTGTTGTTATTAATTAAAAATATGTTCTCCACGAGAACTGTTGCTGCTGCTGTTCAGCATTTATTTCATCATCCCTGTTGCAAGATGTGTGTATCCCAGGACCCCCCACACTTCCCCTGAGAATGGTGGTGGCTTCCCAAAAATCAGTATGCAACAAGTGGGTTGGGTCTCTAAGAGTGTCATGAAATGGCAACTGAGGGACAAGGTACAGATTTTTTATTGCTTATTTTTCTGTTCCTACCTCCCTGAATTCCAGCAGTGACACTGTCTTCACTCCTGCTGGTGCCCGTGGCACCTCCTGTAGTGCTTGTGTGGGACAGGGACACAAGAATTAAAAGTGTGGTCTGTAGTGCCTTGGTGTCTTGAAGAGATTGATTGATGTAAATACTAAGGAAGTCATTATCCTGTTGCTTGTTGTTATTATTAAATGATAAAATGTAATTAACTGGTTACATAATATAGGTATGAAAACAAACTGAAGTTTCTAGGCATATTAATGAAGCAAAAATGCTGCAGTTAATTAAACAGGATAGAAGATATGTGAGTGGCACCACTGGTTCCCTGTAGTTGTTTCTTATTTCCACATGTGATTAATTTAATTTAATTTAGTAATTTTTGAATGCCAGTTGTTTTGAAATGCTGGGGTGAGGTGGAGGTAGTGGGACACTGTTTGCCCCCAGCTGGCAGCAGCAGTGCCCCAGCACCATAGTGACACACTAGGGTGGGGATGCTGACTGGGGATGCTGGCTGTGCACCCCAAACTCATCTTGGCACATGTGTGGTGTGAATGTGTCCCATCTTCTGCTATCACTGGATGCTGTGATCATGCACTCAGTGTTGTGCTCCTCAGCTTCAGTGTTTTGTATCAGGGATGTTGAGCTGTGGCCAGTGAGTGTGTGTGAAATCCTTTGTTTAACAGAAATTCAGCAGTTGTTGTCAATATTTATTCTTGTCTGCTGCTGTGTAATCAAATCCCTACCATGTTTTCTGCTGCTTTCCCTCTGTGAGCAGTGACTTGGGGCTGTGCCACGGATGTGGTGGCTGCTGGTCCCTGTGAGGCTGTATCGGCTCAGCACCGTAATGTCCCCAGGCTACTGTTGGACCTGAGCACTTAAAAGCCCTGCAGCTGCAAGAGGGATTCTCCTCAACCACTGCAGCACTGTGCTTGGTTTATAGGTTGGATTCTGCCTTACTTACAAGCATCTCTAATTATCTTCCTAGGACTCTGGGAAAGGCAGGGGAAGGACTTTTTAATATTATATCGGATGGGAGGACTAGAAACAATGGATGTAAATTGGAAGGGGGTAGATTTAGACTTGACATAAGAAAGAAATTCTTTACAGTGAGGGTGGTGAAACACTGGAACAGGTGGCCCAGAGAGGTTGTGGATGTCCCCTCTCTGGAGGTGTTCAAGACCAGGCTGGACAAGGCACTGAGCAGCCTGATCTAGTGGGAGGTGTCCCTGCCTATGGCAGGGGGGGTGGAACTTGATGATCTTTAAGGTCCCTTCCAACCCAAACTATTCTATGATTCTATGATAACCTCCATGGCCAGTTTTGGACAGAAGAAAATAATCACAGCCATTCCCCCCGGAAAAGAAACTGAAATAATTTTAAGCTTTCACCCTAAGTAGAAAACGTGTCTCTGCAGAGGGTGCAAGCACCAGCTCATGTGCCGCCAACAGTGTCCCTGTGTCATAACCCAGGCCTGGGGAGGTATGAGGGAACTTTATGAGGTTCATATCCTCACCACCTTATTCTGCAGCCCTGTATTTACCACCAGCAGGTGTTCTAGTCAGACGTCAAAACTATTTGGGAGCATTCAAGCCTGCACTATCCCCCTGGCAGGCTGTTGAGCCTGGCCCTGGTGGACAGGTGCTGCAGGGGCTATCTTCACCTGCAAGGACGGGCAGTCTGCCTGAGGGTTTGTTAGCAAGCATGGCTCCCAACCGGTGGGTTTGGTGGTGAATCAGCAGTTGATTATGGCACTGGGGAGAGGCACCAGGGTGTGAGGAGCTGGAGCACATGGTCTCCTCCTCTGGCATGTGTTAGGCTAGGTCTTAAAATGGGTCTGGCATCAGCACTGCCACAGCAATCCTGGTCCTGCTTCTGATTGCTGCCTCACTTCAGAGGCCAACGCCCAGCCATTAGCTCACCGGGACTGTGGTTTGTGTGCTTCAAGGCAGTAAAATAAGCCCAGCAACTCTTTTTGTTCAATAGAAAAAAAAAAAATTCTCTGAATGCATGCTTGGCAGGCCCACTACTACAACAAAGGAGTACAAACAGTTTATTTTTAAAAAGCTAACCATAGCTTACGTGTAGTTAAATGTTTTCCTGTAGAACACATGAGCATTGGTATAAATATTTTTACCATTTACAGGCAATATTCAGATTTTACATAACAGCCATCTTCCTGCTTAGGTTTTAACACACCGAGCTCTACTGTCGGAAGGAATTTTTACTCCCTGAAAGAGGGAGGTGTTTCCATGTTTATTTTGGATCAAAAGTCTGTAATGTGTTACAGCTGCACAGTTCTGCGTGGCTGCTGGTTTGCTGGCTCTGGCTCATTGTGTGCCAGCAGAGCCCCTGGGTGAGAGAACACCCTCAGCTGTGGGCACTTCCACTCTACATCCTGTTGTATTTGGAATATCAAAAAGTGATTGGTTTAATTATGCCAGGCATTAATAATAGTTCAATAGTGGCTGGGTGGTAAATGTTCATGCATTGCAGCTGGCATGAGCAGCCCTCATAGGAGTGTCTGATGGCCACAGAAACGTTATTTTTTGCTTTTAAGAGGTACCCTGTTGAGTATTAGAGGCTTATTATGTCTGATCTTCAAAGGCAGGACTGCATAACTCCACTGACACAGATATGCTTTGGTAGGTCCGTCATAATGTTGCAGGTGGTTAAAGGCCATGGTAGCTTTTGAAGGCCACCAGCAGAAATTAAGCCTGCTTCTGGTTGATGCTTTTAAAATCTGGATTCTTTGGATCATGTGGCCTGAAGGTTGTCTCATTGATTTAACAGAAGCAAGAATGACAGCAATGCTGCTTGCAGGGTCCCATATTTAACCATGCTTTCACAAAACCACCTGTGGAGAAAATGTTTGTTCAAAACCCACAACCCTCCACATGGCTGGTGCTTGTTTCACTTCAGGTTCATTTTGAAATAACAGAGAGCAGAGTTTGTCTGCAGTTTGTGTTTCCCTATGACACTGGAGGTCTGGTTTTAGCTGTTGCACATCGAGGTGCCCCACAGACACCTCCACCAAGGTGGGGTCATTGACTGTCTGTGGGCTGTGCACCCTGGGGCAGAGGCAGCTTTTTACACCTATCCTGCCACCCACGGGCAGCCAAAATAGGCACTGCTTTTCTCTCCTGCATTTCTGTTGCTAAGCAGCAATTTTTAATTGGAGAATTAATTTGGCTCCAGGGCATCCTGAGCTATAATGAATGTTAAAAATGTCAATTGGAAGGTTGTTTGTCATGGTTTAGACTGGGCTGTCTGCTAAATGAACAGCAGTTACTCTCTTTAAACCAGGACAGTTAGAATCATAGAATCACAGTATGGTGTGAGTAGAGAAGGACCTTAAAGATCACTTAGTCCAACCTCCCTGCCCTGGACAGGGATACCTCTAACTAGGCTAGGTGGCTCAAAGCCTTGTCCAACCTGGCCATGAACACCTTCAGGTGTGGGGCCAGTGTCTCACCACCTTCATACTGAAGAATTTCTTCTTAATGTTTCATTTATCTCATATAAATTCCCCCTCTTTCAGGGACTCAAAGGGATTCTAAGATCTTTCTGGTGCCTTCTCCCAGCTGAACCACTCCAATTCTTTTGGCCATTCCTCATAGCAGAGGTGCTCCAGTCTCTGATCATCTCCATGGCCTTTTCTGGACCTGCTTCAACAGGTCCATGTTCTTCATACATTGGGGCCCCCAGAGCTGAAGGCAGCACTGCAAGGGGGGCTCTCACCAGAGCAGAGGGGCACAATCCTGCCTTCTGACCTCCTGGCATCATTTGTTACTGCATCAGTTCTGTACTAATGCTGTGTCTGTAGGTGACAGTCTCTCTTTAAAAAACTTTTGTTAGCTCAAGGGGATGAGGTGAAGTGGCTGCAGTCACAGCAGGGCAGTGCTGTAGGGGTGCAAGTGGTTGCCTAAACTCTGAAGCATGCGGTCATGCAAATATTCCACCCCTGCCGGTGTCCCTGCTAAGCCATGCAGGACTCTCTGCTTTTATGGGACGTTCCCTGCAGCAGTGGTGCCAGCTGGGAACTCCAGGGAGGACTCAAGGTTTATTCCAGGGACCTCAGGAAAAGAGCCAGGGTTTGTTCCAGTAACATCTCCACATGCTGAGAGCAGCACGATGGTAGCCTCAGTTCAGGACTTCTGCAGTGATAATGCAGTGTTGGTGGATGGATGAAAAACAAGAAGCTTTCCCCTTTGCTTCTGTGAGCAGTAGTCCTTGTGTAAACATGCCCAGAGCCCTGTAGCAAGTGGCCAGTAACTTTGGATGTGCTACTGCAGTGGTATAAAAATAGCATAAATAAACAGACCCAGCAGGCTGGCGCAGCTTTGTGTTAAAACTTTCCCAGGCCAACTGTATTTATGAAACTTGTCCATAGAGATGTATTTATTTCAGATAGGCAGGGGGTGGGCAGTGCTCCCCAGCTCCTGCACCGCAGAGATGTTCCATGCAGAGTCAGTTTGAAGTGAGTGGCAGGTGTGATGCTGGGGCTGGGCACATCAATGGTACACACAGACTTGCTGGATCTGTTTAATTGTTCTGGTTTTAGTTCAGTAAGACCAAGTGCATAGTCCTGCACCTGGGTCAGGGAAACCCCAGACACAAATACAAGCTGGGTGGAGAGTGGCTTGAATGCAGTCCTTAAGAGAAGGATTTAGGAGTGTCAGTGGATGAGAAACTCAACATGAGCTGGCAGCATGCACTTGCAACCCAGAAGGCTGATGGAATCCTTGTCTGCATCAAGAGAAGTGTAGCCAGCAGGTCAAGGGAGGTGATTTTGCCCCTCTGCTCAGCTCTGTTGAGACCCTAACTGGAGTACTGTGTTCAGTTCTGGAGCTCTCAATATAAGAAGGGCATTGAGTGGGTTGGAGCAGGTCCAGAGGAGGGCTGTGAAGATGATCAGAGGGCTGCAGCACCTCCCTTATGAGGACGGGCTGAAGGAGTTGGGATTGTTCAGCCTAGGGAAGAGAAGGCTCAGGGGGAACCTCATAGTAGCTTCTCAGTACATGAAGGGGGCTACAGAAAGGCTAGGGTAGGATTTTTGAATAGGGTTTAGGATGGCAGGGCTAGGAGTAATGGATGCAAATTGGAAGAGGGGAGATTTAGGCTGGAGCTAAGAAAGAAATTCTTCAGAGTGAGGGTAGTTGAACACTGGAAGAGTTTGCTCAGAGAGGTTCTGGATGCCCCCTCCCTGGAGGAGACATTGAACAGCCTGGTCTGGTGGGGAGTATCCCAGCCCATGGCTGGGATAGGAGGGTAGGAACTAGATGGTTTTCAGGATCCCGTCCAACCCAAACCATTCTATGATTCTATATTGTTGCAGATGGTGATGGTGGGTTCATTGTGCTCAGTGTGCATTCTCTGGTGTTTATCAAATGATGGCAGTAACTGTGATGTTCATTTAGTCTCTGTTTTCTAACCCTCCAAAATGAAATCCTGTGCAAAGGCTGCTGCTTCTTCAAAGCTCTGGCACCCTGTAAGGACTCAGTATGGAAAACGTCCTGCTGCCTCTCACAGATTGCCTGGGGACAGGGCATCTGGTCTGTCAAACAGCGCCCCTGTGGGAGGACTCTTCTGGGACTCTGCAGGTCCCCAGTGCAGGTGTTGTGGGGTCCTCACAGATTATGCCCAGTGCAGTAATGATCTTGCAAGTTCAGTTTGCTAATAAGACCTTATTTATTGCATCACTAGGCTGTACTTCCTTAGAAAATTTTGTGGTGGAGCCAAGTCCATGAGGGTGATGAGTTTGCTATTCCTTATGTGTTTCTTTGATTGCGTTTCTGAGCTCAGGTATTGGAAAGTAGTTATTTTGAATTTTAATTGATTTAAAGTTTATGTGGATACTGAAGTAGTAGGTGTTTACAGGTTCTTAAAACAGCTTTGAAAACGTAATAGCAAGTACTCGGGGGATTGTTTTTCAGACCTCAGTGCAGATGCTTGCAGGATGTGTTTGTGCTTTGGCCTCAGTGTGCGTAAGATGGAGGTTCACATGTGTCTCACGGCAGTGGAATCAGAAACCAGCAGCAGTGTGCTGGAGATGTCAAGACCATGGGTGCAGGAGCTGGACTCAGTGCTACCCTGAGATCTCTGCAGATTGTAGGGTTGGACTAGAAAAACTTGAGTGCTGTCAATTTGTAAACCCACCCAGTGTCAGCAGTGAGGTTGCTGCTGCGATCTTTTCTGCTGCAGTGGGTGAGGGGAACATTTGTGTCTGGCCTTTGAAAGAGCATTTGCAGAGCTGGGAGGGTTGTGGCCAAAGCCGTGGGCTGCACTGCAGCCGTGGGCGAGCATCAGGACCGTTGTGTCACACTGTGCCTTGGGCTGCTGGCAGGTCACGCTCCTCTGCTGGGCGGCAGCACTCTTGAACAGAGGGCTCTGCAGCACACTAACCTCTAATTGTCTGCTTGTTAATTAGTTATTGACTTCTGTTGATATTTCCATTAAATATCCCCTGAAGGAAAAGTAAAAATTGCATCACCTAGGCCTAACTACAGTGGATAAAGGAGCTTGCAATCTCAGAAGTAAAGCCCAAAAATGTCTTTTCATTATTAAACATGAAGCTGGTATTTTCTGGAAGGAAATTCTTTTGGGAGAACAAGAATTGCTGTTGTATTTCCAACATCTAATATAGGATCTGAAAAGCAAGATGTGCTGTGCTGCACAGAAATGTGGTGTTGTGGAGAAGAACATGGAAGTGACCTCAGAGAAATTTCTTGTCTCATTTCTTGGTCCAACCCTGGTGGTGTTCAAGGCTGGACTGGATGTGGTTTTGAGCAACCTGGTCTAGTGGGAGGTGCCCAGAGCAGAGGAACTGGAACAAGATGATCTTTAAAGTCCCTTGCAACCCAAACCATTCTGTGATTCTATTAAATGTCTTTTCTTGGCAATGTCCTTGCAAGCCCTCAACATTTAATGAGGTTTGTGTGGTGTTTAGACTAGGCGGATATTCAGAGGTGGGTCTGATCCAGCAGGCAGTGTGACTGGATGGATGGACAGAGCCCCCGTGTTGGTAATGTTCCTGCAGCTCCTCTCATCATCCCTCATGCCTCCTCAAATGCTGCTGAGAAGGCTAATACCAGACCCACACCAGGCACTGTGAGTCAGGAGAGACGGGCATTTCCCTGGGACCCACGGAGGTCTGTGATGGATAAGTGCCACCCGCTCCTTGGTGTCTCTGTCCCCATCACCTGCTTTTTGCCAAGACTAGACAGCTTAAAATACTGCAGACATCATGCTGCCCTAATTTAATGACAGTCAGTCTGGCTGTTGAGTTCAGCCTGGGCGCTCTGCCTGAACGTTGTTGATATGATAGCAGGAGAAAAACATCATGTGAGCACGGCCTCCGCTCCGGCATTCCGCCTGCCTGACAGGCTCAGCCTTCTCCTTCCTCAGTACACAGGGCAAGTTTGTGAGCAGGACATGTGCAAGGGCTGCTCACGGGGCATGGGACTGTGTCTTTGTGATGCCAGTGCTGTCAAGAGTTGTACTGCTCATGTCACCCCCCCCTTAGTGTCATGCTGGGCACCCCACATCTCCCTGCTGGCTCTGCCGTGGGGCAGCCCTGACCCAGGTGGCTTGAGGAGCCAAGATCTGTGGGCAGCCTCTCTGCTGAAGAGCAGGGCCTGAGGAGCCTCAGGAACATTTTTAACAGGTTTTAGCCCAGCAAGATTCTGGTAGAACCCTCCTAATGTGCTCGTACAGCATTTAGGGACACTGCCGGTGTGCTCAGCTTCTGCTTCTCTGAGTTTCTTGCTTATAAGTATTCATTTTTTAAGATTGAAAAAACAGCAAAAGACTCAGAAAAGGTTCAAAGAGATGAAAAATTACCTTAAACTTTGTTGACTGAAGTTACCAGAATCTAGTGGGAAGATAATTAAGGAGCTATTTGCTCTCAGTGTGAAGGAGATAGATGCTGTCCTTATGCCTCATTTAGATTTTTAACTGAGGTTTTCAGCCTATGGTTTCAGACTCCTTGGCAGTCTTTGGAGTTTTTCTGAAGGTCCATGGAATATAAGTAGGACAAGAAATCTATTTCCCAAACGGAAAGGTTTTTATTTCTTTTTGGAAAATTTACTAGAATCTGAAAATTCAAGAAGATTGAATGCTAAATGTGGCACCAGAGACCAAAGCAACAGGCAGACATGAAAGATGTAAACTTGATAGTAGCTAATGATAGCTACACATGAAGGCAGTTTATCTGAGGATGTGGTATATTTTTCTCATCTTTAACTCAGGGTGAATTGTATTCCTTAGAAATCAGCTACTAGGGGAAGAGAAATTATAGCCTTGAGTGGGAATCAAGGAAAGGGGACACTTTGTTTTCCAAGAGCCTAGAGGCATTGCATTAGATCATTGGTTTCTTCTGGCTTTCAAGCATTTGAGTCTCTGAAGCTGTCATGAGTCAATTCTGTAGAGGTGTGGAACAGCCTAAACCCCAGCACTGAAATAAAGACCTTGGGTTTAGTCTGCATTTTGGAATCAGGTTTGCTAATTTATCCTCTCTGATTGTAGCAACATGTGTAGTTTCATGTTGCTCATTTAGGAGCAATTAAGTCTGATTTTTAGACTGTGTGAATGTAAGATATTATCTTACAGGCAGCCAGTAAATGTGTAATTTTACCCTGTGTTACTTAGTTGTAGCAACATGGTTTTTAGTATAACGAGAAATTTTGATGTAAACAAAGCCATTCCAAAGTGCTTGCTTCTTTCAGTGACACAGTGAATGTGTGCTTTCTGCTGAGTTTATGGAGTGGCTGAGTAGATGACCCTCCAGTGATTCCTGCTGGTCTACCCCAGGCTGTGCTGGTTTTGCACTGATCTGGCCAAAGTGCTGTGTTGTCAGGTGCTGATTTTGGTTACCAAGGATACAGATGGGCACAGCTCCACCAGCAGTCACTCACCACTCTCACCATGTGGAACTAGAGGCCTCCTTGGAAACTCCCATGGGTGGAACAGCACCCAGCAGATGCCTATGGGCACACTGGTATAGGTGTGTATACACACACCTCTAAAATCCACCTTCCAGAAATACCAATTCCTGTTGCTTCCATCAGTTTGTCTTTTCTACTTAGGAGTTGTTCATGCTTGTTATTGAAGTATTGTACTGCTTACTTGCAGTAGGAAACTCCATTGCCCTATAAAAATATTTTCTTGGGCTGCACATAATTTTTCTTGTCATCTTATCTGTAGGATAGATGTTGGGCTTTTAGCTTTTGTGCATTTTTTTCTGACCCTTGCCTTGGTTGTTTCCCAACATTTGGAGCTGTTGTATTTGGGAGATTTTCTTGCAAATTACTTTAGTGGCCCTTTCCGTGTGACAGCCCTGCTGAGGACAGCCCATCTCCTCTTGTATGAGGGGAAGACAGTGGCCCCTCTCGGATGGCTTGAGGGAAATCCCCCCATGGACCACAACCAGAAGACCAAGGTCTGCAGACCCATGGCCCAAGGCAACTGACATGGTGGCCAGCAAGGCATGGCCATCTATGTTCCTCTCTCCTGGCTGCTGTAATAGGTAGCAGTCACTCTGCTCTTCTCCGTTTTCTCTGGAGGTGGATGGGATTGTGTGATGGAATGTGAATTTTGTTCAAGGAGATGTGCCCAGAGATTATGAGTGGTTGCTGTGAAAGATTAACTTCCTTACATATACATGGGGCTTTCTATAATCTTAGTGCATAGCCTAGAGATATTCATATATTTTTCTTTGTATCAGGTGTATCTCTTATGCAAGGATCACTCAGATGTCAATTAACTATCTATGAAAATGAGTTTTAAGGAATTTGGACTGCTGGCAAGAGAGATGGATTGGTCAGGGAGCAGCAGCAAACCGTTTATCCCAGCCTTGAGGGAAGACAAAAATCATTGGACAAATTAGATTTCTGGCAGATCTTATAACAAGGATACATTTGAAAATTCTAACCAAAATTGCAGTATAAGGTCAAACTATATTAAATTAATTTGTTTCCTGATAAAAAACTATTTCCTATGTAAATTAAGGCTGTCTTCTGCCTTGTCATGGTTCCTGTTTGGATTTGTTTCAAAGATGAATGAGTAAAAGAAAAAAAAATGTAATTTAAGGAATCTGGTTTTTTGCCAGAAAAAGATTTAGTTCTCCATTTTAGTCAAATTTTTTTTACTGTTATAATCCCTTGAGAAAGAGTATAGGCTCCAGTGCTACAGTTTTAAAGAAGAATTAATGTGCATTTTCTGAAGTTTCATGGTATGTGAGATCACAGCTCAGATGCCATTAGGAAAGGGTATTCTCTTCCACAACCTGTCTTTGTCAGGCACTGTGGCTGGGCAGCCAATGCCCTTCCCTCCAGCTCTTTTTTTTTTTCCACAGAGGTTTTTTAAAGTGGAGCCACATCTGAGGAACTTGGATCTCCTTCCCAGAAGTCTCCTTTGTACCCAGCTCCATGTGCCCCAGCACTGCTGAGCACCAGCTACTCCAGTCCCTGCTGGTAGCTCAAAAGTAGGGGCAGCCACTGCTGGAAAGCATGTTAGGACTGATCCCCAAGCAGAGATGTGTCTTGTTTTATGTCTCAGGGCTGGTGCACTTCTGCTTGGAGAACAGGCTGAGATCATTGGGGTTGTTAAGCCTTAAGAAGGGAAGGCTTAGTGACGATGCCTTAGAGCCCCTTCTAGTTCCTAAAGGGGCTACAGAGAAGCTGGGGAAGGACTCTAGATTAGGGTGTAGGTTGACAGGATGAGCAGGGAGGGTTTTAAACTGAAAGAGAGAAGAAATTCTTGACTGTGAGAGTGGTGAGACCCCAACTCAGGTTGCCTAGAAAAGCTGTCGATGCCCTGTCCCTGGAGGTGTTTAAGTCTGGGCTGGATGGGACTTTGAGTAACTTGGTATGGTGGGAGGTGTTTCTTCCTGTGGCAGGAGGGTTGGAACTGGATGATCTTTATGGTCAATTCCAACAGAAACCATTCTGTGAATCTGTGTGTGAAGCTGGTTTACATGGTAACAAGGAGTTTCAGTAGGGTTTGGGCATACGTTGTACGTAGGATTTTATTTTATTATTTCTTGATGTGAGCGCTTGTCAAATTGATGAATGTCCTTCCAGCCAAATAAAATTAGTTCAGGAAATTTGTTGTTTACCACATCTGAACATAATGAAAAATTTAGAAACATGTCAATTTCAATTCTCATTTTCTTGTTTGCTGGCCTTCAGCAACTTCTAAAAGCAACAGCTTTGTTTTTAGAGTTGTACAGCAGAAATACATCATTTAGAACAGCAAAGCAAGCACCTGGTGCTAGAATTGTTGAGTTGTTCTGGTCAGTTTGTGGTAGCTGGAGAAATAGCTGGGAACTTTCCTCCGTGGTCTGCAGGGTGTTGTGTTGCTTTAGCCAATGACTTACAGACAAAGATACTCCTATAACTCTAAGCTAATTGTGTCCATTCTTTTTTTCAGGGTCGATGCTCAAGGGAAAACTGCAAATATCTTCACCCACCACCACACTTAAAAACGCAGCTGGAGATAAATGGACGCAATAACCTGATTCAGCAGAAGAATATGGCCATGCTGGCCCAGCAGATGCAGCTTGCCAATGCCATGATGCCTGGTGCCCCATTGCAGCCTGTGGTATGTGCACTTTCTGGTGTTGATCAATGAGTACAATGAGTTGTAGCTGCAATAAGTTAGCTGATGTGCTGTGTTATGTATTGGTAAAATCCTGCAAACATCAGGTACTGGTGGAGAAATCAAACACAATGAATTTGTAGTCTGCATGTCTTTCTCTAATTCTCCCTTGCTTGAAATAATATTGTAAATTTAATTCATTTGATAATAATTTGTAAATGTAATTATTTTTTGCAACTTATTTCTTAAAATCAAGAAGCTGAGTGATCTACATGGGGTTTTCTTAGACAGATGGTTCCTTTGCAACTTCCACATATTCTAGGAGATTCCTGGGTTTAAGAAAATTTCCCACTGGATGTTTTCCATTCACTGAGGGGAAACTTCTCAGGGAATTATTTGCTGGAATTTGACTTTGGTTTCCATAGCACGTTGTCGGGCAGAGCAGAGAACTTTCCTTGAGTGATGTACGGTGCTTGTCAGTCTGACCTGCACCATCACAACTCAGCATTGCAGGAGGAGGAGAGGTTCAGTTCATCATACTTCTACAGAAAGCCAAGGGATGGGAGAAGGAGAATCAGTCAGAAATCTCATCTGGTCGCAGTAAAATGTGATCATATATTACCTCATACCTGTTTCTGCTGTACCTTAGCAAGGAATCGCAGTGCAGTTCCACAGAGTTGATTGCTGTGGTGAAGTTTCTTGCTCTGCAGCAATCCCTTCGTTCAGCAAATGTCAGGATGATTGGCACCCACCTGCCGTGCACCTACGCCTTTGGGAGCAGAACACCCTGTGCCAGATCCCTCTCTAATGCAATCCAGAGAGGTCATTTGAGCTAACCTATGGATAAATTTGGCCCAGAACGCTTCTGATACAAATTTCTAGCTCAGACATTAGAGGGTACTGATTAATGCATGCGCGAGACTGGCATTGATTAATGTATGAACAAGGCTGGTATATTCCAAATAAAAAGGCAAGCAGTGCTCCCTTAGCTCCCCTCTCTTTCAGCTGGTAAAATGACAGCAAAGGAAGAAATAAATTGGGGGAAAAAAAATATATAAGTTCAAATATATATATGTACATACATATATACACACAGATAAATTTATCTGCATTAGCACTTCTCTGAAAGTCCTTTTATCCCTTCCTTGGTGCAAAAGATAAAATTTAGGGAGCTTGATTTATCTCTAGATGCTTTCCATTAGAAAACCTGTGTTCACACTTTTAGATGAGTTCTTCAGCTTTTATTTCAAAAACCGCAGTGACATTAATACTCCTCAAAATATAGCTGAATCCTTAGGAAAAATCATCTCAGGAGAAGTTTTGTGAATCTGCATGATTCCACTAAAAATAACGTAGTGTATTTGTTTGGGTTGATAGAACTATTTTCTCACAGAACTTCATGCCTCAGCTCTTTCACGAAAAAAGCAGAAAATTCGGTCGTAGGGTTGGCACAGTAAATTGACTTTAGCACAGGCTGAGAAGATACCACGTTTTGTTTTTCTCTCTTTTGATTGGCTTTTCTTGAAACAAAACTGCCTGTATCACCAAGGCGAGGGGATGAGCTGAGGCAGCATCAGCGCCCAGGCAGCGAATGCTGCGGCACCGCAGTGCTTCGGGGGATGCCCCGGCGCTGCCGCACAGCCGCCTCCTCACTCCCTTCCGCTTGTGCCCGCTCCTGATAGCTTTTGGATTGGAGACAGAGTTAACTGTCCGTACAGCCAGACGGCTCTCGAGCAGGCTGTGCTTTACGTGCTTTAACTCCAGAGCAGCTTCTAAGATGATTTCCTCAATTTTGACAGCTCAAAACAGGCACGTGCCAAAATTCCATTTTTGTTTTCTGGTCGGAGTACAGTGATGCAGCCTTAGTGCCAGTGAAATTTTGTTTGAGACTGTGAGAAAAAATAATGTAGACAAAGCAAGACCGTTGCTTAAAATATTCTTCTCTATTAACCTTTTTGTTTCATGAACTGTAACCAAATAGGACTCTCTCAGGTCTATACAAAGCACACACCAACAATTGTTTAACATGAAAAAAACACAAACTAATGCAGTCCTTTGAATCAATACTCCTTTTTAACGAAAAGAGAGGCTAGTGTGAAGATAGCATTTAAATAAAATTTAAATTCTCCAATTTGATAAGCAGCAGAATTTAAATCAGTGTGTCTTGAAATGCAGTACAAACCTCCTGCCTGTGCCTGTTTGATTTCTGTGTGCATCACTAGAATTCAGACATTCCAGACTGGGGAATTTCAGAATTCAGTCTCATTCAATACAAGTATTCACAGCCAGACCCATTGGCTGTCCCTGCAACAGCCTTCCAAATGCGTCATTCTATTAATTTGGCTGTAAAATTACTTTATTTTTTAGCACAGTTGAAAGGGATGTTATTTCAGGCTTTTCTAGTGAGTGATTTACATCGTCCCATCTAACAATGCATCAGTTGGTTTGTTTTGTTTTACAAAGGTCTATATATCCAGTGCTTTAATAAAAGTAAATGAGCTAGCCTAATGAGGAATTCTAATTTGGTAAGGAGAGCAATAGGATCCTTTCACTCATATTTCTTTTTGGTGAATGTCTCAATTATCTCAGTTACAAGTAATGTTTGTGGATTTTTTCTCATATTTATAGTTTAATTTTTTATCTGTCTTTTGCTGGCACTTATGGAAGGGGATTGCATATCCTGCTGGCTCCAGGCACTGAGACCCTGAGGAAGAGCAGCTTGGGGCAGCTCTACCCTCCTTGTAAAGCAGTTTATGGGGAGCTGGGCTGGTAGTTGGGAATGGGTTTCTGCAGAGCTCCAAGGCCCTGCCCTTCCTGTGGTTGTGTCTGGATATTCCAGGGAGCTGTAGGTTACTGATTTTGTGTATTAGGTGCCCTGCGCTTCCCTTGGGTTGGCAAGTGCTCAGTAGATGACTCTTAGAAGATACTTTAAACAAGTCCAGCTCCAAGTCTGACCGGGATCCTCCCATCTCTGCCCTCTGGCATGGCATTGAGGTCCCAATTCTGACTAGTTTGTAGTTCTAGGCTGACCTTTCGCTGATGCCTGGAGTGACAGCAGTGTACCACTTTTCCTCATCCTGCAGCCCAGAGACAGTGCTGGGGACAGTCCCTGGGGAGATTCTGTCTCTGCCATCTGTCCTCAGGGCCACTCTGTGGCCAAAATTTTTTTCCTGGGTGCAGGAGCTTTTGAGTAGCTTTATGCCCTGGCAGATTCCTCTGCTACTAAGAGGGGGTTGTGGGCTGCACAGGTTTCACTGCTGCACAGTCTGTTTCTGCCAGCATTGTGGCTCTGAGCCTGGGCTGAACAACTGTAGGATGGCTTTTTATCTCCTAATTTACATCTGTATAGCTCATTGCAAAGTACCTGTGAGTTTCAGAATAATATGAAGTAGCTGTGATAAAATACCTTATTACTTTGTGTGATCTAAAGGCTGCAGGATATTTATATTTATATTAATATAAAATTATCTCAGTAGACAACAAATGGGTAGTCTTTTATTTACTGTACAATGAGTATATTGGGCAGAAATCAAACACTGATAGCTCCTAAGTTGCATACTAACAGACTGATTCATAGTTTTATTTTCGTTGTTCATTATTATATTGCTGATAACAGTAATGAGAAGTGAAGTTAATTAATAGCATATTATAGATTAATATTTTACTTCCTGTAAAATCTGCTCATTTGTTTTTCTTTGACATGGTTGAAGAACCAGCAACATTGAAACAATTATTCCCATTTACACAACTTTCAGTCTCCTTCCTTCAGTAATGTGTTTTTCTCCAGTGTTTTCAATTGGGCCTGTTCCTTGCTTCCAAAGTGTTCAGTCATTTCCTCAGGAATACAAAAACATGTGATGTTATATGTTTTCTGGCTTGAACAGATACGAAGTAGAGAAAAAGAGACATGTTCACTCTGTAATTGTTTTTCCCTCTGAAAATTAGTTTGGAAGAAAAAACTGAATGCCTTGTGTAACTACTTTATTTAGATACTAGAGATAAACACTCCAGACTAAATTTTATTTGGCAATTACACTGGTAGTGCAGTGCCTTTTCGTTCAGCAGGACAGAAGAGTTATTTAATCTCTACTGCAGTGTAACAGCTCCGCATTTGGTCTTACAGTATTATTTGGCTTTCTTCATCCAATTATCTTCACAACATGTGATAGCCTACAAGGGCATCTGACTCTTTTTCTGTAAACAAGCAAACAATCAAAAAAACCCTGGTATTTCTATGCTTTCTATTTCTTTGGCTTAATGTTTTAGTCTAAAGAAAGAGTATCCTTGATGCAGTTCATTTTTTTCTGAATATCTGTGTGGACAGCCTGTGTAATTTTGCAGGCAAAAATTATTACAGTTATCTGGTCTTGTTCTTGTATTAAAACTTCGTAATTTCTGAACCAGTGCTGTCTGTCATCAGGATCAGAAATGTATTTATCTAGGCCTTAAGTCAAGTGTGGTTTGATTGTAGAATCATAGAATAGTTTGGGTCGGAAGGGACCTTAAAGATCATCGAGTTCCAACCCCGCTGCCATAGACAGGGATACCTCCCACTAGATCGTGCTGCTCTGTGCCATGTTCTGCCTGGTCTTGAACACCTCCAGAGAGGGGGCGTCCACAACCTCTCTGGGTAACCTGTTCAAGTGTTTGGTACCCCCAAACTAGAATAATTTAGGTAGGACAACCTGAAAATTAAGGAGTAACTTACATAAACAGATTGCTCAAACAAAAATCCATGAAACAAAAAGGTCTTGCCCAAAACGCACTGCCATTGTTGTCCATATGTATAAATAATGTGGAATATGCAGAACACTTCAAAGGAAAATGCACTCCATCTGCAAATCTGCCACAAGGAAAAGGCTAGAATGCTTCTTGATGCTTCTTGATGGTGCGTCAAGGCTCTCACACAGTTGCTTTTTTTCCTGTGAGCAGATGATTGTACACATTTTGGATATGTCCTTCTAGGAGCCTCATGCTTCAACTTATATCCGTGGAGAGTGCTCTCTTACAGAGGCACTGCTCAAGCGCACATCAAATGGAAGTTTGCTCCAAGAGCTGTTGTGTGTTGCAAGGGTGTAGGGGAAACTTCAGGAGAACCAGCTGATACTGGTGGGTGATGCCTGTCCTCACTATCTTCATGTGCAAACTTTGCATGGATGTTCTTCCTACCTACAAACACAACAAATGCTGCTTTCCCTCTGGTAACAGTACTCACCATTACTGTGCTGAAGATGACAACCAAGAAGTTACTATGCTTATAGCACGGGCAAGTATATATGTATTTAAAGTGTCTGTTTTCTTTCCTTTGATTGCAGCCAATGTTTTCCGTTGCACCGAGCTTAGCCACCAATGCATCAGCTGCCTTCAACCCCTATCTGGGGCCTGTGTCCCCAGGCCTGGTCCCAGCGGAGATCCTGCCCACTGCCCCGATGCTGGTGACAGGGAACCCTGGTGTCCCAGTTCCTGCCGCTGCTGCTGCCGCTGCCCAGAAGCTGATGAGGACAGACAGGCTGGAGGTAGGGGCTGATAATGTGTAGCTTGTTCTCACAAGCTGTATCATTTATTATGTATCCTAGATATAAAATACTTTTCTTGCAAAAGAAAATAATGCAGGATTCAGTTCAGCTGATAATGTCATTTCTTGGTGATGGGTAGGAATAGGGAGGGAGTGACTGAGTGATCATACAGTAAATTTATGCTAACCGTTCTGCTTCAGACCCTCCGTTGCAGAAAGAAATGGAAATGCTGAGCTGTTTTAGGAATTACTGCAGCAGCAACAAGAGCACCTCAAAACTTTGAGTTTATGCCCCGGTGTGAGTGTGCAGGTTGCACAGACATGGGTGCAGAGCATGAGGGCTGGGTGTAAAGGCAGAGAAGATGGCTTTCAGCCTCTCTCTTCCTCTCTCTCTGGACAGTTTGTGCCAACACTGTCCTGCTGGGCTCCCACACCCGGTTTTCAGCCTTGCTACAACCCTGACAATGGTTAGTGCTCTCTAGCTGCTCCTCTCCCTCGTCCCGAATCTTTCTTATCTGAAAGACCTGACAGTCTTTTTGGCACCTTATCAGTGCTGCAGCGGTGTGGGTGGTGAGCCAGCGACATGCTGTGGCTGCCACGTGCTTGAGGCATGCTGGTGAGCACAGCCGGTGTGTTGGTAAGCACAGCCTGTGAGCACAGCCCCAGTACAGCCAGTGAACACAGCCCCAGTGGGCACAGCTTGTGAGTATAGTCTGCAAGCACAGCCACAAGCAGTCTGAGCACAGTTTGCAAGCACAGCCAATGCGCAGGAGCTTGGCTGTCCCATTCGAGCCTGATGGTTAACAAGCAGCGATGGAAAAGGGTGAACAGGCAGGGCGATCTGCTGTCACCCCATTTCTCTGTGGGCCACAGCTAATGGTACTGTCCCTCTCTAACACTGCAGCAGATTCCATCCAGTGGTGGAGAAAGTTGAAGTGTACCATGTCCCATCCCTGCAGCTCCAGCCCTTTGTTCCCACCCGAGCAGCCAGTGCTGAGCACTGGTGTACAATAGCAGGTCTCTGAGATTCTAGTGCTCTTCTCTGGGTGGGGAGGGGGCTCAGAGATGTTGGGGTGAATGGAGTTAGTCTGCTCCTGGATGTGATGCCTGAGCCCAGGGAGTGTAATGGGAGAGGCATCTCTGTTTTAGAACTGTAAGTTGTAATTGTAATGTTTTTCCTTCTGCCCATGCATCTACATTAACAGGAATTCATTTTCCTCACAAGGAAAATTAACTCCTTTTTGTTATTTGGTTCTCTGACTGACAAGCTACTGCTCAGAAGGCTGCAAGCTGGGTGAAATGGAGGGTCATCTGGCAGCAAGCATTTCCCACTGCCACTGTCACTATTCTGAGAGCTCACGTCACCACAGGTTCCCCTTCTGCAGGATCACATCATTTCCCTTTTTAGAGATGTTTTCTCCAAGGAAAGTGTTCCCCAAAGTGCGGTCAGGTTACAGGAGAGGCAGCCGTGCTGAGCCGAGAGCTGGCGCACAGATGGCTGTTTCAAATCCCCAAGGGATGTTTTTCTTTTGAGGACCCTATTTCACGGTGGATACCTGCCAGAGGTGGTTGAAAACCAAAGTGCAGTTAGATAAATTCATAAATAAATCATATTAGGTTCAGAAATTAGTACCAAGAGGAGGATGTTGATGGCGGTGAGCTCTTTGGGCTGCAGCACCGAGCCTGGCTGCTGTGTTTGATGGTGCTTCCACTCATGCAAGGGCTATGGCACTGGTTAGTGATGATGGGAACATGGACTGAAGAGCTTTCTGTTCATAATCAGGAGCAGGACATACCAGAAGTTCCTGAGCACCAGCTCTGCCCCATGGCCAGGGAAGTGCATCTGTCAGTGACAGTTCAAGAGAGGCTGTGTGGGACAGCTCTTCATGTGGAGCCTCTGGGGCAGAGCTTGTTCTGGCCAACAGACTGGGGGCAAAGCCCATGGGGAGCTAATGAAATCTGTGACTTAAGCAGGCAGGATTTTGTCTTCTGGACAGTTGCTTTTTCTTTACAAATCTATTTAGAGAAGTGCAGTTTCAATAGGGAGATACGTAGGTGATGCTTTCCTGTGCATTGGTCATTTAATATGGAGTAGCCAAATTTAGTACACACATACCAAATAAGCTTTTATGACTAGCACAACATTTTAATGTACTTCATAGATTACAGAAATGCATAAATGATTTGAAAGATTTTGTGTGGTCTGGTTGCTGCCTTTTAGAGAAGCTGATGTGCATCTACCTGCTCTTTAAGTGAGCATGTTGCTGCCTGTATTGTCATTTGTTATGTCATGATCAGAGAGCTTTATATGGCTTAGCTCACTCTCCCTTGGAATGAACTGTCCCCAAGAAAAATAACTGCTATGATGTTAGCATCTAATCTTGGAATATGATTTGTTCGGCTTAGAATTTTAAAAACTTATTTTCAAGAATGATGTGCTCTGGTGTTAATGCATTTAGGACATGTGTTCTGGGATACTGAATCAGACTGTTCCACAACTAAAAGCTTGTATTACATATACCTAGGATTACACAAATCTGCCCAACAGTGTGCCTGGTCTTCTGAATTAATATGAGTATTTGTAAGGTAAGATTGATGACTGTTAAATAAAGCAGGGAGCTTGTTTTAATACATATTTGGACTGTGTCTCCCGTACAGAGACATGCAGATGTTTGGGTGTGCGGTATGTTCAACCACTCCCATAAGGAGTCTGGATCTCAGGATGGAAATTTCGTGGGTTGAGGCTCTTCCTCAATCTCTTCTCCTGCCAGAAATAGCTTAAATAGAAGTGTGGCTCTTCCAGTGAACTAGGAGAGAAGTGACAAGAATGGGGAAGTGAGAGAGAAAGGAATTGCCTAACCATTTTATTTAAAACTCGTGTTTCTGTTTGAATGCCATCATTTTCTATGAGAAATATTCAAGAATCAAGAATGACCACAACTAAGCAGCTCTTTCCTGCTTGTTTCATAAATATCTTTTTCCAGAAAGAAGCAGCTTAGAAGCTCTTGGAGATTTTCAGATCTTGGATAATCAAGAAAATCTGACCTAGTAGTGCTGTTTGTTTTAACATTCAGAACGTACTGGATTAATATTATGCTCATTTTGATAAATTCTCTTTGAGACAGAGAATGAGACCAGAGAAGTGATGCACTGAGGGCAGGATCTCAGATCTCAGCCAAAGCTCTGCTCACTTTTGAGCAGCACTGTGGGATGTCTGCCATGGCTGAAGTGACATGGCAGGTGTCTCCCTACCAGGGTGGACAACTTGAATCCCAGCAGGAGCAGTCAGAATAAACTCAGCCTAAAGTTAAAAGTTAGTTAAATTACGATGACTCAGTACTATTGACGCATTAACTCAGTGTTTTTGCGGACATGCTAAGAGATGTACAGATGCCTCTTTTTTGTTTGTTTGTTTCTTAGCATAATGTGTTGAAAGTTATGCTAGTAACTACAGGGCTACTAATAAATAACTATGTGAAAAGCCCCCTCCAGATCTGAATGACCAGGGAGCTTTGCTCAGGCAGGTGAATGAGTTATTACCACATGCCTGTGGCAAAAAAACCCCATCACTTTCAATGCTTGCTTTTAAACAAGAGATGCAAACATTCTTGGCTACCATCACAGTGTTTGAAAAGCCATTGTTGGTCACACTGATTAGAAGAACCAGCACAATTATGATTTGCCTCTGACTGCTGTAAAGCATCATTCTGAGGTCTTTTAAGGAGCATTGAGAGCCTCATTCATTGCTTTATCTCAGCTACTTTGTGACAGCTCTGTCAAAATTTACTATGGACATGCCAAAGATTGTCTTTATCTGCTTATTTCAGTTTTCTGGCCGTTCTTTGCTTTTTAAATGTGATAAAATTAGCTCATCTCTGGATGTTTCTTACTTCTCTCTCTGTATATATAGATACTTCTCCATATACACACACACACATTATTTATATGTACTTGTTTATATCTTTGTGTTACTAATGAAGTAGTTCTTGGAATGGTTTTGAGATCTCAGTTTTGTGGATCACCAATGCAAGACAAAAAACAAACGCAGTCAACTGACATTAACTGCATCATTTGTCTTCAAAGGAAAAAAATTTGGGCAACTTCTAGACTGCAAAGAAATAATCAAAGTAAATTCCCCATTTTTTTTCCTAATTGAGATGTTCTGTGTTTGGGTAGAAGGCATCAGTTCATGGCCTAGAAAGTACTCCTAGATGATGAAAGAGGGAGAGCAGTGCCTCAGGGAGTGGGGCTGACCAGCCAGACCAGCTCCCTTGGAGAACCCGTGGTGTGCCAGCTCAATTGGATGTATGCTTGTGAGTGAGGGAGAAAGAGACCAGGAGTCCTGTGTGAACAGGGCTGGTGCTGGCACCCAGCAGATGCCAGAAGCAGACTTGTGGTTTTTGATGGCTTAAACCAGCATCCTCTCCTTCCCCAGTCATTTCCAGCATTGTGCTGGCTGGCAAGGTGGTCCATACTGCTGCATGGGGAGTAGACCAGGGAAGGGATCTAGCTGCAGAAGCACCTGGAAGGCAGGTTATTTTCCAGCTGAGGAATTTGCCCATTCTGTTTCACATGTGCTGCAGAAATGGTTCTGCAGACATTGAGCTGTGAGTGGAATGGCCACAGAGTGGAACGAGAGCAATAGAGATACCTGAACTGGCTCATTTGGCTCCCCTGGAAGGATACATCCAGAGTCTATTGCTGCATGGAAAAAGACTATAAATAGGGTCATGCTGGAATGACCCTGGAAAAATGGATATTTCCTGCAAGCAGTTTCACAAATGGCATTGCTGTTGTCCTTTGGGGGGTGTAATTTCATAGGTCTTGGGTGATGGACAGCTGGCACTTAAAAGCAGCACAGGGGTTAAAAAGCAGCTAGAGCCCTAGCGTGGATAGAAACCAAATAACAACCAAATTTGGTTTGTTGGAGGGATCAAAGCCAAGGCCCCTGAGGAAATTCTGATGATCCAAGCTCATGGGCACCCCCCTTTAAAAGGAAATTCCAGCCACTAAAGCAGTTTTATTTTTATACAAACTTGGTTGCTTTTGTCCCCGTTTCCTATAGTCTTTGGAAAACTAAAATGACAGAATGCGTTTTTGTTGGCAGTTTGTCAAAAGCTGAAAAGAACACACGGGCACGAAAAGAACATGTCGTTTTATTTGAACATAAGGTTTGAAAGGTGTGTGAGAAGGGACCCGATGCTTGTCACATTGGTGATGCTGATGGTGGTTAGAGGTTTGGAAGGGGTCTGTGCTGGCCGAGACAGCAGGGATGCTGCAGGGGGTGCCCTCCAGGCAGGCAGGTTTCTTTGTGCAATTTATGATCCCTTCGGCTTCATTTGGCTGCTGTCACGCGGCAGTGGTGTGGCACTGGGAACCGTGACAGTTCTGGCTGCAGTTTCTGCTCTTTCCCAGTGTGAGCCACCTTCCACCAATCCACAGGCCGATCCCAGGCAGCCCAGGAGAGGCGGTCGCCACTGCGAGTTTTGGATTGCCCTCTCGTGGCAGATGCCTGGATTTGGGGGGCCGGTGCAGGCTCTGAGAAGCCGATGAATGCAGTTCGCTCCCCGGTACTGGCATGAAGCAGCCGTCCAGTGTGGTGCCTACAGCGACCACATGGTCATCCTTCTGGTACCTCCTTCATTAATGCATTGAGCATTGCTAACTCAGGCACAGGTGATGTCAGTGGAGACTGAATGTGAACAAGCACCATGGTTACAGCTTGGGGTTATCTCTGAGAGGTAGCCACAGCATGTCTCTCCAGAAAACACAAAAAGTCCTGGTGGTGACTAAGTATGCATCAAAATAAAACCTGCTGTGTGCTTGGCTCTTGATCCGGCCGGGGTTTGGTGCTCTTTGACATCAGAAGTGGGTTCAGAGAAGCTGTGTCCCTGCTGCCGGGGAGCTGAGCCCACTGTCCCACCACCATTGTGGTCCTCCTAGTGCTAGGCACCCATCCTCACAACACTATCAGATGTTCAGAAATCCTGATTGTGCTCCAAGCTGTGCAACACCCATCGCCCAAATTCAGTGATTTTATTTTCCTGCTGTCACAGGTATGTCGAGAGTACCAGCGTGGCAACTGCAACAGGGGAGAGAATGACTGCCGGTTTGCTCACCCCGCCGACAGCGCCATGATTGACACCAATGACAACACAGTCACTGTCTGCATGGATTACATCAAAGGGAGATGCTCACGGGAAAAGTGCAAATATTTTCACCCTCCTGCACACCTGCAAGCCAAGATCAAGGCTGCCCAGTACCAGGTTAACCAAGCTGCAGCTGCCCAAGCAGCAGCGACTGCAGCTGCCATGGTGAGTCCAGAAGAAGCCTCTAGAACAGAAGTATAAAAGAGACAATAATAGATGTTTTAGCTGTTCTTGCTGGAGTGGGGGGTGCGTTTGCTCGGGGATCCCAGTCTTGACCCGGTGCGGTGAGCTTTCTCAGCATGTGGTGCCAGATCTGCTCTTAAGTAGTTTCAGACCATTAAGGTGTTTCACTAATTTTGCCTGCTGATGTACAGAGTATCTATATGTACATATATGTGTGCATATTTGTGTGTGTGTGTACATGTGCGTGCATATATGTATATATAGTTTATTGTATGTTTGTGTGTGGGTAGATGTGTATCTATCTAGTTGCACAGATAGATAAACCCCTATTTCAGTTACCCTGAGTCCATCCTTATAGAGGCTTAGTTCGAAGTGGATCTTACTGTCTTAATCCTGTTTCTGGCCCATCTGCCCCAGTCCCCTCCATCCCCCCCTTCCCACCACGGGCTGTCGGCAGCTCTCGCAGGGCATTAGAACAACCCCCGTAGCTGCAGCACCCAGTCCGGAACCTCTCGGGGGCTGGTTTCCCCACCCGGGGTGGCCAGCCCCCGGCACAGGGCAGTGGTGGCACGTTGTCCCATCTGCGGAGCCCCATGGGGTGTGGGAAGAGGCGCACGGCGGGCGCAGCGGCAGCGGCATGG
>VZTY01011741.1:581606-629906 GCA_013400935.1 Turnix velox | reverse complement strand
GCGGCCGGTGGGGTCCGGTGGCGGGGAGCCCCCTTTCTGCTCCCGTCCCGCCGTCAGCCCCGCACCTGGCCGGCCGGCCCCCCTGTGCATGCCTAGTCTTGTTACCGTTGTACACGGCATCCGGTGATTTGTTTTTATTTGTTTTTTCTCACCTACCCAAATGCACTGCTGCCCCCATGATGCACCTCTGCTTGCTGTTTATGTTAATGCGCTTGACCCCACTGGCCATTGCCATCATGTGCTCGCTGCCTGCTAATTAAGACTCAGTCGGCTGTCAAATCACTGAAGCGACCCCTCGAGGCAACCTTTGACCTGGTACTATGACCTTTCACCTTTTAGCTTGGCATGTAGCTGTATCGTAGAGTCGAGTTTGGGGTTTATGGCTAGAAATGGAATCCTGGTTTTCCCTCCCCCGATACCCGGCGAGGGGCGCGGGGGCGACCAGGCTGGGCTGGGCCAGACTCTGGAGCGGGATCTCACCGCCTCCGCGCCCCCCGTCCCCTTGCTGTCCCCTTCCCAAACCCCTGTCCCATCCCCTCCTGAGGGTGCCGTGCGGGCGGCGCAGGGTGCGTTGGCATGGCTTGATGGCGCGGAGGCAGCCCGGGGGTGCTCTGCATGTCCGGGCAGGCGCTGGGGCCGGGGAGTGGGTTGTCGCCAGCGGCCTCGCCATCCGCTCCGGACGGTGACTATTAACATCGCTTCTACCTGTTGATCCTCATGGAGCTCGCAGTGCTGCTTCCCCTACCCCAATAGCCTCGCTCCTGACCAAGTCCCTGAAGCTTTACAGTAGTGTAATTCCTATGGCAGTTCCTATAATGTACAGCTCCCACACGTTCCCTGTGCCGCTGTAATGGTAGGCTCCAGTAGTGCTCCCTTGTAAAGCTTTTACCTCACCTTTTATTTGATAGTGAAGTCTGCTATGCTGCTTGCTTGCTCATGGATAAACATGGTGCTGCCTGTTTTTTTTGCCTTCTACTGATTTTTCTTTTTTCCTTTCTCTCTTTCTTTGTCTTCTCCCTCCCATCCTCCTCCTCCACACCTCCACCACCCCTCTTTTTTTTTTTTTTCTTTATTTTACTGTACTTTTATTTTTATACTCATCCATCATTCAGGGAATTCCTCAAGCTGTACTTCCCCCTTTACCAAAGAGGCCTGCGCTTGAAAAAACCAATGGTGCCACTGCAGTCTTTAACACTGGTATTTTCCAATACCAGCAAGCTCTTGCCAACATGCAGTTACAGCAGCATACAGCCTTTCTCCCACCAGGTAAGTGCTTCTCATTTGCCTTTTTCTGGGGAGGTAGAAGGGGCAATTCTGGACAAAAATAGCTGGGGAGATAACCATGTGTTCCTGGTGACAAATGCATAGAGGGACTTGAGCAGCGGCCACTGGTGTCTGGGCACCTGGCACATGGTGCAGGCAGCCTCTCTCCCCACTAAGACACTGCTGTGCCAGGGTGCTGTGGGCAGAAGAGGTGCTGACTGCAGGAAGGCTGGCTACTCTCTGCTTCTTTCAGAAGCTGGGTGGGTGTTTTCCAGTCTAACAGAAAATCAGTGTCATGCTCTGTCATCCCAAATCAGAACTTGAAACCTCCTCTCTCTTTCCTCTTCGTTAATTAACTTCTCTTTGTTATACATCTCTTGTATTTGTTTCTCTTTGCTGTAAGACCCCTTTGCCTTTGTGTGCTTAGCAACAGTTGTTCTGAGCCACACATTTGAAGTTTTCAAATTTAATTATGGTGCAGTGATCATAAAAGGCACAGGCAGGCATTCCCACAGGTAGACTAATCATGAACCTACACAAAAAATCAAGATCCAGGCCTCTGGCACTAAAGATTTTGGACTGATTGTGGACTAAGCAGAACCAAGGTGCACTTGTTCTTATTCAAGTGATCAAATCTACACTTGTCCCAGCATAACTTCTGAGGAATTGATGCCTGTAATTTTTACAGTAAGCAGAAATACCTTCTGAGAGCAAGTGATGGGCCTTGAAGTTGGAATATATGTCTTGGTTCTGCAACAGCACTTAAGGGGAAAAATATGTATCTAGTATATCAAAGGAATTTTTGCCTACATTAACACCACTGAACTCATATTAAAACATAACTATTGTTCTAGGAGATACACAGAGGATGTCTGATACTAGATTGTACTCAATATTGGAAGGAGTCTGTGCCAACAGCCCTTCATAATGCTGGCTACTTAAGGGCAGAGGAGAAAACAAAATACAGCTATTCAATCCTTAGCAAAAAAATAAAATAAAGGATTTTATCCTCTGCACTTTTGAGAAGTATGTTTCTAGGAATTCGTATAATGCCTTTTACCATTCTTTCTTGATATGGCACACAACCAACACATACAATTCAAATTGTGTAAAAATCAGTTACTTGATATAATACATTGTAATAACTTACTTAGGTTCCAAAAGTGCAGCACAGCTATTAGTAAGACCTTGTTGGAGAGCTTGTTGGAGTCAACAGAAATATTCTGACTAAGCTGTAGGTCGGATCTCTAACCCAGACACTAAAATTCATACAAGAATGCTTATGTAGTCACAGTCCTTCCTGTAGATGTTAAACAGTTTTGTAGATTTCTTTTGGCAAAGCATAAGTGATGTAATTAGTAAACACAGAATTTTCCAACTCCCATTAATCAGCAAGGGGCTGGATGTTTTCTGGAAGAGCTCAAGCTGCTTTGAATCACATCCTTTGAACTTAGGAGCTCAGGTTAGGGTTGGTGTCCATCAGACCTAGTTTGTCCTACATCACTGTCTGCGGTCTTTCACGTCAATTCTTACACACCACCTACCTCATTTTCCTCCAGCAAATCCTCACTGAAACCTACAGCAGTTCATGCAGTGGTTCTTGATGTTTTATATGACCTTTCTTGAGGATTATTGTATGTTAAACAAGAAAAGCAAAGGATCGTTTTGGATGGGCTTTTTACATTTTTCACATAGCAGCAGTTTGAGCTTTCCAGTAATACAGTACTTTTTTGAAAGACCAAAAATACTATTTTCCAGCTTGCCCTTTTTAGTTTTCCCCACTTACATTAACTAGAAACTGTTTGTGCATAGTCATCTGGAAATAGAGTTTCTCCATGAGCCCCTAAGAATTGAAGGGGGAGCACAGGGGAGAGGCCTCAACTCGACTGCCATGGAGCAAAGGCAGGTTAATTCGTTGAAGTATGGACTAAAGTGATGTTTTTGAGGCTCAGACAATCACACTCATGTGTTCTTAGTTGCTTCAGCTACAACAGGTGAAAATGCAACAGGTCTGGAGAGAAGAGCACACAGAATCTACATGGAGTTGGCATGTGCTTCTCCTCTCTGCAGAGCATTTTCACCCTCAAGTGTTTTCCACTCATGTTCCAGACAAACCCTGATACTTCTTCTAAGTCATACACATAATTCTGACTGCCTGTGTGCAAGGTCATATGAAAGCAAATCAAGGGTTCATCCGTGCCAGTGATGGATACTGGCACTCCAGCACACATCAAATGATTAAGTGCTCTTATATACTCTCCAATAAAGCACAGGTAGATCTTTGCTTATCTGTCCTGTTGAGGTCTTCCAGAAACTTTAGCCACTGGAAGCTGTCCCCAAACTGAAAGGGGAGTCAGAGAAGGGAGTCAGAGAAGTGTTGCAGGAAGTCCTGGGAACACTTGAATAGTTGAAATAAGTAGAGTTAGTCCCCTTAATGAGGAGGCTCTGCAAGACTTAATAGATGTTCACAGCTTCTTCTGGTGCTTTGGTCTTGTCTGCTGACTCTTAAGACCTGGCAGACAGACAGGCAAACATTTCACTGTGGAGCTCTGAGCTTGTAGATCACCAGTTACTTGGCATTCACCACTAATGCACTTGCTCTTTGTCCTGCAGTAATTGTGAGCTGTCTAGGGGGACGTTTGTACCTACAGAGGGAGAGCTCTTGTGTGCAACAAGATGAAATCCCTGCCCTGGTGCTTGTTCCCATCCTGTGTTTCAGCTCACTAGCTCCTCAGTTGAGTGTATGCTGCTGTTCCTGGTCTCAGTGTGTCAACTGGGTGACCAGAACAGTTTGTGAGAAGTATAATCCTTCAGAAGAAAGGGGTCAGATTTGCAGGATATTCCTAACAGCTATTGTCCTGATGTACCTGTGAGGAGCAGGATTGCAGCAGGGCAGCAGAACCACCTCATCAGCCATGGTAGGGTTTCTGCTACCTCTGCTGTTAAGTTAATGCATTGCATATTTAGTTACTGCAGGTTTTGCCTCCAGAGTGTTTAGCTGCTCGTGGCTGAGACTCAGTCAGTGCACAGGTGCTTTCCTGAAGCAGGGGCTGTGTAAGCATCTTCTTCCATGGGTTTCTGGTTCCATGTAAAAACTTCAGTCTCCTCCATAATAGTGCGGAAGGCAAGATAGGGCACAGCAGGAACTCTCATGTTGTATATTGCAATGTTTTTAATTAGGATTTAATAAATCAGACAGACTAAATAGACTGAGGGGAACGATTTGACCAAGAGAAGAGGAAAAAATGCTTAGAGCACCAGTAAACCTAGAATATTTATGAAAATAGCTTTATTTCACTGCAGAAATGATCTAGTTGGGAAGTTATGATCAGTTAACTGAGTACATCCTTGAATTAAAATTCTGCCTTGTGCTGAAAAGCTAGGGAACATTTGAAACTGCACATTTATTATTCATGCATTGTCATTAGTCAGTTAAAGATTCTGAAGTCAAGATGAGTATTAAGGTCACAGCAAAAATGATTTTTATTACTGGTAAGAGGGTCATACAGCATTATGTCTCCACATTTGCAAGTAACTGCACCCTAGCTAGTATTTTCATTTCTGCCTTATGTTCGTTTGCTTTCATTCCCTTCCAAAACTGTGTGCGCTGGTTATAATGTTAATGATGATAACTCAGGTTAAAATTTTGAGCTGAAAAGCTTTACAGTGATATTTCAGAGTCATTATGAACATCTAACTCTTTTTTAGTGTGCAGACCTAATTATGCATGCAATGACATAATATTCCAATCTAAGCAATTATGTACAGCTTTATAAATAGGGCACTTCTGCAGAACCAAAACTATAAGGTTCGTCTGTGTAACCTCATTAACACCATAAAGATGTCATAAGAGAGACCAACAAAGTAGCTTTTACTTACTATTTACACTTTATAGCCAAATTTTGCTCCAATTTTTAATCTTGCTAGTGGTCCCATTGACCTCAGCCATAATTCATGCATGGGGAAGTCAGAAAAGCTGCCTTCTTTATTTAACCTTTCTTTGTGAATATTTGCAGTCTCTTCCCTGTACCAGAAATAGAAGAGTAATTAGGAAACATGACTATGCCCTTTTCTTTGTGGCCTTGCAGATAGAGGGGTGACAGCGAATAACCTTGTCCCCAGCAGTAATTATACTGACTGACTTTTCCCCTGCTTGGTTAAATGATCTCGTGATTGCACAAGGCACTGCAATGCCTGGCATCAACTAAAACAATTTCCTGTCCCCCCATTATGGTCACATAATGACAGAGAAGCAACGTTGCCGTGGCTCCCACTACCAGGCTTCTAGTACAGGTTTCCATTTCCACTGCAATCTCTGCACCCAGATTTCTGAGTTTATTTCAGTTTCTGCCGTGTCAGGCATAATTAGTGTTTAATAAAAAATGCTAATTTAATTTGAAATGAGTATTCTGAAATAGTAGTTTATCCTATGAGAAGCGAAACTAAAAGATGCTGAGTTCAGTCTGCTGAAAGGCATTTGGCTATGTGAAATAAACAGAATTGCCGACATAGTGGTAGTTAAAAAATTACACCATAATGTTCCTAAAAGCCCCATGTTGCTGTTTGCTCTCTAGTTCCAGGGCAGAATTTACCAGATACTGTAGTTTTAATTATTTTTATGTAGTATAAAGGGAGTTTAAGGTTCAGAGCTCAGGCACCAGCACCTTAAAATACGTCCTGTATTGAGGGAAACAGGTGCTGAGCAAGTATTCTTAGGTGCTGCCCAAATGAGCTGAGAAGGAGACACCAGCTTTTCAGTAACTGCTCTGAGTATTAAGAAAGAGACCAGAGGACAGTCAGGATTGCTTTCTACAGATATGAGGAGGTCAGACGGATCTGCTGAAATTTCTCCATGCCAAATTCACCTGGGGTTTGCCTGTCTATTACCTAAATATCAGAGCAGCCAGATTGTGGCTAATGAAGCAGTGCAGATCAAGCCATGGCTCTCTCCAGCTCATCAGGGAAAGCCTCTAGCTGAAATGGCTGCCCCAGCAGGAGGGGAACCTCACTCACCTCTCATCATCCTCTGCCCTGGAGGGAACCAGCAGGGAGAGATCCCAGTAGTGCTGGTCCCACGCTCCAACTGGCCCAGTGAGAGTGGACCTCAGATACCTATAGGCAGAGCCACCTTCAGAATGTTTAAAGTATAATCTGAGGAAAACAGGGTAAAGGACCATCACAAAACTTTTGTCAAAAGACAAAAAGATCTAAAAGAGTTTTAAATTAAACTGCAGAAGCTTTTCCTAGCCATGCTACTATTCTACAGCGCTATGAAGGCAAACACACTATACCAGCACACAATTCCATCAGCTCTTTCCCCTTCACTGAAGACTGGTTCTAATGGATCACTGTGCTATTGTATGGTTTGATTGTGCTGACAGTTACATGCCACTGTTCCCATAATAACAATTTTTCTTCTTTGTTCAAATGAAATTTCTAATTACACGTGTGATGGGTTGTTTTAATTCTTTTCCCTTTCCAAATCCACCTTCCTGTTGCAATGCATGATGGGCAGGCTCAATATTGTGCATGACACCCGCTACAAGTGTTGGTAGGTGCCAGCTTTGTTTCTTGATTATCTTAAACCTTTGGTGCAGCTCACGGACCCTCAAAATCCACTGCTAGATTGTAACTGAGAGCTCTCGTGCCAATCCATCTCCCTTTGGCCTCCTGCACTAACATTACCTGTCAATTAAATGCAATTGTTTTATTTAATTGACACGGATGCGTAGACATGGTTAATTTTGTACAGCAGTTGTTCAAATTGCACATTGTTCCTTGGTGGATTTTGATTGGACTATGAGTTCCAGTGTTTAGAAACTATCTTGTGTTAAGTAAAGACTGTATCTTACATAGCCACGTAGACTTACACTGTCCTTCAACAAGATTTAATTTCTGTTTGCAGTAACTATTTGGGTTGAATTTTTAAAAGGCAAAAATTTGTAAATATAAGGGCATATAAAAATTCTTCTGTTGATTTTTATATTGAAATGGTTAAGCTTGTTTGTGTCGATTTTTTCTTGATTTGATGGTAACAAGCATTTTCCCCTTTTTTTCTCTTTTCATTTCCCTCCCCTCTTTTGCCCTGGAATGCTGTCCTGCTTTGCACTGTGGTTGCATGTCACGCGCTGGCAATGACGTCTCGGGCTTTTTGCTGTGATAAATACCATGCTCAATTATCCTTCCACATGTCGCTCTGGTTCCCATACTGCTACACTCTTCTGTATGTTTGCTTATATGATTTTCCTTCCGAAAGTTCCCATGGTGCACGGTGCTACGCCAGCCACTGTGTCTGCAGCAACAACATCTGCCACAAGTGTTCCCTTCGCTGCAACAGCCACAGCCAACCAGGTTTGCTAATTTACAGCTTTGTTCCTTACAGACAACTTGAAATCGGTGCTTTTAATGAGCATGGGGGTTTTGATTTTACCTCTTGTTGGCCTACACATTCTCTCTAAGACCTGCAGCACAGCTTAATAAGCCTTTATCCATGCTCAAAAGGTGCTGCAGTTCCATTTCTGATGCTAAAAATAATGGAGTTTCTGACTCAGTTTTAACATTTATGGGCCGTGCTGCTTAGTTCTGCTCTCAGAGATGTAAAAGAGGAAGGGATAATACACGGAACCCATTATTCATTCCTATTTCTGTGAAGTCAACAGTTCCTTTTAGTGCAGAGCTCCAGTGAAAGCCAGTAAAACCTTTGTGCAGAGGGGTTGCAGGATTCAAATTTTAACAGTCTGAGCATGTCGTGACTCTCCCTTTCCAAGAGCAAAACAAAACCGCCTGAACATAGGCTACACAGAAACTTCTTCTACTCCTTTCTTTCAGCTTGTGCTTCTGCTAGGAGAGGGCCCATTAGTCATTGCAGTAGCCAAGCTTGTACTAGGAAATAGCCTTTAGAATCCGGTTTTATTTCTAAGTAGCTACCCCAATTGTTGTCATGTTTGGATGTATTTCAGGAAGAAAATGAACAATGTTGTACTAAGTAAGTGTTTAAAAGTCCTCCCAGAAAACCCAACCATGATGCACTAGTAAGCATGGACAAGCACTATAGTAGCTGGGTGTGCTGCAGTCCCCACATGGACCAGCTAGCTTTTTGGTCATGTCACCAAAGCAGGGACCACTTGTATGCCCGAAATGTCTTAATAATTTGTTGTACCACTCAATTAATTTGTAAATCTGGAGACTTGTGAGAACAAGCCAAGCCACAGAAAAACATTAGTCCTTTTAAAAATCACGTGTCTAAATAACCATGCACTTTCCCAACCAGATCACAGGGAAACTTTCTATTGTAGAATCTGATCATTTCATGCATATCTCCCCTGGAGCCTCATAACACACTTAGTAAAGTACTGCAGCCAGACCTCAATATATACATATATGATGAATATATGTATATACTATGTGAGCAATGCTGAAATGATTTAATGCCACACGATGCAATGTGCATGCATGCCAAAAGTCTTAAAATCCGGCCCTTCATCTTCATTGACTGGTGTTGAAGGTCCTTGGTATGTTCCGACAGCACTATCCCTGATGCTTCTCCACAGCTGGGTTCAACAGCCTGTCCTGCAGCTGTAGGAAAAAAATGGTATGAGAAGCTTCATTCTGCTTGAAGCACATTTCGGTACAAGTCATTGTGGAGTCATGTGGAGTTGCTAGGGGAGGAGAAAGGTACAAGGGGTGGAGAACCCCACAGCAAGACCTTTGCGAAGTTTAGTTAAGGGGAAACCTTCCCATTTCCTTTTTTTTTTTTTTTTTTTTTGTGAAGGTTAGCATAGGATCCATCAGGAAAGTCTTTTCAGGCACAGCAGCCATTTGTGATGATGCAAATCAATGTTGTGTCATAAACCCAGCATGTTCCTCAGTGCCTGGGCATGTTTGCTCCTTCCAGCTGGAGTACTGGTCCTATATGCAATGGAAGGTTCTCCTGGTTGCTCCAGCACATGCATGCCCTGGTGCTGCTTAGGCTCCTTTCTGGGGGCTTCAGTCCACGTGCTGGGGATGGAGAATAGAAGTCTCTTATTCCTACTGCTGGTTATCTGGTTTTAATAGAATGGTTTTTTAGTGGGAAATTTGGGTTGATGGGGTACTTCAGGAGAGCCATGTCCTGAATTCTTTTTATGCAGATGAACACTTTGAGAATTGTTTCACTGCTTTGGACAGTCTTGGCTTTTCAGCTGATCCACTGTAATGCTCAGAGCAGCCATGGGAAGAGTGGGCAGCTCTTCTTGACAGTAGATTTTCACCAGCAGTGAAAATCAGGCTCAGGGCATCTGAGGTTTGGCATTCAAAAACCAAGACAGCAAAGCAGTGAACACTTCACAAAATCAGACTGAAACAAGGCCACTGTAGAATTTATTGTTTTAAATTGTGTGCTGAAAGCACAGAATTTTGTGTAGGCCAACAAAAAGGGCTATTTTCAATTACTGCACTGCATGACTTTTGTAGATTTTAACTTCTCTCATTTCCTGAACAACCAGTAATACTTATTTATATTTGTCAAGTAGTTCTTAACATTATGTTTTCCAGTTTAAGTTGCTATTGTAGCACTTCAGTTAACTTTAACTTATAGTTACAATATAAAATCCACCAACTCACAGCTGATCCTCACTTTTCCAAACTTAAGTTCTGTAGCAAAAAATGCTGTGTCTCTGGGTTGGCTCATTGCATTTGTTACTCATTGTTTAAATTTTTTACCTATAGATACCCATAATATCTGCCGAACATCTGACTAGCCACAAGTATGTTACACAGATGTAGACATTTTGTCATCAAACAGTAAGTTCCCAATGTGTTGTTGCTTGTGCTTTTTTTGCTTCTATGTGCACGTAGTTTGTCTTTTTCAGGGACAGAATGTTTTTATTTTCTTTCTGAGAAATCTAATAGGATTCAGGGGAAGAGACTCTGCACACCACTGATTTGCTGTTAATCTCTGTAGTTAGCAGTGACCACGTGAGCGAGCAGTGCAGGGCCAGTGTCAGTGTGTACATACCCATACAGCAAAAACGGAGGCTAAAACTGGAATTCTGTTTTTTATTTATGAAGGATGATGTGAACCAAAGGGCAGGTCTAGGGGGAGGTGGTTACATTCTGTCTTTAGAATGAATTAATTATAAATTTCCCAATTTGGAAAGCAGGCATCTCCTGAAAATACAGGTTTACTCATCTGCATAGCCCAAACCAGATTTCTCCTGAACACAGGCTGTCACCACATGCTGTGTTCTATGCTTTATTTTCCTGGTGTGAGTGATGTGACAAGGAGAGGTTGAGGAAATGTCCATCCCTGCCTGCTCTGTGCTGGTGTGAAATGTGACTGCAGACAGTATCTCTTGGATTTTCATACCATAACTTTTCCCCCAGTGTAGTTTCAAACCTGGGTTTGTGTGCCTAAACATAGGAGATTTTTTTCCTTAAATCTTCCTGTGAGTAAACTGTAGTTACCAGCCTGTCATTCAATTTCCTGCTGTCTCTAAAACTACCCACCACAGCACATCACCTCCCCTGGGGCAGCTTGTTCCCTTGCGTTGCATTTCTGCTGGTTTTTCTATTAAATGGCTCAGACATAATAGAATTATTACTTACAGTGAGGATTAACTGATTTACCACGGTGCATTTATAATAATAGTTATTCCTTTCAGCTGAGCAGAAACAGTGTTAAACTGCTTGAGTGAGGCAGGTGGGATGCCTCTAGGCTACAGCATAAGCTCGCCACCAGGCGTCCCTCTGCAGTCACCTATAGAGGGTGTCCCTATCGCAGGGACCTTCCCGAAGCGAGGGAGGAATCACTCTCTAGAGAGCTGTGATGGGCAGAGAAATAGCTGCAATGGATGGGCAAATAAGGAAGAAAAATTACCTTGGGAACACAGGAGCCAGATTTGTAGGGATGTTTAGATGTCTCTCACATATCTCAGATATGGTTCCAGGTGTTACAGGGCAGCAGGGAGTGGGAAGGGTATGGAGCTGGGCAGTGCTGTGGGAGAGCTGCCTCCCAGGGCCTGGGCTCTGGAAACTGCCCCCCAAATTTGGATCCCACATCTGGAGGCTTAGGAGGAGCATAAGGCCAGTGCTTTGTTTGTTTTTGTCGCTGAAAAAATGGGGTGTATAGTGAATCTATGCTGCAAAAGCATTCCCTAGGAGAAATGCCACAGGGGTTAGGGTCTAAAGTTCCCTCATATTCAGTGGCAGATTTCCCTGTTGCAAATGCAAAGCTTGGGCTGATGTGGTGCAAAGAAGCAATGACTCTGTTGAAAATGCTTTCTCTTTTATTTTCCTTCCTAGATCATAATTAAAGAGAAAAGGACAGTGTGTTTGGGTTGAGAAGAGGACAAGCTCATTAGCCATAATGTACATACCGTCAAGCAACACCTGGAAACTCCCTCAGCAGTAAGAGACATCCACACATTGCATGTTAGCGAGATGAAGCAAGAACTTGGAAATCCACTGCACACTGTTGCCTATATACTTTGTACATTTAATTGATATTTGTGCTGAGGTGATCTTATTGTCTAAAAACTACAACATTGTCTATCTTTTCTAGCACAGAAGTATGCATATGGATTTGAATATGCATATGTAGTCTATTTCCTACATAATCATGTATGTCACCTTGAAAAGACAGACGATGCTGTAACCATAAATCTATTATGTATTGGTACGTCTGTAGACCAAGATATAATTTTTTTAAAGTAAGTTTATTTCTTTCAAGGTTTACAAATAACAAAGGTGCACCTTGTATTTAAAATTGCCATTATAGATGAGAGTGTGCATGCACAGTAATTTTTGTTTAAGAGTAATATTTTTAATGTAATAGATTGTAAGAAGTGGTAAGAGAGGTATCTGACAGAGATGAATGTGCCAAGCAAAACCACAACTGTGTATATTTTAAAGCACATCAATGGCTTTAAATACCATGTTGTTAAGGATTCTCATGAAGTGCCATAGACTGTACATCCGATTAGAGTATTATTTCTGCAGTGTTATTTTCAGAACCACGTTTCCACTTACTTTTATTAGTACTAATCAGTCGAAGGGCACCATTCTGTTTCAAACCAAAGCTGTCTCAGAAATGGCCAACTATTCCTTACAGTAACAGTAGACAGCACAGGAACGATACTCTAGCTGTACCAATAACCCATACTGGACATATATATAACCTCTTTTAAGGCAACATAGTGTAATATTTATGCATATTTTACTGTTTAACATGATATATGAAAGGGAAAAGCCATTTCTGAGACACAGTAACAAATGTTTGAGGAACTTCTTTTGCTTCTATTTATAGCCTCTGTCGAAAGTCAAAAGGACTATAAATGTTTTGCAGAGATGGGTTTCGCTTTTACTTCATCAAAGTCACACTTTACACGGTGACTCTAAACAAAGACAAAAGAAGCACTGACATCATCAGATGCATGACAAACCAAAATATGAAAAAATGGAGATGTTAATTAGCGTAGAAATTGGGTGGGTTAAATACTTGGGTGAGTTTTATATGTGATTTTTTTTTTTGTTCAGATTAACTGCTTATAGCCTTAGAAAGCCTTTACAAAATAAAAACAAAACAAAAAAAAAGATAGATGTGCATTCAAGTTTTAAGAACGGATTCATCCAAAGGAATTCCTCTTTGTGGTTTGGATGTTGCAGCTAGTAAAGGATATTTTTGCTCTGTTCAGCAAAGTGCTGAAGTGGGGGCCAGGTCACTGGTAGCGTAGCTGGGGGTGGAAGAAGCGGGAGTTCGGTTGTAGAACTCTCCATACTTCCAAGTTTACTGCGAGTTTTTATGCTTGAGAGAGATGCTTTATAGTATAAGAATGATGTGTTGATTTTACTGATTGTACTGTACATCTATTAAAGCCTTAGATTATTACATTACGGGTTAAAACCCATACCAATGTAATTTCAATCGTGTTAAGAAAAGTATAGGTGACTTCACATGTTATTGTAGTTACTTAACATTATAGAATATTACTTATTTTTTTTCCTTGTTAAAAGTGTAGTTTTTATTTCTTACATTTATTAGATTGTTTTCATTTTCTATTACCAGTTGAATACCATTTCAGTTTATAGAATTTTGTTTTATTAGAGTTTAATGATGACTTTTTCAAAATACAAAAAAAAAAGGTAGTTTTCTTCATAACATACTCAGTTTTGAACTTACATGTAGTGTCATATGAGTATTCGTATTATTGTTAACTAAATGATTTATATTTTACTGATTTAATATTACAATGTAAGAATGTCAGTCATTGTTAGTTCTTGTCTAGTTTTCATTAAAAGAACAAAGATCTTTTATATGGATATCTTATAATTATATAATCATTGCTAAGTAAGAAGTTAAGTTGTTGCTATCGCAACAATCCTGGCAGACAATTGAGTAATATTTTGATGATTTATTTTGTTTGTAATTAGTTATTATGAGAAAAAAAAATCTAGTTCCTAGATATTAGAATAAAATTTATTTTCTACTGTATCCATTTCAAATGTTAAAATATTGTTTAAATATTTTTTGAAATCCCTGAATATCAGGCCTTGTTATAAATAAGCTGCATAATCAATAGATCAAGGGACTTTTTGTTGATAATCCAAATACTCAAAGTTTACGTAACAAGAATTATAGTGTGTGTGTGCAAACTCTTGAGGGTTGATTATGCTGCAGTTTAGCATGTGGGAACGTATAGAGAGAAGGTTGACTTTTTGCACTTCTGTATATAGTCAAAAAAGAGAGAAAACTGTATAATAGTAAGATCTTATTTTGAATAAAAATGTCTATAATTACAAGGAGTTTTGTTAAGGCTAATAAAATGACAGGCTGAACAAAATTGCTTGCAAAAGTGGCACAGAGTTAGCACTCCATACCCCTTCAAAAAAGTTGCTTTGCTTTATGTGGACAGCTTGTAGTTTGCCAGGATTTTTTCAGCTGGAAAGATATGCCATCCTTCCAAGATCTCATGACTGACAAAAGCTCCACTGGTTCAAATCTGCCTGAAAATCATTAATAAAGAGAAAAAAAAAAAAAGGATAAAAAAAAGAAAAAAAAGAGGAAAAAAAAAAAGAAAAAAAAGCAGGTACTTCAGACCATCAAGGTGAAACCATGGATCAAATATTCCGTACATTATTCAAAAACTACTGCATGTTTAAAGTATCGAAAAAATATATTAAAGATATATGCTATTCAAACCAGTTTCTGACAATTTCAGTGGTTTATTGTTCACAAAAAAGAAAAAGATTCTTCAAAAAAAAAACAACTGAACTTTCACAAAAGAGTTAAATCATGAACAGGCAAACCAAACAGCACACCGTAGCTGTAGTTGTTATGTGATTATTTTTTATTGCTGTAGTGGGTCCTGTTCTTTTAGCAGGTGAAAAAAAAAAAAGAACCTAGGAAATTTTACCATTTGAATGGAAAACGTTTGAGAAACGTAGTCATTGTTACATGCCAAAGCTGGGAAGAAGACCTGATTAGACCATTACTTTATCTGATCTCTCCAGTGCTCACACTGAATAATTAACAACGTTGCACTTATTTGCAACCCCGCGACTTTCATCTGCTGAAAGGACAGATGTGCTTGGTTTTACTATTATGTAATCACAGACTTACTTTTTTGCTTGTAGTTGCTCCAAATTATGTACTCTGTCCTGGGCTGCAATTTGTTTTTATGCTTATTTTATTATTACTGCTATAGTTGACCTTGCTGTATGGAAAAAATAAAGTGAAATTGCCCTAATAAAAAAAAATTCTCTTTCTTAATTACGTTTTTTCTATATCAGGTTAAAAAATCGCGCCACTTTTTGCACACAGTTTTCTCCGTGTGTTTGGTTGGCAGGTGGGATAATAACGCTTTTTGTGGGGGAGACCCTAAATGCTGCTGTTGAGGTTTTTCCTTCAACAGTATGTAGGATGTTAAATATACGAGATATCTATTAAGATACGTATTAAGGTGACAAATACCTGATGTTCCTGTTAAATCCAGAGGATAAATACAAAGCATTTAGGACTCTGTAGATGAGACTGTGCTGTTGTTACCCTCTTGTGGCAGTACCTCCAAGATGCAGGTAGCAGAAAGCTTGGGGCCAGGGTGTGAAAAACCCATGAGGGAGCTGTGTTTCCATCCCAGCAGTTGTTTGCTTAGTTTGTTACAAATCACTCTGATAATTAAAATTACTGACCAAAACCACAGGTTTAATTCAGGAAAGGAAACACATGGGAACACTAGCTCCCCAGGAGGATTTCAGTTCTCTGCTGGGTTTGCCTCCCAAGAGAAGCCACTTTTATTGACTCCATTTCTCAGCTCACCACGTCGGGAAATTCCTGTCTGTGAACACCCATCTCATTTGCATCCACACTTGTGATGGCACCAGCAGTTTAATCTATCATTGCATTTAGCTGCCAAGTTAAAAAAATAATGTGTCAGGCAGCGCTAATGTTCGAAATTAGCAAAAATAAAACGTCTTCTTTCTCTGAGGAATGAATGCGGCCACAGAGGTTGCTGTGGTTAATCAGACTGATACAACTCATTATTGTTCAGAATTCTGGCTGGCGGACGCTCAGTATCTCTGCTCGGTGTCCTTGGCCCCGTGGGAGGTTGGTGTCCCCCCAGGACCCTCCGGAATGTCACCGGGGTGGTGGCCAGCGGGTAGGGACCGAGCAGCAGCGCTGCCTGCGACGGGGCTGTCGCCGGAGCGCTGCGAGACAAGGAATCCACTGAGATGCTGAGGAGAACCACGAGAAGGAGCTCCTGCCAAAGCGGTATCGGCACAGCGCCGGCCGGGGCTGGGATGGAACAACGAACTACAGGAGTGATAGTTATAACAGCCATGTTAAAGCCAGAATTCACTCCAAGTGTCCTATGGGCGTGTGCTGAAATGAGGGCAGGATTCTCAGCCTTTGAGAAGAGGGAGGAGCAGAACTCCTCTGAAGCAGCCCGATGTGATGAGCTGAGAAATAGAGTCAATAAACGTGGCTTCTCCTGCAAGGAAAACACAGGAAACACCTGAAATCCTCCTGGGGAACGAGTGTGCCAGTGCGTTTCCTTTCCTTGGATGCTGCTACCCTCCTGACCCTCTATGGTCCATTTTTCCCATGGATCTAAGATAGGTCCTGTCACGAACAGACAGAAGCTGTCACCATCCTGCCTTTTGCTCCTTGGACTCAGTAAACGACTTTTATTAATGGTCTTTGTGTGACTTCTAATGAGAACAGGAAATGGTGTCAGGAAGAGTGTAACAGAACAATTCCAAGTGTCTTTTTGCGTCCAGACATGACTCCTGCTGCCCCAAAGTCGCAGGGAAAGCAGGTTTGGAGAATTGCACAGTGCCTGCAGTGATGCTGATTGGCCCCTGGGGGATGTAATGATGGAGCTCAGCTGGAAGCAAAGAGTTGGAAGCAACAGGGCAGGGGGAGAGTTGTATCTGTATGAGGGAGCCAGAATCTCTGGGACTACAGGTAAGAAGTGGATGTAGCTTGAGAACGTGTAGAGGGGCATCCTCCAGAAGACAGTTCCTCTGTAGGGTAGAGCTTGCCCTGACGCTTTCTTTCACTGAGGGCTCGGTGCCAGGTCCATCTGACCAAGGTCCAGCCCGGTGGGTCTGGTTTCTGGTTTGCAGTGCAGAATGCTGGCTGGGCTGCTGTGCTGCTGAGTTGTCCTGGGGTTCATGACTCTGTCCTGCTTCTGAGAGTGAGCAGCTTCTCAGATGTGGTTTCCCCTTGGCAGTGGCACCCTGCAAGGACATTGAAACGCTGCTTAAGGAGAACAAAGCCAACCCTTCTGTGAAGCATTGTTGCTAATTGCCTTTTCCACTCTCATTTTGTTTTTCTCTGCGCCCACCGCTGGTCAAGAAAAAGGTCAGCGGTGGAAGCTGCTGGCTTCTACCTTCCTCTTAATCATGGGAAGCCTTTAAGAGCCCTAAACCACACTTTATACAAAAGGAATTGTGTGTCTCATTGTTGGCATTCATAGGGTGCAGTGTCATAGGGGAAACTCCTGCAGTGACACACTGACCTCCACCGAGTGGGCACATCCCAGCTGTGCTGCTTGTCTTAGGCAGGCTCAAAATAGACTTCTGTGTCCTGCTGATAGTGTCCTCACCCCGTGTCCTGCCACCAGTGTGCAGGGGAAAAGCTCCTTAAACTCATTTAATATAGAGAGTTTGGGGCTGGCTTAGTGCTGGGCAGTCCAGGGTGCTGCCAGCTCCACAGGCTCCTGGGGCACACGTGCATGGGACCTGCAGTAGTGGAAATGTGGGTTGTGCTCAAATCCTGAATGAGCATCATGAAGCAGAACCTGGCTTGGCATTGAGCTCTCTGTTAGTGAGTGCTGTTGGTTGATGGATAAAAGCCACCACTGAGGGCTGTAGGATGCTCTGCATCCCATTCATACTGTGCTTCTCCTACCAGACAGTGTGTCAACACCCTGCACAGGGTGTCTGCATCTAGTTCAGGGCTGTGGGTTTATATCTTCTTCACCCCTATGCAACATCCATCGTGCTCTGCTATCACATATTTTAACCTGTGGAAGGGCTGGAGCTGAGTCTCACAGGGGTGACCTGGTCTTGCAATACAGGTGGCAACTAGGCTGGAGTTATGTCTGAGCTCTGGGCAGGAGCTGATGGGCAGCTGCCCACCCATGCCTGGTCCTTGCTGTTTGCTGTGTGCTTGACACTTCTGGGCTCATGAGCTTTTGATCACAGCTTGTCACAGCTTCTCACAGGGCCTCTGTGCACATACTACATGTGCTGTCGCAAAACTGACCTGGTGGTGAAATAACATCTGTATTTCAAATGCTATATTCATAATATGCATGTGCTGAATGGATCCATCTCTGGTGTCTGGCTGGGCAGAGGGCTGTGCTGCTGGAGAAGATGGGCTGCTCCTGGGATGGGAGGGAGGACCAGATGGAGTAGCAATCAATGTATCCCTTTCAGTGCCAGCAATTGCAGCCTACCCTTCTGTGTGTAACCCAAATGTGGGATTTGAGCTGGGAGAGAGGCAGGAGGTTCCAGCATCTGATGGTGGAGGTCTCCATGACTGTGATTGCAGAGTCCATGGCATTGGCAGCCATCAGAAAAGGGGGAAGTATCTGTGGTGTGTAGCTCTGCCCGATCTCTGCCAGCTGCTCTGGCTCCAGCTCCTTCTGTTTGTAACTTCTAGTGCAAAAAGAAAAATGATGGGAAAAGATTGTTGCTGCATGAAACCCAGCTTTGAACATCTGTGCTCAATTAAAAATTCTGTCCTAAAATAGATGCATGGATACAGAGTTAAAAGGAGTGACTTGAAGAAGGGTGTGAGGGAATTCAAAAGAATCTAACTTGCCCTGTATAACAGCCCTGGGGGTATCTGAATAACTTCCCTCACTGCTGCATTGCTGTATTAATTTCTCCCAATACAAGGTACTGTGGTTACTTTAATCATGCCCATTCTCTAACACATCTCAAAGCTGTTAGAAGGAAATGCATCTCTCAGGTGTGGTGCAAGAACTGGGTCTGCTTTGTGCTTTTAGGTGCTTTATTCAAGCCGCTGCCTGGAAAAACCTCAGAGTTGCAGAGCTGACTCTCCATGTGTATTGTAGGGAGTCACTTTGATCTTACCTATTTCCAATTAAATCCTGGAGCTTGGCCTGAGCATGCCAACTTAAACTGCCTGGAGTAGGGCCAGGAGGTATTTTATCACTTGAGTAGATCAGGGAGAGAAAGCGTGCACATGAGCAATGTGCCCTTGGGGCTCAGAAGGCCAATGGCATCCTGGAGTGTATTAGAAGGGATGTGATCAGTAGGTCGAGGCAAGTTCTCCTCCCCCTCCACTCTGCCCTGGTGAGATCACATCTGGAGTATTGTATCCAGTTCTGGGGCCCTCAGGTCAAGAAGGACAGGGAACTGCTTGAGGGAGTCCAGCATAGAGTCCCAGAGATGATGAAGGGATTGGAGCATCTCCCTTATGAGGAAAGGCTGAGGGAGCTGGGACTCTTTAGCTTGGAGAAGAGGAGACTGAGGGGTGACCTCGTTCATGTTTACAAATATGCAAAGGGTGAGTTTCAGGAGGATGGAGCCAGGCTCTTCTCAGTGACCTCCAATGACAAGACAAGGGGCAAGCTGGAACACAGGAGGTTCCACAGAAATATGAGAAACTTTTTCACTGTGATGGTGACAGGACACTGGAACAGGCTGCCCAGAGAGGTGGTGGTGTCTTCTTCTCTGAAGACATTCAAAACCCATCTGCACACATTTCTGTGTGATCCTGTTCCTACTCTGGCAGGAAGATTGGACTAGATGATCTCTTGAGGTCCCTTCCAATCCGCAACATTCTATGATTTTGTGATGAGGGACTTTTCCAAAACTGAGATGATGCTTGTTGTCTTGTACCTATTACCCCAGACAGAGCTTCTCTGCCTGTTGCATTGCCGGGAACATGTACTTTCCAGTGTAAGGAGCAGGTGGCCTTCTATAGCTTCATGTGGATCCAGTATGGGGAGTCTGGGACACATCTGGCCCTTGTTCAGGGAATCCAGCTGGGAATGTGGGCTGGCATCTGGGAAGGAGCTCTGGTTGGGTGTCTGGTGCCCAAAGAAAGGTCCCGAGTCTTCCCCTCCCCAGTTGCTCTGGATTACCAGCTGCTGACTGGGGCAGTCTCTGAGCAAGTTTATTCATTTCCTCCTCCCAGGCACAGTGTCCTGCCCTTAACCTCCTAAACAGACCCAGTGTGGGGCTTCAAGTGCTGTGAGCTGTTAGCACGACCACTGGAGGAGCTGGCAGTGCTGGGGAGTGAGGGGCAGCCCCTGAGTGTACAGACTATAGGATTCTCCCTACACCTTTTTGACTCCAGCTTGCCCAAGATACTTCAGTGAGTGGTTGCTGCCTGGACACCTCCTCATGTCCCAGGTTCAGTGAGTTTCTATCTGACACTGCCTCAGTAATTGAACTTTAATATGTTATAAATTTAAGTTTATTGAGATTATTTTCCTTTGGAGGAACCTCATTGAGCCAGGTGTTGGCAAACATGGACCTTGGCCTGTTGTTGGAGGCAGCTTCTGCATACCCACACTTGACAACAAGCAAATTAATGACAGTAGTAAAACCAGCATTGTAACCCTGGGTGATTGTTTATCATCATTGCTGGAATTGGTCAAGAATATGTTGGGCTGTTTCAATTCTTGTTAGCTTTGTAACCACAACTACCCGTGGTGGTCCCCGTCCCTGGTGCTAGCTGTGTCACTAGAGCAGGCTGTGTCTTGGGAACCATGAGGTGTGGATGTTGCTGGCTGAGGCAACCCTGTGGCTCTCTGGACATGGGCTGGGTGTCAAACTGAGAGTGATCCCTCAAATCTCTGCCTTCAGCAGTGGCTGGGCTCAGCCCAGTGTGAAGCCAGGTGTGCAGACACTTTGCCAGCAAATAGAGGAGTTTAGTCCCCCCCCAGGTTGTTCCTGTCTGCCTTTAGGTACTTCAGTTAAATAAAAAGCACTCGCTGCTGGAGAGAAAATGTGCCAGGTTTGTCACTTTCTGACTCACCAGTAGGTAAATTGGGCAATGTTCTGTTTCCCAATCTATTTTCTTTCTCAGGAATTCAGTCTTTGCTTTGCTTTGAGGACAGCAAAAACCTCATCCAGCTGCTAGCTGACACATGCATCCCTCTCCCTGCTCAACAGATGCCGGCAAAAGCCATCGTTCTTAACAAGGAGGAAGCTGGAGCTTTGTCTGAATCCTTGGCAACTGCTCCCCCTCCTGCTGAGCCTCTCAGGGCTGTGGTCTGCTCCTTCTCTCGTCCCTTTCTCTGCTACATCCTGTGAATCCAACATCACTGGGATGTGCAGCTGGGACCCCTTATCCCCAGTGAGCTGGAGGCTGCTGTAGGTCAAGCACTGCCCTTCTCCCACGGTGACATGGCAGGGTGGGATGGGACAGGATAGGACAAGATAGGGCTGGCCCCACGCCCTGAGATGCCCCAACATGCAGGTGCAGGGCAATGTCCCACAGGCAGCACCCAGTGCCAAAAGCTGCCAGATTCAAACTCTACTTTTCCCATGTTGCCTCTGTGTCATTTCATATTCAGTGCTAAAACATAGGCCTTGCCACTTCCTGAATTATTTCCTGGCATTTTAGATTTTACCCTGTTGCAGCTTCCAGCTCCTCCCTCCCCCGGTAGCTCCCAGCCATGTGCTTGGAGGGCTCTGCCTCAGCTTGGTGTCCCTCCAGATTGCTGCTGGATGGGTGAATGGATGGCAAGAGAATGGGCACAATTCTAGTCTTTTCCCCTTTTTTTTTTCTTCCCCTTCCTTTTTTTCCTTCTTCCACCTAATCTTGGGCAATGGTTTGTAATGCTGTTTTTGAAGGTACCTCCTTGTGGCTGATGGACATTTTCTTGTACTCTATTTATAAAGTTCTTTCCCCATAGGGTGGATATTAAGAATTACATGAACCAAACTGCTACTGGAGTCTTTTGCTTTCCAAGTGGCACCAGTTCAGGCTACTACAGGGCAGAAACCAGTAAAGAATTTGGCACCCTATTTCAAGCGTGCTGTGACAGTCCTCTTGGGCAAACAGAATTTTGTATTAATTTTTTAATCCCTCCCGTCCTGCCCTCCTGAGCCCAAAGACTCATTCTGGGAATGAAATCTGTTAAATGTGGCACGTGACTTTCTCTCAGTGCCACTTGCGCTGTCGTTTTGAATGGGAACAGGAAGAAATGTGTCAACAACTTCGTGTCTCTTCTTGTCGGGAAAGCAGCTTCCCTTGCCAAGTCAGCAGCGCCTGGTGGCAAAGTTCTGCCTGCCAACAGCATCTCTGAGCTTCAGGCCCTCCTGCCCCAGGGATGCTGCCAAAAATCCAACAAACCAGTGGTGTGTGTATGTCTCTGTGTGTGTGTCATCCCCCCTTCCATGGCTGTGGACCTGTAGTGTGTGACAGGGACCTCTCCGCCCGCCCCTTCGCGTGTCTGGCAAGAGCCTGATGGTTTGCACAGCTCTGAGGGGGAGGCTGAGTCATCCCCTGGTTTTTAATAGTCCGGAGGAGGCCCAGCTGTCTCCCTGCCAGGCGTGGAGTGTCTGTGCCACACAGCTCCAGCCTCCGTGCCAGCGTGGTGGCTTCCCACTTCATCCTGAATGTCATTGTTCCTGAAGAACAGCATGTACCGGTGGCGTACCGCCCTGTCCCACAGGTCACTCATTGTCACTGCATATGTTGGGATTGGGCTTAATTAGAGCTGAAATATGTCTGCGTTCACACCTTCTCCCTAGCAAGAAGAGAAGAGGAACGTTAAAACCATGCTGGAGCTTGTATTTTGCTCTACATGTTTGTCACAGTTGAGGCTTGTTGGCTTCACGCGCTTCTCTCCTTCTCAGACTTGTTCCAGTGGCTGTCTGAAGGTAACTTAGTAAGGTTTCTGCTTGAATCCTCCTTGCAAACCTGAACCAGAGCCATGCCACAGAGCCCAGCCAGCCCCTCCTCAGCTCTGCTGTGGGCAACACTCACATGCTGAAATGCAGAAGGTTGAGCCCACAGCCCCAAGGTAGCTGCTGACTTTTATTACAACCTGCAGCAATGGGAATTGTAGCCCTGATGCTGGGATGGAGCCAACCAGGCTCATGCCTGGCCCCCCCTCAGTCATATCAGGAACAAGTGGACCTGGATGGGTCCTACAATCAGTCTTTTAATCCCCCAGTGCCTCCACAAGTATCATCAAGGTATCTCAGTGCTTATTTCTCTGGACAGGTTGTGGTCTTTGAATGTTTGCACAGATAAAAGAGGATTTGAGAAAATGAGCATACATCCCTGAGTTTCACCTGCTAATGGGGAATGGCCAAAATGTCATACAAATCATTGCAAAAATAATTCTGATGGGCCATGAGCTGTAATTAAAGAAAAGGTTGTTTGCAAATTTGAGGATTTGTTTTAATTAAGTGTTGCTTTGCCAGATACATGCTGGGTTATGGATGCTGTGAGATCCAAATTTATCTCTTCATTAGCTGATGAGGTTCCCTGACCAGAGGAGGCCATTGCTGCAGGACATGGAGGAGGTGATCCAGGCTGGCCATTGTTTGGATTTTTGTGGAGGGAAGAGCACAGGAGCCTGATTTACAGAGAGGGCAAACAGATGAGGAAGTTGACATTAAGAAAAACCACCAAACAAATAAACCACTCCAGAAGAGCCCAGCCCCATGGCCTCAGGCAGCTACATATGGCTCTTCCACGCATGGGCTGTGCTTGGGCGTTTTGGGGACCCTGGGACAGAGAGAGTCCCTCTGTCTCTTCCAGAGCAATGGGACAGCATCCACCAAGCATGTGATGCAGCTGCACAGTGGGGACCAAGCAGTGACTAGAGCTGCATTCCCACAGCCTGCTTGATGTTAAACAGAAGCAGACTTTACTGCAATAAGCTAAAAATACACTATGTGTTTGTCAGAGGAGGAAAAGGGACCACCCTGGCTGTGTCCTTCACTGATTAGGGGATATTTTAACTCCAGCATGGGGACTTCCCCTGCCCAGGACCACCGCCTTACTGCTCCAGCCTGGGCAGGAGCTGATCTCTGGTTTATCATGTATGTCTTTTTCCCCCCCACCTGAGCTGAATCCCAGGCTTGTCATCATTTGTCAGGAATCACAATTAGTAGAGGGGTCAAAGTAATAAAAGGGGCAAACTCCTAGTAACTTCCTCTGTAGAAACATACAGATCTCACTTAAAAGGAGAAAAGAACAGGAACACTTTCAAACGTCTTTTAAAAGCAGGATTAAACACAAAAAAACCTGTGGAGATCAGAAATCCAGTGTAGGACTGAGCTTCGGTGAGGGAAGGCTTCATTTCCTGTTAGTTCTCTTCATGGGTTTATGTAAGTTTTATGAAGTCATGTGGTGTAATTTATCTCCTCTTTCCTATTTATGGGAACACTTCAGAGTACAATGTTGTTAGCAGCTTGAAATGCTGCCATGCTCTAGCTTTTCCTTTTTTTTTTTTTTCTAACACTATTCAATGTGAAAAAATTAATATTTTGACTCAAAATACCGAATAGCAACTATGAATGCTAAAAATTTGCAGTTCATTTCAAAAAATGTCAAAATTTTCCTAGGGAAAAGAAATACCAGTTCATTTAATCATGGTTCGTGTTTTTGTGTTGTTTTGGGGTTTTTTTGGGAGATCAGCTCTGATCTCTCCAAGAAGCTGGAATGGGTCTTTGCAGCAGAATTGTGTCTGCAAGTAATGGATGCAAATTGGAAGGGGGTAGATTTAGGCTGGATATAAGAAAGAAATTCTTTACTGTGAGGGTGGTGAGACACTAGAACAGGTTGCCCAGAGAGGCTGTGGATACCCCCTCTCTCCCTGGAGGTGTTTAAGGCCAGGCTGGATGAGGCACTGAGCAACCTGGTCTAGTGGGAGGTGTCCCTGCCCATGGCAGAGGGGTTGGAACTAAAGGATCTTTAAGGTGCCTTCCAACCCAAACCATTCTGTGCTTCTGTGTGAACAGGGAGAAGACATACAAGTTTGCTGCAGCAGAGCCCCACACTGGTGTCTCTCACAAAAGTCCAAGCTCTTTACAGACAGAGAAGGCCCTTGGGTTTCTGTCTAAGCTTTCAACATTCTCAGATGTGGGGTCATCTTCAGAGGCCACAGTCACTGGCCAACATCATCAAAGCTGCTGCTGGAAAACCACAGTATTTGGTGACTCTGAGAACTGGTGAGTTATTTAAATGGCCTGTCTGGTGTTCCATGGCTAAAAACTGTTCCCACTGCTGTGGGAAGTGGCAAGCTTGAAAAACTTTATCTCTGACATCCCAATGCCTGTTAGCCAAGCTAACCAGGAAAGCTATCTGGGAAGCACTGCACTCAGGCTGCTGGGTTTTTTGCAAGGGTTTCTATTAAAACTCCAAATACAGGTGTTCAAGACCAGGCTGGACGTGGCACTGAGCAGCCTGTTCTAGTGGGAGGTGTCCCTGCCTATAGCAGGGGGGTTGGAACTTGATGATCTCTAAGATCCCTTCTAACCCAAACTATTCTATGATTCTATGATTCTACAGGTCTGGCTTACTCCTTCAGTGCGCCAGAGGAATGTGTACAGCATTCCAGCAATTAAAAAAAGACATTAATAATTAAGCAGGCAAGTATCTGAGGTCAGTGAGATAACTTTGCCTAAGAGATATAACTGTTTGCAAAGCTATTTGTGTAGGGCATCTGTTTCTGCAGAGCAGCACACTGTGCAAGGAAGAAAATTTACAAGTAAAAAAGTTATAGAATGTCAACAAAGGCTCTGGCACGGACAGACAAACATTCAGATAAAATAGGAGCTTTTAGGAGCTGCTCTTCTCAATTGGAATTTTTCAGTAGTAAAAATTGTTTGAACTGCCTGTGAAGCTACAGCACAATCCCAACCTCTGCTCTCTGGTGGGGCATCCACTGCATCCTTCTGCCCCACAGCCAGAGCCTAGAGCTTTGCTGGAACAGAGTGGTTGGTCACAAGACATCCCATCCCATGAGCTGGGGAGGGCACGAGAGGAGTGTGGCCATCCACCTCACCTGCCCTCACTCTGGCTGGCTGTGATGCCTCCTGGCAATCTGGGTGAGGAGAAAAAAGCTGCTCCCTGCATCATCTGCTCATGTTATCCTCCACTGATACTTCAGCCCCTAGTAGCTCATGGAAAATTAGCTTTACTGTACAAATGTGTGCACTTCAGCTCTTTGGTCCTGATGCAGCAATTAAGAATGGTTATCTGGGGATGATGTGGTGGTGTATTGGTGGGAGGTGAGGGCACTCAGCCCACCCACTGGCACTGGCCAACTGGATGTCAGTAGCTACCAGAGGAGAAATTGAAGGTCAGTGGCATGAAGTGAACTGGTGTAGAAATGTGGTTCCCACAATCTGGTAGCACAAATAACATACTAAAATTACTGTGAGGACAGGCATTTGCAGGTGTAGTTGCCAGTTGTGTGAAGAGTGTGGTCCTTAGTTTTTACTGTTTAAACAAAACTAAACAAACCACAACCCTGAATGGCAGCCATCAAAATCCTGCACCTGGATGAGAAGATCAAAGGGCAGAAAAACACAAAGGCTTTGGATGTGTTTTGCCTCCTTGCTTGGCTCATCCCTCTGATTCAAGGCTTTGGGGAGGGACCTGTCGCTTCTGCAGCAGGGGCTGAGGGTTTTTATACTGGCTGTAATTACATGTCAGATTGAGCTCATGTGCATAACACAATGCAGTTTCCAGCATTAATTATGTGTCATCAGACATCAGAACTGGCATGTATAGCAGAGAAGTAGTGGGGACTCTTGAGGTGCTGAAGAGGGTGATGGAGGGGAGATGCACAAGGGCTTCTGGCATGATCATTGAGTCAAGCCTGTCTCACTGTTGAACATGGTCTGAAAATTAGCTTGCTCACCAGGATTAAACTCCCCTGTGATGCTGTAGTTCCAGCCAGGCTGAAGGCAGACCCAGGCAGCTGTCCTGGTGTGTGCCATTCACTGAGACAGGGATCAGTGGGGTGCTGGAGTTGGGCTGCTCTGCTCCTCTCCATCAGCACCAACCAAGATGAAAACACTGGCCTTAGGATAGTCTTGAGTGAAGAGGGTGGTTGGGGTCTAACTACAACTTGGCTCATGGAAAGCTCATTTGGACTTCATGCTGCAGTGTCCTTTATGACCTGCTCTGCTTCAGTAGGAGGAAAATCACTGATCAAGTCCTCCTGTCAGATGCACAACCGAGTAACTAAAGTGTGTGCTCCTTGCTGCTATAACACCACTGAAGGTTCCGTTTTATCCTTTGTTGAAGGTCTTCACTATTTCTGAGGGAGGTTTTTCCCTCCAAGGATCTTTGGCCAGTGCCAGCTTGAACAGAAAATAGAGATGCTGCAGAGAGGCTGGGCTCCCTGGAGGAACCCTTGCCTACTCTTTGGTGCTCCTCCATGTCACAGAGGAGAAAACAAGCACAGAGCAGTTGTGGTCGGGCAGCAGCAGAAGACTCGCTGTCTGTTTCCTGCCTGGTGTGAGCATGGCAGCCTAGCAGTCTCCGGATGCTCCTGCAGCTGGAGGAGTGAAGAGGGTTTCTCTGTCTCAAAATGCCTCAGCAGAGTGCTGTGTGCTGCAGCCCTCATCCTGCTGCTTGCTCCTCCCAGTGCAAGCAGCAAGGGCATTGACACCCAAGAGTGGTCTTCTGGGAGAAAAAGCAAAGAATTTGGCTACACATGCTCTGGGGACAGCCAAGGGTGATTTGATGAGCCAATAATGTTGCTTTCTTGGTTTCAAGCTGAAATTCTTCTGGCTGTTTTCCTCCTCTGCTTCTTTTTGACTCTTCCTTGTTGTTCCTGTTTGAGGAGCAGTGAGCGTTGTGTTCAAGATCCCACCTCCCCTGGCACCACGTGGTGAATCCCAGCCTGCATTTGCACCTCTCAGCTCCTGAGTCTTAAATAGTACCTGTTGAATTTTAAAGTTCTCTTATCCCTCTACCATAAATTTAGATTTCACAGCCCTTTATGTTTCTAGATAACCAACTGTTTCACCAGGGTGTTTAATTCTGTTTATTCTTGTTCCTTACTGGCAAGCTGAAGCCAGGGCAAGTGGCATACAGGACTTGTTTCATTTTTGGAGCAGGTCACAGCTAGAGGAAAACATCCAGATCCCCTTCAGCATCCTTCTATCTCTACTTTTCTACTAGAAAAGCCCCACATGGCCAATCACACTGGGATTCACTCTTCTTTTAAATGAATCATGATAAATTCATGGCACGGTAGCTGGAAGGATTATTCTTTGGAAAAAAGCTTTTCCTGCAGGAGACACAGATCCCAGTAAAGTAAACCTTGATCCCCTGTTTCCTGCAGCTGCGAGAACCACTGAATAATGGAAAACTGCCCTTCTCCTGTAAAGCTCCTACTTCATGTGGAGGTGATAGTGTCCACCTCATCCCTGGGAGCTCTGTCAGGGCTGCAGCCTAGTACACAGTGGGGAGAATGCCCTTGCTTCCATGTTGATGTGATCCTGATAGGAAGGGTTAGGGCAGCAAAACACATCTCTCTTCTTGATTGCCCATCAGTGTAAAAGACATTCAACCCCAGCTGCCCATTCTACAAGCATCACTTGCTGCCCTCCATCCCTACATGTCCTTGTGCCCTGCTGCTGTCCCTTGATAAAATTGCTCCTGTTTACTTGATGCTTTATGGGCAGTGACCTCCCTTCCACCCAGTTCTGCTCCAGGGATGCCCCATGGAGCAGATATTGAGCTTGTGGTGCCCAGGTTGGGGGGATGCAGGTGTCAGTCACACACCAAGCATTGTACCTGCAGACCTTGGAGAACCTGAAAGCCTGAACCCCCTCTTCTCCTGCATGAAGTGGCTTCTCTTACACTTCTCTATCCTAGCTCTGCTGGTCTGAATGCTATATATACATATGCAGACACAGAAAGGTCCTTGAGTTATGTTTCAACCAGAAAACACCAATACAAACTGCAACATGAATACAGAAAGCTGCAGCAGAATGCTCTCCCCATAACTGGGTCTCCAGCCCCTGCTTGCTCCTGCCCCTTCCTCACCAGCCTGATGGACAGTGTGCACCACTCCAGCCCATTTTGACACTCCAAACCTGCACTCACTCCCAGCACTGTGCTTGCCCTGCATCTCTTCTGGCCCAGCCAGGCTGCATGGTGAACCCAAAAGTGAGCAATAGCTGTACCAGCAGGAGTGTCTAATTGCTCCAGTTTAATGGCTTTTTAACTTAATCATCCTCCAGATGGAGGGGGCGAAGGGAAGTGCCAGTTGACAACACTTCTGAGATGCTTCAGCATTGAAGCATGGAGCTGCTCCGTGCTGGTGGGCACTGGGAGGGACAGACTGGAGGGAGCTTTGAGTGAGCCTACAGGTGACTCACAGTGACAACACACACGTGGAAGTCTGGCAGGTTCCTTTGTGTAACACTCAGCATTTTCCCTGCACCTCAGTATCCAGAATAGCTACTTGCTGCCCAATGCATTTAGCTATGGTGGGCAGTGACACTCCAGGGAGTCAGCCACCAGCTTCATCTTGGTTAATGCATTGCCATGTTTCTTTGCCATTTTGCAAAAATTGGGGCAACTAAATGGCAGGTGATTGAAGTGCCAGGTGGTTTTTCTGGGGTTGTATCCTTTCACAGCAACATGCTGCCAAAGGAAAATGTGAACTGCTGGCTTTAAATACATCTTTTTCCTAACTTGCTCACCTAAAGAACACAGGCTCCTAACTCCTAATCAATTTTTCTTTTGATTCAAGACTTAAAATGGTTTTGCCAATCAATTATGTCATCAGTAAGGGGAAAAAAAAATAAAACCACCTCCATAAAACCTCTTGCCTCAGGGGTGAAGAGAAGCACGCAGTGGTTTGTTTTCATAGGAAAATCAGGCTTTGTTTGGAACATGAATCAAACATGCAGGGACTTTGACTTGGATGAGTTCACCAGGCATTTAGCAATACATTTTTATAATGTGTGCGTGATTTCGAATGAGCTGCATGAAATGAAGTGGCCAAAACTGTGATTGGCAACAGCAGGGCTCTGCTGGGGAAGGCAGATCTGCTTCAGCATTTGGCATGGCCCTGCCCACAAATACAGCCTCATTCATTTATTGCAAGAATCTTGAGATAATTTTAAAATATGTGGCCATAATATTACCTGCTTGGTCAAAAAAATGTCCATGTTGACCTCAGGAGTAAAATGATGAGACATTCCCATCAGTATCTAATGGGAAGTTGTTGTGTGAATTGGGTGATGCTGCACCCAGTCCCTAGACTTATAGGAAAGGCTCTTGGTTTGGAAAGTTGACTTCTCAAGCCCCTCTTGGGATGGTGTCTTTGTGCTGTTACTGATTGCTGCTGAAAGTCTGACCTGATGTAGTTGTGGTCCAGCTGGGAGAGGTGTCTGGTGTGGCTGGTGCACACTGGGAGAGCATCTGGGCTAGGGATGGAGCACCACAGCCACATTCCCAAGGCTGATACCCTGATGGGAGAAGGTGGGAAGCAGATGGGGTGGATCTATGTCTGTTTCTTGGTCTGGGCTCAAGCTGCCCTGGAGTTACTTGCCATGTTTTGTGGCTGTTTTTCTTTGCTTCTGAAACTATCTTCCATGAAAGGCTATTGCTATGTTTGCAGTCCTTTCTATACTTACCAGATCTTGGAGACCCCCCTTCTTCCTTACCAAGTAGAGCTGCTCTCAGATTCCAAATGGTGCAAATCCTCTTTCTCTCTGCCCCAGCTGCCCTACAGAGACCCTCTGAACTGGGTGGGTATCTCCAGGAAGGCTAAAAATTAGCTTTTTCTAGCAGTAATGCTGAGGAAATAAAGGGAGGTGAAATGGGCTCCCAACTGGAAAATGTCTTTTCTGCTCTCCTCTGTTGAAAACCATCCTACTGTGAATGTAATACTTTTTCCACAGCTCTAGGAAATACAATAATAGGTTGCACATTCAAACCAGCTGCTCGTTTATTTTTTCAACTGCCTCTGAAAAATGCTTGTAATTAGGAAAAATCTATAACAAGAAGTACAAACAAATCAAAGTCTGTCATTAGCCAGAAAGAGTCGGCGCTCTGCCTTAGCTACGGTTTTATTAAATTAGAATAATGAAGCAGAAGCTATACAAAGAAGAACAAGTGATTTGGAAAGGTCTGAAAATATAAAGCCATCAGTTTAGAAAACAAGTTTTCAAATTGAAACATGAAGCTGGAAACATGTTGGCTTGTGCTGTTCTAATACCTCCTGGAAGGCTGCATGAGCCTTATAGAAATAGGAGGGGAAAAGGGAAATTGGAGGAAATGCTTTAAATTTAAAGTGCAGAACTGGCAGAGCCAGGTTTGGAGCAGATCCCTACAGGATTCAGTGGTGGCTCCAGGGTGGCCCCATCAGTATTGCTGTCAGCAGAGCTTTGGTGATAGCCAGCTGGTTTGAAGGGCAGTGGAGAGGCCGTGCCATGTGGGACTCAGAGATGGTGGTGGCTTTATGGATTTGTCTCAGATTTAATCCTGGCTGTAGAAGTGCTCTGCTCATGCACAAGAAGCATCACAGAACAATGAACAGCAGAGACATGGGCAAGGATAGGAAGGGCATCCTGGGGCAAGGGGAACATCTCTGGTGTGTCTATAATGTGTCATACCCCTGGTCAGAGCTTCAGGATGGAAACACGCTTCCATAGATTAGTTTTCTGCAGAAAAGGTGTTTTCTTAGCTCTGGTACAGACCAAGACCAAGATCTGGTACAGCCTATAGACCTTCCTGTCTATTGCTTGGGTTCATACTTACTTTGAAAAACATCTGGGTGCACACAGAAGTGCTGGAGAGCTTTGTGTCCCCAGGGACAAAATTCAGGCAGGCTGCTTGAGGATGCTGCACTGAAGGATCTGCTTTTGTGCAAGCACTAGAATGAGCCTGTTTCAATGCATTTCTCTGATTCAAGGTTCTTTTTTTTTTCTTTTTCTTTTTTTTTTCCATCCATTTCTTTTAATAAATGCCGTATGGTAATTTGTTGTGTTCAAAAACAATACAAAAATGTCCTTGCAAAAAAGTACTTTCAAAAATCTTGTGTATTTCCAAATGTGTAGCTGTGAGATGGAAGAATAAGTTTTGCCTTTAATGTTCCTTAAGCAGAGATGCCATGGTTTGAGGGGCAGTTTTTAATTGTAGCTATTTCTGCTTTATTTAAGCAGTGTTTTCTGAAGCTTCAGTCTATGTAACTCAAATACATTATTTGGTCAGAGTGTGTTTGCAGCACAGTAGTGTGGTGACTTTGTGTGCATGCAGGTATTTACCTGCAACCTCATTCTGAGTGAATGGACCTCTGAGGAATCAGACATTGGGCTGATGGTTTCCTTTGTCTGAGTACTTTACTGAGAAGGGTCACTCCTGGCAGCAATCAAGCACAGAAATAATTTGGAGTTTGAGCCCACACAGAGTGTCCACAGCCATACACTGGAAACTACCATCTAAATTTCTCATCTAAACAATTCCTGATTGTTTGTGGGCTGGAGGTAACTTCAGTCACGTACTCTCTCGTCAGCCTTCCCTGGGGAAACTCCTCTCTGAACAGAAGCAGTTTGTGAGTACAAGCTCAAACTCTGAGAACAAACTTTTTAATTGTTTGTCTACAACTTCTTGTAAACAAGGCACCAGTGCAGAGAGGAATGGCTTTGCTGTCCTCTGGGCTCCCTTCAAAATCTGCTTGGCCCTTTTTAAAACCAGTGTCCACCTTTCCTCCTCTCAAAGATGGGAATGTGCCCTTGTTAGAGCTTGGAGCATCGCTCATCCTGGGCATCCCTGCCAGGTCCTCAACCCTGGGGTCTCCAATGTTATCAAAGACTGCCCTTAAAAGGGAACTTCCATCAGGCAGCCCCGCTGGAGACTTCTCCAAAGGAATGTTTGTTTATTGCTTCACCACCAGCCACTAAAAAAAACCCTAAACCCGGATAATTGAATATTCATCTTCTGTGAATTCTATTAATTCTGCACTTCGTGTTCTGAAGAGCAAAATAATTGCCATAATTTCATTTCAAAACCTAAAGTAAATAACCATGAGCTTGTCATTTCTTCTGTGTGTTTTCACTGAAAGGAAATTTATCCGCCTGCCTACTTTCATTATGAAATGATCAGTGGGGCCGCCAGAAGAACAGCATATTTATTTTTACATTTCTCTGCAAAAGCCTATTTACTTTAAGTGGTACATTTAACATTGCCAGTGATTCTTTTGTCCTGATTTTAAACAGCCTTTTAAAACCCAGCATTAATTTAAACAAGATAATATAAATTAAATTATGTGGTTTGGTGCAGTTCAGTGTTTCCCCTTTCAAAGGCTCTGCCTTTTTTTTTTTTTAAACATCCCCTAAGGAAAAGTGTTTTAATATTAATCAGTGCTGGGGAAAAAAAATTTTTAAAAAAAACCACCACTTTTTATTCACTAGAGAAAAGCACAGACAGTAGATGAAGTTTAAATGTGTGTCTATTTGGGATGTGGCATGCAGGGTGGCATGCAGGGTCCCTATGGCAGTGGGGCAACCAGGCAGGCTCTGGGGACAGCCTCATGGGAATGGGGCAGAACATGGGGTGAGTGGGTGTCAGCACTCAAGTAGCTGCTTGAATAAAGCAACCAGTTGATGTGAATCCCACCCCTCCAGAAGGTTTCTTGGCTCCTTGAGCATGGCGTGGCCCAAGGCTGGCTCTTTTTCCCCTGTGTGGCTGCGGCCCAGCAGGGCTGTGGTGGTGGAACACTGCCTGCCACAGAGTCATAAAAAGCAGTTTTAGTGCTGTCCTGTGAGATGCAAAGGAAATCTTCTTATCTGACCTTTATTCTCAACCTCCTTATCTCTTCTTCAGTGTTTATCACCAGCCTTATTGTTTTCTCATGAAAGACAAACTCCTGTTTTCAAAATTGGGGTCATTTGCTCTCTGTGTCACCTACGCCCTGACTCCTTTGGCCAGGGGCCTGCAGGCAGTGTTTATTCGAAGGGAGGGGTGTGGGGAACAGTGACATGGGTTTGTACCTCTGCTCCTGCACGGCCAGTGTGAAGGTCAGCACCACAAAGGGTGGTACAAGCCCACAGTGCTGACAAGTTTTTCAGGGTCCCCATGTGCCAGGGCAAAGGCCTTTGGGATGCCCTACCAGGGGATCATACTTACTAGTTATTGTTTGTCACATCAGGCCTTCGCTCACTGTATTTTATCAAGTACTAAAGTTCAAACTGCTTCAACTGTCAGCAGCATCTTTCTGTCATGCTGTAGTTTGTCCTCCTTCTGCAGAGTTGTTCAGTGAGTGCGGCAGCACCATTGTCCATCCCTGGAGGTGTTTAAGACCAGGCTGAATGAGGCAATGAGCAACCTGGTGTAGTGGGAGGTGTCCCTGCTCACGGCAGGGGGCTGGAACTAGATGATCTTTAAGGTGCCATTCAACTCAAACCATTCTATGATTCAATGATTTGATCCATCCTGGGGGAGGTTGCCCCTCTTTATGCAGCTGCTGCAAGGTGTGCTTTTGCTACAGTGCATGGGGAATTTCTCTCTCAAACCCTTGAATTTGCCAGTGGGTATGAGCTATGTCATGACTGACAAATCCATCCCCAGCTCTAACCCACAGCTGCTGCCACTGGTGGCATTTTGGACACACCAGCACATCCCTGCCCTGGCACTACACCACTGTCCCCCACCCCCCAGGAAAATGATGTGATCTTACAACATCTGACCCAGACAGCACAGCAGCAAGCCCAGCCTCCGTGACACCAGCAACACCTTCTGGGCTGCAAACCTGGCACAGGCTTATGGTCCCTCCAGCATAAACCAATGATGTTATTTAAGGGTTCCATGGTTTCAACTGGGATGGAGTTAATCTTTTTTGCTAGAGGCTGGTGTTTTGAATTCAGGATGGGAAAAGTTGGATAGCCCACTGGTGTTACCATGAGAGCTTAGCAACAACCTGTCTTCTCTGCTCCTTGCACCACCCTGCCAGAGGTGCTGGGAGGACAAAAAGAGTTGGCAGGGCGACACAGGAGGGACTGCTGACCCCAGCTGACCAAAGGGCTGTTCTGTGCCATATGATGCTAGACCCATCAGTTTACATAGTATTAGTGCTGTTCACTTAACCATCAAATTACAACTTCAGAGATTCAATCTCATTATTTGGCTGGCAAGCTTGGCAGGATCATCCCTCTTCTCTCATTACATTACAACAGTACTAAGCCTTTGCCCTGGCTGCTATTTGCTCTGCTGCAGCTGGGACTGGAGGGGAACTTGGCAGAGCTCCTGTGGCAGCCACCTCAGCCAAACAGATGAAACCTCATTAGCACCTGTACCGGGGAGGTATTTGTTTTCACTAAGAGAGCAAGGAGGGTGCCATCCTGCCAGGCACAGTGCAAACACAGCAGGAGGTAAAGCCATGCTCCCCTTTCCTTGAGAACTCCCTCATCACTCAGCATCTCTTTAAACACTCTGCCAAAATCAGGCTGAGCTGCAAACCAGCTTGTGTGGGGGCTCTGTCCTTCTCTTTCAGTGGCCAGTGGTGGCAAGATGGGACATGTCCCCAGTCTCTGGGGACAGTGACTGGTGGAAGCAGCCCAACAGCATCCCTGGGGGCTGGAAATGGCTGCAGAAGTGCTGCCGGGGGGAATCTGTGCCCCACAGCTGGTCGGCCATGTGTGGCACCACACAGAACTACTTGGTTTTAAGTCCTTGCACCAGGGCCACACAAATCTATTGCAAACAGCTATTTTAATCACTAGACCACTCTGTCTCCTACTTTTTGGTAATTCAGGCTAAAGGAATTTTCTCATTGTTGTCCCCTTGTCTCTCCTCACACAGAGATAAGGGGAAAACCAGGCAGAAGCACTTCCCAGGCAGTCTCATAGAAAGAGAATGATGAGCAGGCATATCTCACTGGTGTTTCCCCTTCCAGACCTTGGGAATTCGGTAAATCACTCTGTGGTTGTGCACAGTAATAGGAGAGCACATAAAAGGGCACCACAGCTCTGAAGCAATTTGTGTTTACTGCTTACAGTCACGTCTCACTCATTTCCTGTCAATCAGTCATAAGGATCCTTCCTTTTTCTTAACAACTGGGTTAAATCAAGATTTTGAAAACCCATTGTCATGTGTGGTGATGCCATTTCTTAAAAATCAGGGGCCACAGAAGGGAAAAGGTGCTCTGCATGGTTTGGGGAGCTTAGGTTATGGCTGCGGGACCCTGAAGGCAGGCAGAGCTCAATGAAGGCTTGGACAGATGGATTCCTAAGGGCAAGAATGGTCCATGCTGGCAGCAGAAGGGAGAGGGTGTAATGTGGATGCCTGGAAGGGTTCTGGGGTGATGCTGGATCCCCACAGATCCATGGCTGCTTTCATTGCCTCTGCCTTCAATCATGGAGTGCCCTAAAAGGTCTCTTCCGACCACAGTGTTTCCATGATTCTATAGCAAATATAGAAAGAAGCTAAAGCAGATTATAGTAACAGAACTGTCAGCATGTACAAAATACCAGAACATAGATGCCAGACGCTGTTAAGAACAATCCAAAAACATTTAATAAGGTGTGCCTTAAATTAGAGTTGTGCTTAATTACTTGAAGAATGAGACAAATAGCTCCTGGAGGTGAGTGGAGGTTGCACTGGAGGCTGCTCCAGACAGCCAGCCAGGCTCTGGAGCAATGGAAATGATCATTTTGCTGTTATACAGCAGCAGGCTCTGGCTTGGTGCAATTCCAAGAGAGAATTAGATTTAGGCCACGTGGCTGAATATCACACTGGCTGCCTCAGTACTTAAAAAAGGAATCTTTAAGGAACACTTAAAGGAACTTTTAGGGAAGAATTTTTGTGAAGTAAGAGTAGGTTACATGGGATCTATTACATGGGATTGATTGATTGATTGAGCTGCACCACCAGTGCTTCCCAGCAGGCTCTGCATGGTGATGCTGACCTGTGCAGGAAGGACAGGTTTTTCTTAAGAAATCTCAGATTAAATAGCAGCATGTCTGAATATTGATTCTTATCTGAGACACCTCTGCATTCTTGTGAGTAGAGCCCTTTTTCCTGCCCTCATTTGTAATTGCTCTTGATCTTACTTATATTACAAACCAAAGTGTAAAATAGAAACTCACAAAGGACTTTTTGCCTTTCTACACACAATTTTGTTATGGTTTTAAGGCAGTGCTGGTCTTACCCTCCCATTAAATACAAGGCACTAAAATCAATCATTAATAGCTTTAAAAGGTTCATACAATAACCACAAACATAATCACTCATGGTTGAACTTTAATGAAGGTATTTTTCCCTAGCACCAGGTTCTTTTAGGTAAATTCTAGAGATTATAAAAAAAGATTATCTATGCCAGTGATTATTTTTTTCCAGTACATATTTAGAGTAGGCTCATGAAACAAGCTCCAGAAGCTCCAATTTTAAAAGCCAAAGGTTAATCCCTTAAGAGCTCAATAAACAGTCATTAAGGGGGTGGAAAGCATTAGTGCAGTGCAAGCAGAGGGAAAGATGAGCCCACAGACAGCAGCTGCTGGCCTTGTCAGGGCACAAGGCTGGAGGGTCCCACTGCCAGGGTGGGCAGGCACAGTCCTGTGGGAGATGCTGGGCATCAGTGGGTACAGCATGGCCTGGGTGAGCTGATTTGGCTTTGAAGCAAAAAGGCAGCAGATAACTAAAGGGAGGAAAGAGACTACAATTCACCAGAGGAGAAGGAGGGTCTATTTGGTTTGCCTGAAGAATTGCAGGGTGTGCTCATGGTTTGGAAGATTCCATACCTGGTTTACTTTCATTTCACTATGGGTCTCTGTGGCCAACATCTGGATTCATTCACTTGAATTGCAGCTGGGATTTTTGCTGCCTCAAAAAGCCAATGCTGTGCAGGAATGGACCTGCAAAGCACAGGGGCAGGTGGATACTGGGATAGCTTTTGGTTAAATCTACCCTTGTTGATGTTACTGGATATGCTCCAGGGATTAATTTAACTCATTCTTTGTAGCATTTCTCTGGGAAAAAGTCAAAACCAGTGAGGTTGAGAGGCATTGCTTAGTACCTACCCAAGAAGGCTTCTAGAAGGAACTCACATGCAAAGTAATTGCACACTGTGGGTAATACAAAGTCAGAAAAGTAGTTTGTTTGGTATGAAATAGGAGACAAAATCAGGCACATAAGGAAAGGAAGCCCACATAGATCAGATATATAGTGAGAACTGATCCCAGTGGGATTCACTGGAAATAGAGGTATTTTGATGGGGATGAGTGATTTGCAGGGACAGCAGTCACAGCTGACCTGTAACGCTGCAGGGACCGATGCAGTCTGTACTGGCACTCATTAGCTGCTCTGAAACTGGTTCTTAATTTGCTGAGGGAAGGTAGAAACTTGTCTGGTTTAGCCAGGACTTCCCACCAACCTTGCACCGTGCTTTACTCCTGGAGAGCCCTTCTGTCGTGTGCCCACAGATGCACGTCATCAAAGGCATGTGCTTACTTTGCTTCACATCTCAGAATAGGTTTATATTTATAGGTTTTTATATTTTTTCCTCCAGTTAACATGCCTATCATATTTGGTTTATAACGACTGGGATACAATGCAGGTGAATCTATTTGTGTTTGGAATTTAAATAAGGGAGGTAGGGTCTTGGGGACAGCAAGGTCCCTGCAAGCAGTGCCACCTCCCAGCAGGTCTGCAGTGCTTCAGCTTTTGCACCTTACACTGAAGCTGTTGCTTCAGCGACTGTGCATTGAATTAGAAATGGTTTTAGTAATGATTGCCAGGGTATTTGCTTCCAGTAAGAGTGGAGCTGGCTCTGTACTACATGATTAGCTTTTCATTAGGCTTTTTTATTTCAGGTACTGACATATCTCTTTATTCCTCAGCTTCATCTCGTTCCTAATTATCAATGGTAACTGTTGTATTCTACCTTAAGTTGTTGTACTGAAGTTTCACTGGGTTATAGAGAGCAGAGAGATACCCACGTGCTCTGAGACATGACCAGAAAAATGTCCAACGTGGCCAGTTTCAGCCCAGTGACATTAGAGAAACCAGCCAGGAGCATCCCAGTAATGAGAGGAGACTGTGACCCAGTCTGTAGGTTCCCCAGGAGGAACAGCTCTGAGAGGAAGGAAGCCAGAGTGTTTGGGAGAAAGAAAACGCCACAGGATAATGAGGGAGGGAACAATAGCTGAAGGAGGCATCAGTTCTCATGGTGTTCCTAGTGCAGTGTCAGCTTCAAACCCATCAGAAGAGGCCAAAAGGGACTTCTAATACCTAGTTTAAACTCCTGTCATTTCTTTGTCATTATCATATTTTCAGATATTCCCAAAATAAAAGAAAATAGTAATTGGCATCAGGACAGCTAAAAATCTAGGATCCATTATGTGGTGAAACTAAGCTGAATAATTTAGTTTCCATTTCCAATGTTTCTGGTGTTTTCAAGGCCCTTCTTTCCCTAAAATAAATCCTTCAGGCAGGAACATGAGGGAGAGCAGTCTGCAAAAAGGCCAGGTGGGGGTAGGAAGGGACAGGGAGGGGATCACCACCCAGGGCCACCTAAGAATAGTTACTAACAGTGGGACTTGGGCAAGGAGCCTTCTTGAAAAGCCAATGCCAAAGCAGATCCTTAGGATCCATTAGAAAAAAACATTGACTGGTCATCACTGGTGGCTTTGCCATTCAAGAACTGCAATATAACCAGGCTCTACCATGGCCCTCAAATGAACAGCACCTGATTTTAGCAGAGGTGTGGTAACATCAAGCCTCACTAACAGCCTTAGCAAAAGCCTTCAGTTCCAGGGTTAGATACTCACTGTTTGAATGCATAAGGTTAGGCTGGACAAGGCACTGAGCAGCCTGGTCTAGTGGGAGGTGTCCCTGCCTATGGCAGAGTGATTGGAACTTGACGATCTTTAAGGTCCCTTCCAGCCCAAACTATTCTATGATTCTATAAGCTCATAGGTGCTGCTGAACCACTTGTCTCTGGATGTTCATTTTTATCTGGATGTTTATTTTTTATCTCTTATCCAAGAGAATTCCAAAAGTATGTGTTTTCAAGGACCTAACAGACATTAGTTCCATTCCAAGCAAAGTAGTCACCACAGCTCCTGGAGCAGCCCAGCCTGATGAGGCGGGAGATGGCTCAGACAAGGAAGGTGCAGATTTTGCTGGAGGGATGGAGCTTGCCCTCAGGCAACACCAGCCTGAGCCCTCCAGGACAACAAAGCAGCACCCATGAATATGATGGAGCAGGTGAAAACCTTCAGCATGGGCACACTATCAGGTGCTCTGCACAGCAGCAGGCAAGATGACACTGCCCTGAAAGTGATGAGTCACAAGCTGCAGCTCCATCAAGATAATAGCACATTTCTGCAGGAAATATAATACTGTGCGTGGGTATATGGCATGTGCCTCCTTTCATCTACATCGACTCACACAGAACTGATCAGGAAAGAAAATGTGGGTACAGAATAAAGAAAAGCGGAAGGGTAAAAGCTCAGAAAGGCTTCAGTTACTGGGTTTTTATTTTAACAGCAGCGAGAGATCACCTCCACAACTTTTACAACTTTTTTACCTCAAACCCATTCAGAGGCAATGTGCTGCCTTCCACCTGTTAATACATTACCATACTTGGTTTTCTTAATTTTGGCTATTAAAAGATTGTTCCATATCAGTTTAAATATCTCTTTTACAGTATTTCATACACAGTAGGAAGGTTAGCATGTAGAAACATTATCTGATTTTACATTTCCTGTATTTTTTATTGTTGACAACTTAATTTAACCAAATAGATGACTTGATCATATATGTCAAGAAACCACTTTACCTGTATCTAAAATGTTTATAAAAAAAAAAAGAAATTGGAAATTTGAGAATCTGGAATTACCACATTTTCTAGTACCCACTGAACCATATTTACTGATGATGTTTTGCATTGATGCAATTTGCTGGCAATGCAATTACAGGTATTTTCTAAATAATATTTTACTTTGTCTGTTCCAGAACTTGATGCTGCCTGCAGCTGTGCTTGCTGGGCAGGACTGCTCTTAGCATTCCATTAATTTCCCCCTGCAAACCAGCATGGAGGTATTTAAAAGACCAGTAGACATAGTGCTTGGAATTATAGTTTACTGATGGATTTTGACAGAGTTGGACTAGATGATCTGAAAGGTCCCCTCCAACTTAGGTGATCCCATGAAGCTGTGGTCCAGCTAGAGGTTGGTGCTATGCAAACATGCAAAGTGTCTGAGATCTGATTCCTCTGGAAGCATCTGCTGATTACCCTCTGGACACCTGTAACTGCCCAGGGAAGCAGCCTGTGCCTTCTCACCCCAGCCAGGAGTCATAAAACCAACTCTTTTAAGTCCTTGAATAGATTGGGAATCCAAGATCCTGCCCCTCCCATGCCCATGCAGAGATCCTGAGGCAGGGGAGCAAGGTAGGGCCCCTGCACATTATTACAGCTCAGGATCACTGCCATTTCCTGAAACAAACAGTAAATTGCTACTGTCAGCACTGACCATCTAGCAGTGTGAGTGCTTTTGCCAGCAAATGAAGCATTTGCCTTGGCCACAGTCAGAGACGTCCTTGAAGATCCATTACAGAAGCCCAGGGAGCATGGGTTTGCTGCAGCCCGGACAGAGAGAACCAAGGGCTTTGCTCCAATCTCTGCAGCCTAAAGAACATGCCCATTATGCTGTTTACTGAATTCTTGCTGTCAGTACAGATGCTTAACCGTGCCCATGAGCTATATGTATCTTACAGGAGTTAAGATGGGGGTGACACCTGCCAGGAGTGAGAGCATACACAAAACGCCCAGTTTCTGAAGAGCTGTTCTGAGGAAACATGGCACTCACAACCATCCTTGTCACCTCAAGCAAGATCACTGTTAGGATCACTAACATAGAGTGCAGAGTTAACCACAGGCTTGAAACCACCCAAAACCTCCCTGCAGCTGCAGGGTTGTGTCCCAGCAGAGCTCCCTCTGCTTCATCCCATTCCTGCTCCCTCCGAGCCCTGCCTGACCTGGAAAAACCCAACTACACCAACAAAACAGTCAACCCATTGCACAACTGGACATCTAAGTGCAAGCTGGCTCCAGTGGAAATTAGAGTTAGGGTTTGAAGCAGCACTAGGGAAAGACGTGGCACTACCATTTCATGCTGGGCTGTGTGAGGAAATCCAGCTGTGCTGCAGTGACAGCAACGATTTGGGGTGTGAAAGGCTTTGGGAGGAGCAAGAGGAGCCAAACAGAGCTGGAAAGAGGCCCTAGGCAGCTGTGAGCCCTCCTGCCACTCGCGTGACTTCCCCAGCCAGTGGGGTGGCCATGTGGAGATGCATCCCTGCAAACAGAGTAAAGTCTGTCCCTGCACCCCACTGAGATACGCGCCTAGGATGTTTTGTTATAGCACCTCAGAGGGAGTGCTGTGTTTATTCTCCCCCCATGCATTAGGTAGCAAGTACTTAATTGAAATTCTTAATTTTGTCTCCCTTGGTAAGCAATCTTCACTGTTTCCTGCCTGTTTATCTTCTCGACCATTTGAGAAAACTGTGTAATGTGAGTATTAACGCACTATTAAACCTCCTCAGTAGAATAGTCTTTCTAGGCTGGTAGCTGAACAAAAGATCTTTACTACTGAGAATAGTAATTTCAATTTAAAATGGCAATATAGGAAGGAGGCAAGATACTCCCTGCTGTAATTAGAACAAGCTTTCCAGTACTCCACGTTATCTTTAGATTCTGGAAGAGTAGTTGCTCTACTTGGATTAATAAGTCACCTCCATTAACTCTATTTACTGCAGGGGCATCACAGCAGCAGTGCTGATGTGAAACCATTTGCATATTTCAGAACATAGAAGGCACCCTGAAACAGCAGTTTTGTTATTCTTGTTAGTTTAAAATATTAATAAAAGCGAAGAAGAAGACATATAATATTCATCCTCACAGGAATATATGATGGTCATATCCAATACTTACATGGGCCATACAAGGCCTTCTCACGCTACCCACTCACTACATTACCCACTAATGATTATGAAATCATAATCATCCGCATGCACAATACTGGGTCCTTCTGTCATCCAAAGTTCACAGCCTGTTGGGACTCTGTCACTCCTTGGGGCTTACATTAAGCTGTGTGCGGATCTATTTAATTAGCCAAGAAACAGCTTTTGTTTTCAAGACAGCAAAATGTCAGCTCAGACATTAAAAATGCACACAGGCTCCTCTCGCACCCGAGTGGGAGAGTGCAGCTTCCCCTGCCTCAGCAGCAGGCACTGGGGACACCATCTCCCCACAGGTTGTGGTGCAGCAGGACTTAGTCACCCCCTAAATAGCAGGCTGACAGTCTCCAAGAACAGCAATAAGGGCAGCAATTTCCACCCCGTGGGGACAGCAGGCACAGGAGGACAAAGCAGACTTTGCTGGCAGCAGCAGAGCTTTGGACATGTATTCTGCTGGCAGTTCTGGTGAGCAGGTTGGGAACTCAGTTCTGACTTGCCTTCAACCAGCAGCACATGTCATCTCTGCCACAGGCACATCTAATTAGCCTTATCAGCTCTTCAACTGTCATTTCCCAGGTTTGTTTTCCAATTACAGGTAAACAGAGGCAGTGGAGGCTTGCAGTGGCAAGCGGGTCCCACGCTGTTCCAGGCTTGCTGCAGGGCTGCATGGCATAGAGCATGGTGTCAGGGTCCCCATTACCCTGCACCTCCCACTGCCTCACATCATTCCCTCCCAGGATCACTGAGGTACACACACTCTTCTTCTACAGCTGAGCAGCTTCTGCTCTGCCCTGTGCAGGAGGGTCCCTGAGGCTCACACAGGATTGCAGACCAGAAACCCAGCCCATGAGCCCATCACAAGGGGGGAAAAAAGGAACACTGAGCATCTCTTGTAGGAGATTGCATGTGGCTTCCTGGTTTTCTTTACTGTTATGGGTATTTTTGTCATGCACATCATTTCCTTGCCAGCATTCAGCTTCCGCCTCAGTTGCCAAGGGCCGTAAGTTCTTGCCAGGAAGGTGACAGAAATTGCTTATTGCACAATAGCAACTTTCCCTGTACTTGACTGCTCACCCTCCAACTTCCCAAATAATTTACTCATAATTTGAGGCCAAATCTCTGAATTTTCAGCATACAGAGATAAGGCTAGAAGGAAACAAAACCTGGTGTAAATAGCCATTGCTAACAATCTGCCTTTTATACACTTTTATATACTTTTAACCTTTTATTAGATAGACAAGGAGGATCTTTGTTTTCATTGTTTTGTTTGTGTTTTTTTTTCCACAAATAAATACTTTCTCTAATCATTTAAACCAGAAATGCCTCTGTTATTACACATATGCAGGTAGCAGTTGGAAATCCAGCTAAGGGACCTCTTACAGCTTTGAAAGCATAATGTTTTAAATACTGCATGCAGAAGTATTTTAAAATAAAATAAATCAGTATTTCAGGCTCAGAGTGGAAAGACTTCCTGCCATATAAGGGGTGCTGGGAAGAAATGCCATCTCCTGTGATGAGTGAAAAAGGAAGTCATGAAACTGCAGAGACTGGAGAAAGAGCACACAGTGTGATAAAGCATTGTGTGACCTGGAGAGCTGCCCAGTAGAAGGGGGAATGAAGCTTGCCAGAAGCCAACAGGTAGGTCACCAGCCCATTCAAATAAAATATGAAACAAGAATTTTTGCAGTAGATAAGATGTCCTAATCTCTTAGCTCACCATCTGCCATCTGTGCTTTCCTACTCCTTCCAGCAGGACTCACAATTGAGATACAGAGTGCCTTATATGTGTGTATACATATATAGATGTATTTACCCTCAGTATGATCAGGTATTGATCATTTATGGGAGTCCTTTCTACCAGCCTCTCAGTCTGTGGCTGGTTTAATTCCTACTGCACACAAATCTGCATCTAACTCTTCCTGATACTCAAACCCAACAGGTAGAAACAGCTGGATTTATGTCCAGACTGTTCCCTTTGCACACCCACACACTGTGATAGTTCAGCACTAATTGGACTGACTGGGAATTTCCATTTGCTCTTGAGCCTGCTTTCTTTTCTCGTGAGGGATATATTATCCACTTGAGTTTAAATCAGCTGTTAACAGAACAAAACATTCAGTTTAATCGAAATCAGCAGTGTAAAATCCCAGATTTTGTAGAAAGTGCAAAGCTTTCTACAAGTGCCTCTTGCAGAAAGAAGCAAAGCTGGAAGGAATTCAGTCTCAGCTCTACCAGACAGAAACCTATTCAGCTACAAGGCATATGCTGGAGTTATGGAGGGAAAGGTGCTAATGCAACACTCTTGATGGTTGTGCTCCAAAATAAGAACAGTGATAGGAGCAGGAAGATGCTAATTTGCTGGCATGTATGAAGGCACACAGCAACATGGGCACTAAAAGACATGCTTCCTTCTTTACTCATGTAGGTGCTTGGACCTTTAGAAGCTGAGGCACTGCAGTCAGAATGCACAGACTGCTAAAACCCTAAAACCAGTATGTGAGATTTCAATTTCCAGTCCCAGCATGCGCAGAGGGGTGGTGCTGAGATGCAGCTGGTGATGAAGCATCAGGGACTTAGGTGCTTATACAGGGTGGGCTGTGTGGTTCCAGCTGCAGCAGATGGGCAGATTCCTCGTCAGGACCAAAGTAACACTAAAGCAGGTGAGGAGTGAGGGTCCCATCAGCTTCGACCCCCATCTGCAGCAAAAGGGGAAAAGTACTGTGGGCAGCAACAACAGATGAGGTTTGCAAGCCTGAGCAAAGCATGAAATACGGAGCAGTCATGGTAAGTGGGGTATAAAACAGGAAAAGTAAAGTCTGGACAAAGTGAGGTATGTGAGGCAGGAGTAAAAAGGAGGTAAGAATGCCATTGACTTGCAATGTGTGTTAGAAAGGGAAATCACTCTTTTCCACTCTTGCGAGGCAAGGAGAGTGTGGCTCTGGAAAGATACTGCTGTCTGCTGTATGTGGTCACACATCATCTTCTGATGGTGGATGTTCCTCTCCAAAAGAAGCCAGGTACTGAAACATGGGTGTAATGTTACACCCTCAAAGGTACCATCAGAACAGACTGGGGCAGGGACAGCCTGATGCTTGTAATCCGTGTCAGCATCACTGACAATGTTTTGGGTGCCCACCTTTCCAGGAAGCTACTGAAAAACGAGGAGGCTAAGAAAAAAAGTTACATGGATGAGTCAGAGTATCTTGTAAAGTCCTGACCTGGCACAGAAGACTAAATAAAATGAAGTCTCACAGACCAGATTATCTGAGCTTAGCATATTTAGTAATGTATCAGCAGTGCTGCAGCTGAAGGATGTGAAGCATGAGTTTGGTGCAGAGTTAATCCTGCTTTTGGACACTTATAGGTTCGTATTCAACCTTGGATATGTGTATTGGTCCCATGAGAACCATTCTTCAGCTGATGTGCCACCTCCCTGTGCAGCCATCACTTCATACTGGATCAGGTGTTGCCTCTCATGCCCCAGCCAACATCATGCTGGCATTAAGCCTGAGGTCAATGTGAACACTACCATGGGTGCCTGGGCAGACCCAGCACATGCAGCTACCTGCCTCTGCTTGTGCTAGCGATCCCATCCTTCTCCAGGTCCCATGTTAATGAACCTTAGGATGGGCTCGTAGGTTCCAGACCCAGCTGAGAATCCCCCTTTGCCAGTCCCTGCACCTCAGCTCGTCTCAGGGACCAGGACAAACCCTAAGAAGTGCCTCCTTCCAGAGACAGCTGCAGGCTCCCTGAATTACTGCTCCGACCTTTCGTCTCCACCATTTGGATTTATGGTGCTGCTTAGGTAACCCAGGAAAACAGGCTGCAGTTGAGTGCGTATTTACTGATGCTATCTAACGCTGCTTCGGCATGACTCAAAATTTGCACAAGACAGGAAATTCAAGGAAGCTGCCAAGACAAGCTGCATCTTAGCAATGGGACTGAGAAAATCACTAATGAACTAACAATATAAAGGGGAAGATAAACAAAGAGTCTTCTTGTATGCCAATAGCTTAGTGGGATTTTTTTTTTTTTTACACAATAACCCAAGTCCTTTATGAAAATGACCTCTGGTTTGGGCCACACAGCTACTTCTTCAAGAAGCAAGATGACATTTTCATAAGCTAGCATGGCAGGCTTGACATTATACTGTATCTGCCCTAAGACTGGTTTGTGGCCTGGATGTTTTGTGGGAACACCGAGGCTAAGGATTAATTTTTGCTAGCACTTTAAAATCCTAGAGGGCACCACTGAACAGTTCTGTGAACCAGACTTTACAACAGTGCTTTTACAGGTGTTGCTGCTCTTGCCCCACTTTTCGCTTTCCTTTTTCTTCACATTCAATTTATATTAAAATTAAAAAGGATCTTCAAAGGAGTAAATAGGGATGAGTACAAATAGAAAAAAACCGCCATTAATACAAAAAGAAACGGTCTTATATTTGCAAAACACAAGCCACTGTGTCAGTGTTAGCAGCCTGCAACTTGCCCCAAAAGAGAAGCCAGGCTGCCAGCTACATCTGCATCCTCTTGCAGATTCCTACAGGGGTACAATATCAGCTGATTTCCCAATTAAGCTTTCCCAACAAAGTAGTTTTATAATTTAGACAAACTCAAAAGTTTGAAAAATGAATACATATTCATGAAGTCCTAATAATCCTCTGTCTAGAGCACAGCTTTTAGCTGAGAGCAGAGACGACTGGCTCATGCATCACTCACCGCCCATCCCAACTAAAATGTGAACAAGGAAGAAATGGCTGAAACCAGCAGCTTGTGTTTTGCTAAGACAATAAATAATAATCGTACTCTGACTCAAGTGCCAAATGTATAGCGCTTAATTAGGGGTCAGTGGAGCATATTTCTGCTCAGCTGTTCCATTTACAGCAATTAACACGTTGGTGTAGCCAAATTTGGGTTGCAGAGCAGATTTCAAAGGGCTGAATGAAAGCAAAATGTGAGGAGTGGTGTTCAGCCGCTCGTGGCAGCTCAGGAGGAGCAGGTTGCAGGCAGCACGCCTGGCACCCGCTGCCTGCACCCCACTGCCTGCGTCCTACCACCCTCACCCTCTTGCCTGCAGCCCAAAACCTGCACCGGCTGCCTATATCCTGCTGCTTGCCACCTGCTGCCCGTCCCCCATGCCCCGTCCCCCACTGATCCACCCGGCCAGCTGTGCTGCTGCTGCCAGGAGGGGCTTAGACCAGGTGCGGTGTCTGGCAGGAGGGCACCCTCCCCTCCTCTGTCCCCGTTGCGCCAGAGAGGTTGGGCGGGCAACAGCTCTGCAGCGTGAGCGTTACGCTGTCCCATGTGCCCGTGCAGTGCCAGCACGGTGCCGGTGACAACCCCTGGCGGAGGGTGCCAATGTCACACGCAGCTGGCGGCCGCTGGCCTCGCCTGCAGTGCCACACCCGCCATGCACGGGCCCACCCTTGTGTCTGCCGGGGCTCCTGCAGCTCGGCTGGAGGCAGCGTCAATGGGAGCCCCGGAGCTTGAGGGTGGCGGCTGTCCCCCGGAGCACGGCATGTGCCGGCTGAGGGTCACAGGCCCGCCGGCGACACCCGCTCCTCCCCGGCCGCCGCGCCCGGTCCGGCCCGAGCGCCATGTGGAGCGGGCGGGGAGCGGCGAGCG
>VZTY01011741.1:543686-581020 GCA_013400935.1 Turnix velox | reverse complement strand
GACGGCCAGGACGGCGGCGTTGCATGCAGTTTACATATAGAAGTAAAAACACATGGAACCGGCCCCCTCTCCCGCTGCCCCTTCGCGGCGCTCGCCCCGTCCCCGCCAGCCGGCCCGGGTCAGCCCAGCCCAGTCCACCGTCACCCTCTCCGCCGCCTCGTCCCACTGCGCGGCGCTTGGGGCAGGGAGACGGCAGGCAGGCGATCCACGGGATGTCCCCTGGCTCCTGGTGTGCGGGGGGGACGGACGGTCTGCGTCTCACGCTGGACCGAGCTGAGCGGGTGGGTGAGGCTCAGCCGGTCTCGGAGCCTCTCTGATGAGAAGCGGGGCAGGTTTTACCATCCAGTTTGATTTTCTTTGCTTTTTTCCTCGATTTAGATGCGTTACTGCTCCCGTAGGGACTTTGTTGCTTCACCTCCAGCCGATGTGACTGTGTTGGAAGGATCATGACCGAAGTCCTTTTCTCTGCTGCTCTGAATGGAACTGAACCCAGCCTGTTATCCAGCAGCGGCTGGTCCGCGGGAAACGCCACCACGAAGTGTTCCCTCACCAAAACTGGCTTCCAGTTCTATTACCTGCCCACCGTCTACATTCTGGTCTTCATCACTGGGTTTTTGGGAAACAGCGTGGCCATCTGGATGTTTGTCTTCCATATGCGGCCTTGGAGTGGCATCTCAGTTTACATGTTCAACTTGGCGCTAGCCGATTTCTTGTATGTCTTGACTCTACCCGCCCTCATCTTCTACTACTTCAATAAAACGGACTGGATCTTTGGAGATATCATGTGCAAGCTGCAGAGGTTCATCTTCCACGTGAACCTGTACGGCAGCATTTTGTTTCTAACTTGCATAAGCGTGCACAGGTACACGGGAGTGGTGCACCCCTTGAAGTCGCTGGGGAGGCTGAAGAAGAAGAACGCGGTGTACATCAGCTCCCTGGTCTGGGTGGTTGTGGTGGCTGTGATTTCTCCCATACTCTTCTACTCGGGAACAGGGATAAGGAAGAACAAAACCATAACATGCTATGACACAACAGCTGACGACTACCTGCGAAGCTACTTCATTTACAGCATGTGCACCACCGTGTTTATGTTCTGCATCCCCTTCATAGTGATTCTTGGTTGCTATGGGCTAATTGTGAAAGCTTTGATTTACAAAGATTTGGACAATTCTCCTCTTAGGAGAAAGTCGATTTACCTGGTTATTATTGTCTTGACAGTCTTTGCTGTGTCTTACCTTCCCTTCCACGTGATGAAGACCTTAAATCTAAGAGCCAGGGTGGATTTTCAGACTCCAGAAATGTGTGCCTTCAATGATAAGGTTTATGCCACTTACCAAGTGACGAGGGGCCTGGCCAGCCTCAACAGCTGTGTCGACCCTATTCTTTACTTTCTGGCAGGTGACACCTTTCGAAGGCGGCTTTCCAGGGCGACCAGGAAATCATCTAGGAGAAGTGAACACAACGTGCAGTCTAAAAGCGAGGAAATGACTCTCAATATTCTAACAGAGTACAAACAGAACGGAGATACCAGTTTGTGAGCAAACATGAAAGATTTGGGAACAGTTTGAAAAAAAAGTCCTACACTGTGAGACAGTAGGACACTGTAGAGCTACAAGTGTATGAGGGAAATCTGCCAGGCTCTCAGATTCCTTTTAGGTAAAGCTTCATTTTCTCATTTTAGAAAAAGCTTAACGAAGTATGTGGAAGAATTTTACTGGAATATAACATGTCAAAATTCAACTTTACTTCTCCTTACAGTATTCTTTCTGACTTGTGTCAGATAAAGTAAAATGAAGTAAATCCCCTAAAGGAAGAAAGTGACCCAAGTGTTTCTGTTTTAATGACTTAGTCTCCCACGTTCACAAATGTTCTCAATCAAGCCTTTATTAAAAAGTAGAAAATAAAAAATAGAAAAGAGGAGTATTTTCTATTTCGAGGTTCAGTCTTTATACCCAGCCTTTTGCTCACTTGGCATGGTGAATGACTGTTCATATCAGAGTCACGATGTGGTTGTATTACCTTTATAGTTTTGTTATTTCTTCATCTACTTCTAGTGTTGGTAATTATTTGGTAGTTTGGTAGCATTTATGATTCAGTCTTTGAGTGCCGGTGTTTAGCAAAAGGTAGGCTTACTGATGTGTGCATGATTGTGCTTTCGGATTACGATGGTTGTTCATGAAAAATCTGGACACCCCCCCCTCTTAAAGGCAGCCTGGCTTCCAGGTGAACCGACCCCTCAGCCACTGGTGGGCAGATAAGCAGGTCCATCTTGGAGCTGGTGGAAGAAGGCACCTGCTCGGCACCCAGATGCAGTGATCCATTTTGTGAGCAGGTGTCAGCAGGCGCAGATGTGTTTGGAGGTGGTTTGGTTCTGAGCAGCCCAGGGTCCAATGCCTGAGGAAAACGGTGCGTTGATAACCAGAGGAACCGCGACATGGCACCGAGGAGGGACTGGGCTCTCCTGGGGACCATCAGCATGAGCTCTGCAAAGCCAGGGCAGGCCACCCTTCCTAAAGGCCAACCAGCATCTCGCTGCAGTGCTAACACTGGACTGCTTGTGCTGGGAGCCTTGGGAGTCCTGCTGGAGTTCTTTTCTTTACGGGTAAAACGTGAGAAACGCGTGTGCTGCAAGTGATGGTACCTTTCAGACAAGTAAAATCACAGTTACTTGAGTTACTTGCATTTATTTGGTACAAGAGTATTTCTCTTCCTGGTAGTCTTTAGAGGTAATGTAATAATTGTTTCCTGAGAAAATAATTATTAAAAATTAATAAATGGACTACATATATATATTATATATATATATACAAATAATTGGGGGAATTAATTTTTTTGTACTGTGACAAGTTAACTGTATTAACAAGATGTTGTAATATACTACAGGCTAAATCCAGCCCTTTATTGTAGATCTTTTCCAAATGTGAAACAGGTCATCCCAAATTAGCCAAACTGCAATACTCTATAACACCAGAGCTGGTTATCAGAACACAGGCAAAATCTTACATGTGCTGTCTTAATTATTTCTCCTATTTTTAAGAAATGTATTTGAAAACATTGTGTGCTAAGAACTATGTAAAAGCATGCTCTAAATTATACATTTAATGTACAAAATGTGTAATCCTAAGGGTGATTTTAACAGATCTTTGTTCCTCCGGTCTTCATGGTAAGAGTAAAATATTTCTATTTTACTTACTAATTTCTAGTGATTGGTAACAAACAAGAATAGCTCTAGTTATTTTTGACAACATTGTAAAGCAGCTTCTGTTCAAACGTACAGCTTCTTGATTTGCAGAATCCCTATTTATTGAACTTATTTATTAGAAAGCTAAATGTAAAGTATGTAAAGTGTGGTTCTCAGTGTTGATATTCAGAATTGGGCATTAATGGAAAATTTAGCAGCATGTTTCAATCACTGTAATACTGTGTCTTCTAACAGAACATCTTTATAATAAACTCAATTCCACCCTGACTATTCACTGTTGATATGTAACCTAGTCATAAATTAAACTGCTGATTTATAGCCTGAAGATAAATTAAATAGCAGCTTAGGAAGCATGGGTTCTTAAAGCAATGTTAAGATCTCATTTAGCCCCATACGAGGAAAAATGTAGAGGTAGTGAAGAAATCCCAACCAGGGGTCAATTGCTAATTAATCCCTACTGACAAAAGACTGTGGAACAGCACAGCCTATTTATATCACCAGAGAAAGAGCCTGATTCACAATAAATGACTTCTCCTATTATGTGATTATTTGAGGCTTCATTCAACTGAAGCATGTCTTGTTTGGAATGGCAGATGAATTGAACGGGGAGAGAGAGCATAAAAATAGGATATTCTCTGAATCTAGTTCTCTTGCTCTAAAATTGTGTTAGTTTCCCAGCATTTTGTGGTCTTATTTCTTGCTTTTCTTTCAGCTACAAAATAAAATCATTCCCTAACCCCTATCTAAAAAAAGATCCTAAAGAGACACAGCAGAACGTAAAGCTGCACACCCAGGTTGGTCCTTATCTAGTGACTTAGAGCTTTTTTGCAGTATGTCTCTCTAATATGGCAACATTGGCTGGTTATTACTGTGTGTGTGTGAAATCCAAGTGCAACAAATCTCTCTGGACCCAGCTCTGGCAGGCTGGAAGAGCCCTGTAGCCCAGGTAGATGCTCCACCAGGACAATCCACCTTGCAGAGCTCAGGACAGACATGCCTCTCCTCTACTGTCTGCTTGCAGTCTTCTGGTTTTTCATCTGGTTTTGTGCTAAGGGTGTTTTGTGTTAAGGGTGAAATCCTTAAAAGCTCTCTCTGTTTCATCTTGTGTCGCTGAACAAACTGTTGGCCAGGATCATTACCAAAGTCTGCTCTGCTGCTTTAGTTAATGAAGATCGCTTCTACTGTTGATGAGGCATGGCAGGCACTCGGCATCTTCACCTCACAAAAGCATACAAGACACTCTCAATGAACACCCAGAGGGATGACTGAACAAGTTTTACACATGGTTTATTTTCCATCTGAAAGATCCTACAGAGCTAACACCTCAGACTGCATCCTGCATGGTTCAACTCCCTGCTATACGGGTACCAAGATGTTACAGCCTCCTCTGAGTCCAGATGGAACTTGAACTTGATTTCATGTAAAGTTCCTGCTGGTTTTTTTTAAAGCACTGCTATGTTTGCCATGTGGTAGTCAGCACCACTGCAAAAATCACACTGTTCACATCTCCCACATCCTTACTTTTTACCTGCAGCATATCTGTTGTCCCATCCTATCAGAGGAAGCTGGTGAGACGTGGGAAATTGGACACCTCTGGGACAAAGACCAAGCAGAGTTTCTCCAGGCAGTGTGATAGCTGGAGCCATTACCTCCTGGAGAACTTGGCAAGTCTGTTCTTAAATATTTGCTTTTTGGCACTTATCCTTACTCTGATTGTGGAAGACAATCAGTCTGACAGCCCGAGGAGATGCCCGTGTTCATACAGAAACCTCTGTGATGGGGGAAGTGGAGGAAGCTTTCCCTAAGCCACTCAACTGAAATTCCTTTCAGAGCTACCCAATATGCAAAGAAAATGCAATCTAAGCTGCAGCCTTTGGGATGTTAATTAATAAGCAATGCTGACAGTGGGTTGTGTTTACTAGAAATAAGGTTCAGCTCATCACCTCACTACAGGAAGAGCACCTGAAAGCTCCACCTTTCCTCCTTGTGCTGGATTAGCCTTTGACTCACAGATTAAACAGTTTATGATTTCTTAATTATTCTTTTAACCTATTTTCCTCTGGGTACATTTGGGAGTCTTTTAATAACTACAGATCACTCACTCAGAAGACGCCAAAAGTTTGAGGTAAATAGTTATTTAGGGCTTAAGTTTTGTCAAAGCAGTTTACAGTGATCCACACTGAAACAAATTATTGTTCCTCAGCTGTATTTGTGCTTCCCCCAGCTCACCGGGTTAATTTCTTCTTTTTTCTCATGTATGCCCATTAACTCCCACATAGAGTAATATTTAATGCAAAACTGAGATCAATGTGAAACTTACATATGATCTATGTCCGTTTCTACATTTTCATGCTACAGCACTGAGGACTTTCTGTTTTAATCCAGTTCATATGACACCAAATTAATGAAATAATGGTCAGCGGTGTCTCTTCCCTAGCCTTGTTCTGAGTAGGAAATTGCTCTAAATGCCCTGGAAAACTGCCCCTTGACCTGAATTCCCTACAACCCTGCACAATGTGGCTGTGAGAAGTGGCTGGTCTGTTTCTGTGACTAGTGGCCCACAAGTGAATGCTGCAAAGCATCTCCCTGCCTTTCTCTTTCCAGCCCAGGACAGGAGCTGAAAGTTTATCTCTATAGAATGGGTTCATAGACTAAATCTTTGGGCTTGTGCTATATGATCCCAAAGAGGAGTCACACCACGTTTTCCTGAGCCAAGCATCCCCCTCTTCTCTTTGTCCATGAGGAAGAACAACCAAGGGACAAGGAGCTTTGTTTGCCTCTGGCAGAGCAACAGGATCAGCAGGGAGCAGGAAGTCTGAAGCCCCAGGAGGAGAATACCCTTTCTCTGCTCCCTTGAATCCCAGCAAAAGTGAAGCATAAAATGGGATGGAATGAGGTTGTTCCTCCACCTTCAGACAGCTCTGCCTTGAAAATCAGGTTTGCCAACTGTAGCAGGTAAACATGATGGGCTGTGGAGGATAGGACAAAAAAAAATTTAATTGCATTTCTGGGATTTTTTTTTTTTCTTCATGTCAAATTCTAACAGAACAAGAACATTAGTAAAGCATGATATATCTTTAATACAGCTATTTCCAAGTTTTCCTCATTACTTTCTAAGTCCTTACATTTATAATTTTTACCTGTAGTGGGGAGTCTCCACCTTTTGTAACATTTTTGAAGAAAGCTGTAAGCCTAAAGTTGAGTTTGAATATGAAAAGTGTATTCCAGGCTTCAGAGCAGCCCAGTTCGAGTGCTGGTTGGGAAGATATAAGCAGAGATGTCAGAGAGGGGCATGCTGTCCCTCAGGTGGAAGATGGCATAAAACAAAATTTTAAACCCTTTAACTTTTTTAATAAACATCACTACTTCAATGGGACTGTTCCATCCTAATTGCATTTGCTGCATAATTTCTAATGCTTTGCACTGAATCAGAATCTACTACAGGGTAGTATTTCCAGAGCCTGACCATTTTCACATAATAATGTCAAACCCTTTGAAGACTTATGACATGTGAATTAAACCCACTACTTATTTTGTGGCTGTGAGTTGCAGTGTGCTTGAAGGATATCTGTGAAAATATTTTCATTGTGCTTCATTTTTTATGTTAAGTTCAATTCTGGTGTAAATACTAGTGAAGTTTAACTGTGGTATCAGCAGAGACAGTTCTACTTGGTGTTTAAGCTTGGGTTATGCAACTGTTTTAATTAAATAGTAGTAAAAAAGGCCTTTATTTGTCTATAATTTTAACTAATAAAACCCCCTGTGTTTTAATAAAGCATGGAGTCATCTGCATGTACATTTACTGTTAGGCATGGCTTTTGAAGGTGTAGCTATTTTTAGTGGCAGCAAAACCGCAGCCATAGAGCCACTGTCACCGTACCTAGCAACCTCCCTTTGTAACCACGCCAATAAAATTATGGAACCTTTTTTTCCTGCCTTTTGTGTTATCATCACAGTTAATTCATGTTTTCAGGTGATTCTTCAGGCTGTCACAAGCACTTAAACCCAGATATTTGCAGCATATATGCAATTTAAAACACTGTGCAGAGCCAGTCTGATCAGCTGAACATCAAAAGAAGTGAGTAAAGGAATTTTTGAGGGATATGCTTCATCTTCTATGATTTTTGGGGGCAGCATGTCAGTGGGTGGCACAGGAATGGCCCAGTTCTCAGCACAGGTAAAAACAAAAGGTATGTGGTTCCGCAGGCAGGGGGTGACCCAGCCTCCCCTCCTTATCCGTTCTTATTTCCAGTGTTCAACTGGAGAAGAACCTGCTCTCTTTCCTTTCTTCTTTCTCCTCAGCCTCTCTGCCTCAGGTATTTACTCCTACAACTACTGTCCACTGTGTGCAACCATAACTCCCATCCTGCTGCTCATTGCCTGGACTGTACAGATCAAAAGCTAAATCTGTCTTCACAGAAACTTGCTTTTTTCCTCTTTGGCAATGGATGCTACGTGCTGATTTTGTTGCAGGATGCAGAGTGACAGTTGCTTCTCAAACATTTACCAAAACTTTTAAAAATTTAATATTTTTGAAATCACTTAAAAGATTTAATCCTCTTTTTTATCTGTACCTTACTTGGCATTATGCACAGTTCAGATTTTGTGTTGACCTCTTATTTTTGTACCACTCATTTGTTTCACCACCTGCAGCTCCCCTGACTTCACACAGCATGGGGTTCCATTCTGCTTACCTGTTCATTTATGTCAGTTGTCTGCAGTGCCCAGAATCACCCTTGCTCCCAGGAATTTGAACCAGGGATGCTACTGGGAGAACTGAGGATCTCCCCTCCTCCGTCCACTGCTGTACCTCTGGACAGACTGGAGAGGTGGACCCCTAAGAGCCTCAGGAAGTTCAACAAATCCAAGTGCAAGGTCCTGCATGTGAATAAGGGTAATCCAAAATACAAGACTAGGCTGAGTGGGGAACAGCTGGAAAGCAGCCCTGAGGAGAAGGACCTGGAGGTGTTGATGGATGGGAAGCTTAACACTAGCTGTCAATGTGTGCTCACAGCCCAGAAAGCCAAACACATCCTGGGCTGCCTCCCCAGCAGCACAGCCAGCAGGGAGAGGGGGAGATTCTGCCCCGCTGCTCCACTGGAGGCAGCACATGACCATGAGGAATATTTGATTATAAGCTTTTTTAAAATTATCTTATAGCCTTAGAAAATAGAAGACAAGTTTGTGCAATGGGCTGAACAGAGAAATTATTGAATAAATGGGGGTTTTCAGACCATGCAGCTCAGGTTGCTGCTGCCAGCATCAGGCTCCTGCTCTGATGCAAGTGTGAGGGAGATGCTGGGAATGTTGTTTTACAATTTGGGCTGAATTCAGGCAGGTTGGGATGGAAGAAGGTCAATACTTGAAGGCTTCTTGGAGATGTGACATGTTCCAGTGAGATTATCCCAAATCATCCCTGGTGGTGAGGAAGGCGACAGGTGCACAGCTCCACTGGACTCAGTGGTGTCCCCACAGGCATTCCCACTGTCATTCCTGCAACCCTGCAGACATATCTACATCTCCACAGCCATACCTGCATCTCCTCAGTGCTAAACTGACCAAAGGTTTGGCATGAGAAATGTAGAGCTGTTTGGTGCTGCTGAGACTGAACCAACCGTGTCTACTGGCACAAATATAAATACCCAGAGACTTCACAAGTTACATGGCAGCTGAGTGTGGGTGTCACAAATGCTAACAGTGCCTCTCTGGGAGGTATCAAGAGGACAGTGAAATGCTGGGTGTATTTATAGCTCCTGGGGTGCACACACCAGCATATTGCTCCTTAGGGACAGTGTTACCACCATGCAATGTGGCAGTGACCATCCCTGTCCTCCCCAGTCCTGTGGGAGGAGATGACCATCAGAAATGACCACCCTGCCCATTGCAGCAGCCAGGCTACACAAATGGCTAATTACACCAGTGGTGCAGTAGCAGATGTCACAGAACCAGACAGAATCTCTGCACCTTGGTCCCCAGCCTGGGTGACAACATTTGGCACTGGACAGCAGCCAGCAGGCAGGTGACCCAAAGCCCAGCCTTATGCACAATTTCCCAGGCAAGAATCAGGCAGCAAATCCCACAAGGAAACCCCTTACCAGAGTCCTGAGAGGCTGAGCCTCAGCCTGTGGGTATCCCACTGGCCATTTTTGTGCTTCTGAGTGACCACAAGAATATCAACTTATTTAAAGTGCTTGAAAAACCATTTACCCTTCCTGGCATTCCCATATAGGCAAGGAACAGGAGAGCTATTTATGTAAATAATTCATAAAACTCTCTCCATTCAATTTATCACTCTCCCACAGCCATAGCATCAGGAGCCGCCCTGCATACTGGTCCTGAAGACCACAGCAGTGAACAGGGACAAACTGAAATCCCCCAGCAAGACCACTGTCACTCTCATGGACCTTTGCAGCAGGGCAAGTGCCTCAGCTCTCTGTTAGGGACGTTAGGAATCAAAGCCAGACCCTAATTTGTGTCACTAGTGATTAATGGGTTCAGTTCCGCTCTTACATCAGGTGAAAGAACACAATGACTGCCAGTGCACTGCAACATGGGGACTGGGACATCCCTCAAGCTCTGAGGTTGTTGCCCAGGACATGCACATGCTAAGCTTGGTCACTGCCCGCGGGTTACAGGGACCCGTGTCCCAGTGCCACCCCCCTGGCAGCACAAGTTCTCTAACAGAGATTCCTCTATGAAAGCAGAGTAAAAGAATGAGTGCTTAAAAATGCAGTTATTTCCACTGGGAATAACAGCCTTTTGTGGGAGCATTGACTGGACTGCAGAGTTAGCTGTGGAGGCAGAAAAGCAGCCCAGCATCCAGAGCCAATACACAGAAAGCTTGGAGTGCAGTCCTGGCATCTCTGCAAGAAGTCTCACTCACTTGGTCTCTCTAGGCCCCAGCTGGGAGATATTCTTGGGGGCTGTACACAGGTATTGGATCAAATATTATGCCATTATTAATTTCAGAGTTAAGATGTCATTTTAAGAAACCATGTAAGTTTAATTCTTGCATGGTAGAATTTAAATTTCCTTTAGTATAAATGCCCAAGAAGTCCAGCCATGCATGGAAAGTAGATGAAATTTGAGTTGTAGGGGAGAAATTATTTACTTGTTTGATATTGCTGGTCCTTTTTTATGAGAGATTCATCAAACAACGCTACTCTGGCTGCTGCTATTTCCTTAAAGTCCCCACTGACTCATCCAGCAGTGAGCAGTGCCATCACTGGCCTTGGTGACCAGAGACAACTCCAGCATGACCAAAGCCCTCCTATGCAGGACCAGGACCAGGACCAGGACCAGGACCAGGCCATCTCCTGCCTCACTCAGTGGGTACCATGGTTGGTGTAGATTAAAATATTTGTCTTGGGCAACACAAAAATCCATTTCTCCTGAACATCTGTATTAAAGAGAAGAAGTTGTAGTTCTGCAACGTCAGAGAGAAATCCTTGCTGGATCTGTGCTTTCAGAAGCACAGATTAATGCAAAAAGAAGTCATATAGGTTTTGTTCTAGTGTACAGACAGACCAGAACATCCCATGGAACCAGTAAGAGCAGGAAATCATGTGGATTTTGCTCTTGCTCCAAGATGGTTGTGAATTAGTGGTGCTACCACACAGTACTTCCCCAAGGGACACACACAGCTTTGGCAGGAAACCTGAGATTACCACAGGCAGAAATTATAAAACCATAGTTAAAAATAATAAGCCAATTTGCTGAAGGGAAAGTACTGTACCTACACAGTTTAGGAAGTCAAATGTAATTTTTGCAAAAAGAAATCACAAATGATCAGCTCCTTTGGGTAATTCTGCAGGTTCTGTTCAGCTGCCAGCAGCCAGAGGAGCCGGCAGAGCCCTTGGGCAGGGAGGGAGCAGGGCAGGCTGGCGCCTCTGCAAGGGGCCTGAGTTGGGCTGAAAAGGAGTAGGAGACAGGACAGAGCTAGGAGTACAATCCTCTCATTATTTATTCCCCCTGGTACTACATATTTCCCCAATTTCTATTATATCGACACCACAATCAGTAATATCCTCTACTGCCCACCTCCATGTATGCTGCTGGGTGGGGCAGTACCAGCACTGGCTGGCCCCCAGCTGCTCATAGACTCATAGAATAGTTTGGGTTGGAAGGGACCTTAAAGATCATCGAGTTCGAACCCTGCTGCCATGGGCAGGGATACCTCCCACCACATCAGGCTGCTCACCATCCCCATTCTGCCCCCATCCTGTCTCAGTCCCTATCCCTGTTTCCATTCTCGTCTGTGTCCCCATCCCAATACCATTCCCATCTCAACCCCATCCCCAGCCTCATCCTGGTCTCCTGATCCTTCAGGGCACCACACAGGACTCCATGATCAGGCCAGTCACAGCAGAGGATGAGTTGTTTCCTTTCCCTGCACCCCTCTGCTGATATTGGGCAAATACAATATGAAAAATGGCCTTGCAATTACCTGTGAAGTGACAACAACCAGGCCAGGTAAAAGCAGCGTGCTCAGGCTCTGTCTGTACTTTCTTCTGAGCTGCAGCTTTCATTTGCCTCAGCAATGTGTTAGGACATGTTTGGCACAAATGAAAAAGTAAGCTGTTGTTTAACATTCTTGTGTATTACTGAACAGTGGCACTGATGCTTCCTGTAAAACATATCCGCAAGCGTGGCAAAGCTGTTTGATATTACCAGCCTTATTTAAAACAGCATTTAGATAGTAAAAGCAGTGATTTCCTTCCATCCCCACATACCAGCTACCCATTAAAATTCCTTCTCATGTTCTTGCACAAAGACTAATTTTGGCGAGGGACTGACTTGCCCTAGATTTTTAAAAGACTACTTGTTTTAAAACAAAGTCCTACAGGGAAGGGAGAGAGCTGGGAGGACTACTTCCTATCCCTGCCCATCCCCGTCCTATGATGGCTCATCACCATCATCTTCTGGTCCAATCACCCCTCATAGAATCATAGAATCATAGAATAGTTTGGGTTGGAAGGGACCTTAAAGATCATCGAGTTCCAACCCCTCTGCTATAGGCAGGGACACCTCCCACTAGATCAGGCTGCTCAGTGCCTTGTCCAGTCTGGTCTTGAACACCTCCAGAGAGGGGGCATCCACAACCTCTCTGGGTAACCTGTTCCAGTGCTTCACCACCCTCACTGTAAAGAATTTCTTTCTTATGTCAAGTCTAAACCTACCCCCCTCCAATTTACATCCATTGTTTTTAGTCCTCCCATCCAATATCATATTAAAAAGTCCTTCCCCTGCCTTTCTGTAGGACCCCCTCAGGTACGGATAAGTTACTATAAGGTCCCCCCTGAGCCTTCTCTTCTCCAGGCTGAACAACCCCAACTCCTTCAGCCTGTCTTCATAGGGCAGTTGCTCCAGCCCTTTGACCATCTTTGTGGCCCTCCTCTGGACCCGCTCCAACAGCTCAATGTCCTTCTTGTGCCTCATCCCAGGCAGACACAGCATCAGCAGCATCTCCTCCATTGAGGGGGCTCCCAACCCCCAGAAGGGAGCTGGAGGGAAGTGGGAACTTGGGGCACAGAGCAGAAGGAGCTGGGGAAAGATTGAAAGGCTGCCGTTTGCCTTGACATTTACACGCTAAAAATAAAGTTTCCAGTGTTAAATGCTTTTAAAAAGAATTATACCGATATTCAGATATTACTTAAGGGACTTAATTCAGAGTAAAAGCTCTGGTTTTATAAGATGCCTCTTGTTATCATCAGAATAGCTTTTCACCAAAATGTCCCTTTCTTTTTCTCAGTTGTCTCTTCCCCTACCAGCATCAGGCAAAATGTCACCTGAAAGTCAGAAGGAACCACAGCAAAAATCAGGAAAAAAGGAATTACCTACAAGTTTCCAATGTATCACAGCAGAAAACAGGTACAGAGAGACCCACAGAGGCAAATTAACAACTAAACCCCCCTCTTCAAGCAGATGGAGAAGGCTGACTTGAATGCTTGGATGCGATTCAATGAAAATGTTCTCTAGCCTTCCCTTTCTGCATGGGGAATAAATCTGCAAAGAAAAAAACATTTCTCTTTGCTGCTTGCTGGCAGGACTGGTATCATACCAGCGATATCTAGCATTGCTATGGCCAGCTTCATGGACATTTCTTAATGAGTACACAGAAAAGCTTCTTTGGTTGCCTCCAGGATCATCAAGAGGCTACTAAAATGCAGAGAGGTTAAATACCATTGAATGCTGTTGAATAGTGTTGAATACCACTGAATACTGTTCCCTTGCATAAGCAGTTGCTCTCAATGGGACTTACGTAAGGAAGAAGACCTGAATTTTTGGCTAGAAGATCTTCAAAGTACTCCCACCCCAGGCCAGCCTGCTCTGCAAGGGACGGCTGCACAGAAGGATACTGACTCTAAAACCCTACTGGTGACTGCAGGAATCCTGCCCACAGCTGCCTCCCTGCTCCCACTCCCACAATGCACCCCATTGCCCTTTGCCAGGCTCTGATGGGAATAAAGGTCTAGAGTAGACACTAGTGCTGTCACCCAGGGGCCATATCCATGGCTGCTAATGCTGTCAGAGAGGCTTCAGAGTGGCTTTTTTGCCCCAGCACAAGGCCCCAAACCCTCACTAAAAGAGCTGGTTACCAACTACTCAGCTAAGCTCCCCTGTAACTGATACTGGAAGGGATGACTCAGCCCTAAATATAGTTATCGGCACCCAAAATAGAGCCAGACCCTGCCTGCAGCTTGCCTGGCACTTGGTGTGTGTGTCAGCCCACTAGTGACCCCAAAATCAGTGGGAGCTGAAGGTGGGATGCAGAGCAGCAGCCCACAGGCAGCTCTGACATTTCACCTGCTGAGGAAAAATTGCCAGCCGTTTAGAAGGGGATTCTGAGCTAATCCTTCAAAATTCATTTTTAATTTAGTTTCCTTTCCAGAATGGCATGAGTACTTTACATTTTTATAAAAACAAAAAGCTTTCAGCTGCTGATTTTCTTAGTTAATTTAAACTAACAAGAGAACTTAGAAGTAGGATCAATTTGCACTGCATCTAAAAATGCACCATCAACCACATACACATATATATGGGGAGGGTGGGGTTGCATGAAAGTACATGCATATGTCTGTACCTAAAATGCTAAGATCTAATTGTGATTTATACTATTTTTTTCCACTTTGAACAATATGTTTGAAATTGCTTGCTGCAATATGCTGTAAAGTTTTACAGCTTCTATCTGAGGCAGTTCCTACAACTCTCATTCAACAGGGGCCAAATGAAGGGGGACTACCAGCACATTCTTGAATGTTCCAGGAATTCCCAGTGGCCAAGAGCAGACAGCAGCAAACTCAGCTCCATCCACAGGACAGTCCCCTTCCCTAAAGCTCCAGCATCTCAGCAACCAATTGGTTTTAATATGATTGTCACAGCAGTTACTTCAAGTATCTTAAGACTTCAACGTTAGAAATTCCCAATACTTTGATGTAAAGGGTGGGGAGGCAGAAAGCACAATCATAGAACCATAGAATCATAGAACAGTTTGGGTTGGAAGGGACCTTAAAGATCATCGAGTTCCAACCCCTCTGCCATAGGCAGGGACACCTCCCACTAGATCAGGCTGCTCAGTGCCTTGTCCAGCCTGATCTTGAACACCTCCAGAGAGGGGGCGTCCACAACCTCTCTGGGCAGTGGACCTCTCATCCAGTGCTTCACCACCCTCACTGTAAAGAACTTCCTTCTTATGTCGAGTCTAAATCTACCCCCTTCCAATTTACAGCCGTTGTTTCTGGTCCTTCCATCCAATATCATATTAAAAAGTCCTTCCCCTGCCTTTCTGTAGGACCCCCTCAGGTACTGATAAGTTACTCTGAGGTCCCCCCTGAGCCTTCTCTTCTCCAGGCTGAACAACCCCAACTCCTTCAGCCTGTTTTCACAGGGCAGTTGCTCCAGCCCTTGGGAATGCACAAATGATGCTTTTGTAATTTGTCCAGCACACCACAAAGCCCCTCACCATGCCTGTAAGAGTTGGAACCAGATCTAGAAGCACCAGTAAGTTCACAGAAGTGAGAAATCTCCAGAAGGTAACAGAGGAGCTAGAGCCACTCAGCTATGTCATCTTTGCATCAGCATCCAACACCTGAGAAGATGAGGGGCTGAGTTCTGGCCTCTGCTTTGCATCTTAGGCTGAATAGTTTAAAAATATCAAACAAAAGAATGTGCCCCCTAGGCTAAGATAAACTTATTAAATTGTGATGGGGTCTGCCCCAGCTAACCCCAGAAATAATTTGCACATTGTGACCTGCTCCTGCAGCCCATCGGTGGGACCCTGCTGCTAGCGGGGGAGGTTGTGTTGCCGCCTTGCCTTCCCCCACTGCTGCTATAAGCCTAATGGCAGCTACTAAGTGCAAACCTTGGGCTTAATTACTGCATTATGACTAACCTCCCTGTCATCACTACCTGTAATTAAAAGCCAGATTTAATATTTGAAGCTAAGCAGGTGACACGGTAAGAACAAAGGCTGCCCCGAGGAGCCTTGCCAAGGCATGGTGTTTCCCAGCTCCATTTTGGAATGGGGGCACTTCCGTCAGCAGCTGCCAGCTCCACTCCTCCTGCACCACCAACAGGCAGGAGGGATAGGCTGAGGGGACAAAGGAGCCTACTGCCCCAGGATGGTCTCATTGGCTGATGGCAGAAAAGAGACCCAGCCTGATGCTGAGAGGAAAGCAGAAATCAGGTGGTTTTAGCCAAAATTAGGACAGTAGATTTATTTTAACATAGCAAAGTGAAGTGAATAAATTTTCCAGTTTTTCTCTATCTTTTGAGATACCCTCATCCTGCTCACTGTTGCCAAAGCAGCTCCTCAGTTTGCCCATGTTGGTGCCTCTCAAGCTGGATGTGTTGTATCACACCTGCAGCAGCAAGGGCATCTTCTCAGCATGAGGCACCAAGGGACTTCAAGCTGTGCACCCTCAGAAATCCCATGGGATATGGGGTCTGAACCAGGTTGTGTCCTTGCAGAAGTCTCTGACTGAGACCTGTAGCAACACACCCACCAGGCCAGTGGTGCTCAAGAATCTTTTGCTCTTCTTTCCTAGCAATACTTTCAGAAGTATAAATATGCATATGAGATCATTCAAAATGAGTCACATTTCGGTGTCATCTAATTATTAGTTAGATTATATGATATTTGCCAGCTCATACTGTAAACAGTTACTTTATATACCATATGGAGAAGTGTGTTGGGTTGCCAGTGGTTTTCAAGATCTCTGCTTTGAAAGTGATTGGAGTGAGATGCTCATTTTCATCAACTCCAAACCTGTAAAGTTGTTAACATGTTTTATCCAGTAAATTGAGGTGTAATGCAGATGCTGTTGTCATGAAATCTTCTGAACTACCCTCTCTGCTTGAAGGAGATATTTCTCGGATGCCTCATGCCCATGCTAGCACTGACGCTGTGATTTAAACAAAAATCAACAGCAAAAAAGAAAAAAAGAGGTCCCTGTAACACTCTTCAGTCTTCTGCAGGAAACATGCATCAGGATTGGCACCACTTCCCCTCCCATGGATCTGTCACCCAGCTGATCCCAAGACTCCTGCTCTCCTTACAGACAACAATGTAAAAGTATGTAGGTACAATCTGGAGTGCATTTTCAGGTGCTGAGCAAGCAGGGTCACTCCCAACCATTGCTGGGGCACTGGTGACAGATTCTCCACCACTGTGAACCATCACACACAGATAGCTGAGAATAACTTACATCTCTAGCAAGGTATTTTGGTTCCACTTTCAGAAAGAACGTAGGGGATTTTGGTCTGCAGCTGAATATAAAAACCATAGTCTGTCTCTGCCTGAGAGCAGGCAGGTATCTTCTTACCCTCTCCAGAGTTACCTCCCCTGTGCCCATCAAGTGATGTGGGATGGACCGAATTTGAGCTCCCACCCCTTGAGCTCAGACACTGGACCTCACCACTGCATCCCACCACTCAGATGTGGTGGGAAACTTGGCAACTTGGCGTTTGCCAAGCCAGCCCCTCTGCCATCTGGTTTGGTTCTGCGACTGCTCTGAGCAGCCTAAGCAGCAGTGTGGAGGCTCAGCCCAGATCCCAACTCACTCCCACGGCTGGGCTCAGCAGAAGCAGCCCCAGCAGAAGTGCACAGGTTACCAGAACATGTGATGATGCCCAAGTGGGCTTTTCTTGGGCCACAGCAAGCTGGCAATGGCTGTGGCACAAACCCTGCACCTCTTCCAGCCCTCAGCAGTGGCTGTTCTCACCAACTGATTTTAGCCAGCACCAGTTTATCCTCAGCCCCTCAGAGAAGAAAGCAGCCTTGTTTTAGGAGAGAGCTGTGCTGTGTGACCAGACTTCATCCCCATTCAAGCTAGTGCTGGCAGAGGAGGTTGGCCAGCCCAGGAGCACGCTGTGCCCTGGCAGCAGTGACCACAACTATGAGAAGTGTGAAAGAAGCTGGCTGGGGCTTTTGGATTGCTCTGGGAGACACACATCATGGATTTCATTTCACAGAACTCTCATCATGATTTCAGCACACACATGCACAACACACACAGCACCCATGTGCACAGCACATACAGCCTGTACAGCTTACCCAGTAGGCAGACAGTGACCATGAAAGAGCAGAGAAGACAGTTCAGCCTCTCCACAGGGTCAGAGGCAGTGATGCACACACTCCCCACAGGGTCCACAGCATGACCACACACACAGCAGCTGCAGGGACAAGGCTTGCCCTCTGTCACCTTCCTTAGAGCACTGAGCCCAACCAAAGCACCTCTCCTTGAAACAGGGAGAAGCCACACAGGAGAGCCTCTGTGGTCAGCCCAGACACTGCAAGTGCTCAGAGGGGCATTACTGTGCCTGGTGAGGGACCTTTCCAGTTTACAAAAGGAAAAGACTTTTTTTTCTCCCTCAGGTTTCTGGGTTATTTTAAAAACAAAAAGCAGTTCGGCTCCAGCCCAATGCCATCAGTGTTGTAATTACTCCATCACCAGGAAAGCTGGGATGCTGGGAGACAAGAGGCACGCGCTCTGACGAGCTGCTCCCAGCCTTTTCCTGGTGACTTGCTGTCTCGTGGCTTGCAGGGAGACATGTGTGCTATTATTTCAACTTTGTTTTGACTGATGATGAGAGCAAAGGGAGTGCTGGAGACTGCCGGCATTGTTTGATCTAAGTAACTTTAGGAGAACTTCTCAGCACTTGTCTTAGCTCATGTAACGCTCTGTAGTGCTTCATTAACCATCCCCTGTGCATCTGGCATGTCAGGAGCTGGTGATTTGGGAGTTGCTGCAGGCAGGTGAGCAACCAGCAGCAACACCTCCTGAGAGATGCCAAGGCTCCAGCACCAGCGTTCCCCTCTGCAGGACACCCTAAGCCTGGCTGGTTACTCGCTGCCTCTCCTCAGTGGCTGCCAAAGCCATCACAATTATTCCAGTTTCTCTAGTCTCCACTGTATCTGAACCTCAGTGCCTTTGGTTTCCCTCTCCAGCCCTCCCTGGGCTAGGAGAATGCTGCCACCAGTGAAGAAGGAGCCAAGGAGTGATAGGAATGCCCAAAACCACAGGAGAAGTCTTAGGAGCAGCAAAGCATGAATCAAAAGCACTAACCACCACACTGGCTCTGTCAGCCAGGATGGAACTATAAAAGCCTCTTAACTGGTATATAAACTTCCTCCAGCAAATCTAATACATTTGTCTTAGTGCCAAGTGACCATTAAACGAACAGAGTCCAAAACTCACATTAGCACATCCTAACCATCGAGCCCTGGGATGTCGAGGGCAGCTGAAGCAAAGGATGAGAGCTCCAGCCCAGCATGCTTGAGCTCCAACCTCCCTGCACAAGGGACCATGCTGTTGGTAGATAGACCAGGTTCATCACATGGGAGCAACCACTCAGTTTCATAACCAGCATCTTCAAGAGTGATGATATAAGGCCTGACTTAGCCTGGCAGCACTGGCAGTGGTCCCCCTGGCACACTCAGCACAAGCACAAAGCAATGTCAATGGACAACCACTGCTACTGTATAATTGATGCTTTTGACAAATTCTTTCACAGCTTCTAGAAAATAAGCAGAGAGAGGACCTGAGGATGAGAAATGAGAGGTGCTGGAAGAGCAGTCCTGTGCCCAGCTGCCATCTGGTGCTGCTTCCTGACTCCTTCCCTCCCCACCTCCTCTCCCAGCATGGTTCACCTTAACTACAAACTCTCCAGAGATCTCAAGTGAGTGACAATACATGCTGAAGTGTATTCCCAGCTGGCAGCACAATGGAGGAGCTGCATTATCGTTCCCAGATGTGCTTTCAGCTCAGGTAGTGAAGCATGAACTGGTGGACCCCCCCTCACCAGCACTCCCCAGTTGCACAGCCTCCCTTCAAAGCCTCTTCCTGAGCCCTGCCACCACCGCCACCCCTCTAGAGCTATATTTAACTGCTGTCTGTTGCGCTCTCTCTTAATTGTCTGGGTTGGAACACTCAGATTTCACAGCTATGTTTAAAAAATTTGGTTAATACCTTTTGTGTGTCTGTTTGTTAGACAGTTATTGCCCACCCATGGTGGCAGGATGCTGGCACACACGTGTCCTCTGTCCTCAGACAGCACCTGGTACTCCGGATTGTCCTTCCCGGCTGTGGTTGGGTTGGGGGTTGTGGTGCCCCAGGCTCACTCTGCTGTAGGTGCCATGTCCCAGGCCAGATGAGGAAAAAGGATAAAAAGATGATCCTTCTCAGTGGTCTTAGTACTGGGTGGGAGAGCTCTGCACAGCTGAAAACTGACCTGGACTGTCCTTGAATCAGACTGCTTTGTAGGAGACACTAATGAGGCAGGAGAAGCTTGTGCAGGTGGAAGCCAGAGCTCCCTCTGCAGCTATGAGACATGACATTTCTCCTATACCAACCTGTCACTTCCATCACCAGTACTCTGCTCCAGCAGAACCAGGACCTGGTACCTGCTGGAGGGTGATGAAGCTGAAGCTGTATATCCCTTTCTCCACCTGAGATTTATCTTCCAGCAGTGCTGTGAGTTCACAATAATGGCAGCACAGCTTTGAGCCATCAAACTCACTAAGATACACACTTGTGTCACTCTAAGGTGAGCTGGGGATGGGTTGGCAGCTGGACCCCTGCTGTCCTCCACTATGGCTGCATTGTCCCCCACAGCAGCTCCCCCAGAGCAACCCAGGCACATAGCCAGAGGCCACAGCACGGGTGCAGTGACACCAGACAGCTGTGCACTGATAATGATTAATTGCCAAGCAAATGTCCTTTGCGCTTTCAGCATTTAACACCAACCTGATACTCAGGCAAAGCCAGAAACACACAGGAAATGGATTTCCCTGTAAAACACAGATACATCTGTGCCATGGTCATGGCTGTTGACTCTAAGGCTCACATTTGGAAGAGGTATACAAATACTGACACAAGCGTCATCTCCACTTTCAAAGCCATTTAAAAGGCTGGAGCTTAAAAAGTAAAACAAAAGTAAAACTAAAGGTATTTCTTCAGCAAGGACTTAACTGAAGCTGAGATGATTAAGTGCAATCCACTGTATTTCCAACTACTTAATTAGAAACAGGACACTGTAGGAAATTACCATACCATATCATTTCAGTGAAAAGCTTTTCAACAGAAAGATTAAACATGCCTATAATGCGTGAAGATATGAGCAGGTTATAATTACTATTGACCTCACCTCATCAGCAGTATTTAATTGATGTCAGGGTCTTTGTCTGCTTGTTCAAGTTAATCAACATCCTCGGTCCTCCAAAGACCACATTTGCAAACCTCCTAAGGAAGCAGAAATCTTTCTGCATTTTTTTTTTCCCAGCTTTTCTCCAGAATGTTCCTCTGAAATGCTGGCATCTCGGGCTCTGCCAGGGGCACTCACTGCCTGTGTTTTTAAAATAAAAGACTAAAATAGCTGCTCAGAGCCACCTCCTGCCACTTGCGTTTCCCAGCCACTTGCAGCACATTTGTTTGTTTTTTCTTTCTGGAAATGTAGTTTCACACTCTGGGGAAGGAGCTGCTCCCAAGTGGGATGCAGTTGCCACATGGGGTTTTTCTCCAGAATAGCCAGGTTGAACCCTATGAGGATACCTGAGGCAGGAAGCCACTGGTGAGTTCTAGTCCCCATCCCCACACAGCCCCTGGCCACCTTCGAACCCTGGACACCCCACCAGGCTCCACACCCCAGGAAAGGGCTGGCAGCCGACCTTGTGCTTTTATAGATAAGCACATATCGAGGGTTTATAAATACACCAGGAGCTGGGCATGCATATGGATAGGCTGCAGCAGCACGCCGAGCGGGAGGTGGGTTGGCTCCCACAGGCTGTTCTGCTCCATTGCAGGCATACATATTTATATGCAGGCTTTATTTAAGTATCAAGGTTGGGTTTTTTTACTGTGCTGGCCACTGAGGAGCTGAATGCCCTATATAATGGGTGTTAAAAGCAAATTGGTGCACAGACGTTTAAAAGAGCGATGCTACAGTTGAAGAGATGGGAATTTATGCTGTGCTCAAGAGCAGCAAATTTTAAGGGTACAAAGAGTATGAAAGTTCTGACTCCAAACTAGAATAATCATAGCCAAAGGGGCATTTTTTAATGAAATAGGTTATCTGGTATTATACCAGAATCAAACAGAACCAGGGCACTTCTCCTCTAGCACTGCTGTACCTTTACCTTAAACTCTGTTAATTAAAAAGTAGCAAAACCAAATAGTGAAAGATTTCCTCCTGGCCTCAGGCATCAAGCTCAGCACTGATTAAATAAATCTCCAGGACCAGGGGACGGTGCTGACCTGGGTTTCCCACATCCCTCCTGCCTGTGTCAGGTCCCCAGGGATCCTCATCTAGGAAAAATTGCTAAGTAACTTCTACATTGCACCTTTTGTTGTGTTAAGCTGATTATCAGCATTTAAAAATAAAAGACAGGAGGAAATGTAGCTTAATTCTATATTTTAGCAAAGCTTCTTTCCCAAATACATTAAAGAGAAAAATACCTCTTTTTAGAGCACCACAAACTATTAGGAGAGATCTGCCCAACTTCCTACAGCCATCTATGCATCTTGGGCTTCATATAGATTTTTATTCATTAAATACTGAGGAAAAATATGTTATAGCTGTAACAAGTCAAAGCAAGAAAACATCTACCAAGTTCTGCATCACCACCACGAGACACAAACACACTGTTGGTTTAGGCAAGTCCCATTTGGGATAGCTAAAGCTTTTTGAATTTCTTCTATGTAAAAAACCTCCTGGGTTTTGCCAACCTTCAGTCAGGCGCTTTCAGGAAGCCTCATGCACTTGAATTAAACCTTGCCTGGTGCTGGACTTCAACTCCCATGCTGACAGCTACCAGCTTTTCCCTATCCCTCCCATTCCAGGCCACTGCCACAACATAAGCATGCAGATTTTCCCAGCTCTGATTTCAGCCTTCTCTTCTCCTCCCAACTTTGCATCTCCCAGCATTTCTTCCCAAGCCAGCTTTTCCAAGCTCCTTGTCACTCTCACTTTGCCCTCCTGGACTCTTAGCAGGGGCTTTGCACATCTCCCTTGGTGCAGAGCCCACAGCTGCGCTTTGAGCCCTGTCTGCACTTCAGCTAACATTTGTCTTATTGCATGATAGACAGAGAAAAATGTCATCCGAGGGACACCACACTCCCACAGTTGCTTTTTCTTGCAATAACACTGCATTTCTGGCTCCTGTTCAGCCCCCACGCTGTGGCAGCCTCAGCCCCCTCCTGCCAGCTGTCAGCCAGGGCTCAGACTTGTGCTGAGCCTCTCGGACGGCATGGGCTGACTCTGTCACCGTGGCTGCTGCCGACACAGACATCGCCGGGGATTGTGGCACAGGAGCACAGTGACGCCCTCTGCCTGCCTTGCCTGCAGTCCACGCTCCATCTTCCCCTTCCAGCACCTGAAGGAGCACATGAGGGGAAAGTGAAACTTTCAACTATATTCTGCTCCATCTGTTTGGATTTTCAGGGCTCAGTCTTTGCTTCCCACTGTCTCTCCGTGTGCTGGAGCGAGTCTGTGATTGAGATTATGGAGCATCTCCCTTCTGAGGAAAGGCTGAGGGAGCTGAGTTTGTAGCTTGGAGAAGGGGAGACTGAGGAGTGACCTCATTAGCATTCATAAATATGTAAAGCATGAGTGTCTGGAGCATGTAGCCAGGCTCTTCTCAGTGATATCCAAGGGGCAATGGGTGCAAGCTGGAACACAGGAGGTTCCACAGAAATATGAGAAAAAACTTTTTCAATATGAGGGTGACACAGTGGCACAGGCTGCCCAGAGATGTTGTGGAGTCTCCTTCTCTGGAGACATTCAGATCCCACCTGGATGCCTTCCTGTGTGACCTGATCCTGGTGTTCCTGCTCCAGAAGGGGAATTGGACTAGATGATCTTTTGAGGTCCCTTCCCATCCCTGACATTCTGTGTGATTCTATGAATCTGCTGCCAACCTGACCCCAGTGCCCATCAGGCTCAGGCTGCAGCCCCCAGACTGAGCAAAGGGGACCCTGTGCAAGGGGCAGAAAGCAACTTTCTTGTAATTAAAAACTAACAAACAATCTATGCAGACTGTGACCCCCCCAAAGAAGCAAAAGCTTCCCAGTCATCCTGGCAGGGCTTGATGGTGGTGGTTTAAGTCTGACTACATTGGGGCATGGGAAGTATTTTCATTTCAGACATTGTTTACAGCAGGCTGCAGCAATTCCAAAGTCAGCAGGTTTTCCAAAGTAAATGAGGAAAAAACCTGCTGTTGATTTAGAAAGTTGTTCTGTGCTTAGAGCCAGAAAGTGGCTGTTTTCTGCCAATTACCCTTCTATCACAAACCTACCATTCATTTTGGCATGTTGCAACTTGGAGGGATGCTTGAGACCCAGGTGAATCACAATATCCTGACAGAATGGTCGCCATTCACTGCTTACAGACCTATTAGAGGGAATGAGCCTTCTCCTCTCACCCTCTGAAGTTCAGATGAAACCTGAAATATCTTGTGGAGAGTTGGATGAAGCAGGACTAACGCACTAACTGCAGCCTGTTGCAAGCCATAGAGGTCCTTCCGCCATCCAGAATGGCTTACCACCCACAGCCAAAATCTTGGAGAAAATCCTAGTCAGATAGTCATGGGGGAAATTCAGAGGTCAAATGTGAAACACTCATCACAGTCTGGGTCCCCAGCAGCTCTCACTACAACAGTCCAAGTCCCCTCCAGCCTGACCCTGAACACATCCAGGGATGGGGCATCTACAGCTTCCCTGGGCATCGTGCAGTCAAACAAAATAGAGCAGAGGGGAGAAAGGCTTGGGTTTGTAGGAAATAACATGATGTGATGAGAGGGAGAAGGGACATAAAAAGTGTGACCAAGCAAAAGGGGAGTATCAAAATTAACAGTATTTATGTATTCTTTACATTTTGAGAGTATAACTGTGGCATCACACAAGATACACCAAAGACAGCAATTTGGGACTAGAGAAAAACTAGGTGGGTGGGAAGAGTCTAAGAAAGGAGTCGTGATGTTTTGGTAAAATGTAAATCAGAGCACTAGCAGTGTGTTTGGCAAATGGCAATCCAGATGCAAAAGCAAGTATGCTAAGATGGAAGCAACAAAATTAAGCAGATTTCCAATAACGACAGCTGCTTAAAAGAGGAACCTGTTCAAATACATCAGTAACAAAATGTAACATTCAAACCATGAACTACTTTATTTCTGGAAGGATGATGTATTTCTCCTCTTCAGCTTAATAGTGCCCTAATCCCTCTAAAAGAACTATGGTCTTCTAATGTGAGCTCCTAAATAACATATCCCAGGACAATTTAGAAACACACTACAAAGCATCACTTAGCACTGAAGGGTTTTTATTTTAGGTGTGGTAATGCATTGGTTGGATCCCAGCTACTGAGCTACTGCACATGTCTGGGTGTCTCTGCCCACCACACATGAGCTGCTTGGCATCACTCGAGTTTATCATTTATAACAGGCCCAGTTCTTGCAAAGCTTGCTGATCTTTCTCTCTGCAGTGTGTGATTCAGGAGAGCAACACATATTTTGCAAGTGCCACTTGTACTCTCATACTTCACAGAAATACTCAGAACAGGTCAGGTATCATGCTAGGCTGTTTTAAGGCAATGTTATCTCTTCAGCAAAAGATGGACATGGAATAACAGCATCTTTCACTGTTACACAGAGACAGTCTTGTCCTGACACAGATTTTATCTGTTTTTAGCAAAGCATATATTTATCAGCTGCCCTCCTAGATCTGTTGTAGTAGGATGTCACACATTTCAGTATTGTGGTGCTGGAGAGACAGATACAATCCCCGAGATGAGCTGCCTCAATAAAGTGCCCCTGAATGGGGGCAGAGGGTGCAATTTTGAAAGCCACCAACAAAACTCTTTCCAAGCAGAAGTAATTTTTGTGAAATCTGTTTTAAGAGATTCACCCTCTTTATTGGAACCACAAACATGTGCAGCACCCATGAACAAGCTCTATCTGGATTTAGATGCTTCCCCCCCTGAGAAACCCCAAGTCATCCCAAAATCCTTTTGCTTCCTCCTGACACTTGTGGGATACCTGCAAGGGGCAGAGGCCAGGCAGAACTGCCTTGGGGTAGGAGGGCTGAAGGACAATTTGGAGGACAGATGACAGCAGAGGTGAGTTTGTCACTGGCACAGTCTTCATCCTGAAGGAGACTGTCAGCTCTGTAGCTGGACACCATCAGGTCTGTGCTGGGCAGAGCAGCCCAGCTCCTGCAGACCCCAAGCACCGATGCTGACATTCAGCAACACGTACAGTTAACAGATAACAGTTGTGAATAACAGTTTGCTTTCCTGCAAAGCAGCCTTTCTCTTCCTTTGCAGATCCACCCAAGGATGGACCTTGAAGCTGTATGCATTTCCATGGTTACTGCTCAGCGCCAGATCCTGCAGGGTGCTCAGGAGCACCAACAGCTAAGCTGGGCTCAGGGAGCTGGGTAGGGGCCAAAGAGAAGATGCAGAAGGATGAGGTTACCCTTGGTGATCAACTGCCCCAGAGAGCCAGCACCAGGCAGAAATGTAACCTCAGCCCAGGAAGGCTCAGCACAAGTTGGGACATGCAAGGTTAGAAGTGGCTTTGGTGCTGGGGTTATCACCAGTCCACGGTGATAAGTAACCACCCAGCACTGTTCTAACCTCAGAACTAAACAAGATCATGGCTCCTCTGGTACTCTCAGGTGCTGTTAGCAATAGCAGCAGGCTCATTTAGGCCTATTTTTAAGGTGATGATATTGTCTCTGCACTGGCTAAATATATATATCTTGTACCATGCGATGAGTAACGTTTGGCAAAGAGCCACAGCAAAGCAGCATGTGGCCAGGCTTTGAGAAAGCTGCAAACATGGTGCAGTGGGGTGGAAGAAGATAAAAAAGCACCAAACACCCAAACTGTTGCTTGTCACATCCTGGAAGGACACCTGACAGTAAGGATAGTACTCACAGGTAAACTGGTAACAGGGCACAGCTGCGACAGGGAATATGCACTCAGCAGCAAGTCTGTAGGGACATCTGTCTCCACATGGGCAGTGTGTGGACCATAAGAGGAGATGCAGGTGCAAGCAGATCCACAAGACACTTTGTGTTCACAAGGAGACCCCAAGTTCCAGTCCCAGGCCTGGGAGTGCAGTGTTGTCCTGCCAGCTGTGGTGCTCCCTTAACCCTCCACGCACCATAAGAACCAAGATGTCCTCAGTCCTACCCACACTCTGTCATCCCACTGCCCCTTGCTCCAGACCTAATCCACCAGCAGAAGCTGCTTCAGTAGCTGGCAGGAACCACACTGGTTCCTGCAAGATTCTCCATGGGAAAATCAGCTGTGTCACACCACTGACACAAATTAATCTGCTACTGCAGAGCATTTGCCAGACAATTAATATATTTCCCCAACACTAATTACACAAAGACCTCCATCTCCCACCACCAAAGCTGAAATCTACTTCCCAGTGCCCTCTGCAAAGGGTGGCCTGTGGTCCCACACAGGAGCAGGGACCAATGTCTGAGCAAGAGCACAGCAGCTCCTCCAGCCCATTTATATTTGGAAAAGCCCAGGCTGTGCTGGAAGGAGCTGAGTGACCTGCTCTGGTTTTGGGGCCAAAATTTCAACCCTCCAGACAAGTGCCATAATCACAGAATGTCAGGAATTGGAAGGGAACTCATGAGATCATCCAGTACAGTCCCCCAGGACCCAGATCAGGTCACACAAGAACACATACAGATGGATTTTGAGTGTCTCCAGAGAAGGAGACTCCACAACATCTCTGGGCAATCTGTGCCACTGTTCTGTCACCCTCACTGTGAAGAAGTTTTTTCTTGTATTTCTGTGGAATCTCCTGTGTTCCAACTTGCACCCATTGCCCCTTATCCTATCATTGGAGGTCACTGAAAAGAGCCTGGCTCCATCCTCCTGACACTCACCCTTCACATATTTATAGACATGAATGAGAACATCCCTCAGTCTCCCCTTCCCCAAGCTGAAGGGCCCCAGCTCCACAGCAAACCTTGTGTTTCCAGGCCCTGTGCATTCAGGACTGTTTAAGAAGCCTTAAAGAACACATTTTCCCTCAAAGACTTTAGGAAATACATTAAATGCTCCCTGGAAACAACTAAGCAGAAGTGAACTGACATACCATACCACCACAATTAATTAGAAACCAGACTGCAAGCAAAGTTTGTGGGCTCTTGTTTTCCTTCCACATTAAAGACTTTCTTTCTTTCCCCCCCCTCCCCACCTCAAATCCTTACCCTAAATTCCCTTCTGGCAATTTTGAACTAGTAAAACTGCAAGCAGAGGACCAAGCTGTGAGTAGGTCAGCACACCAGACCTAAAATTGTCACCACCTGATGGGTAGCCACAGGAAGTGACAACTGATAGATATGGGTACCTGCGAGGGGGGCAGTGACCACAGTGACAGGATGTCGTGTTCAACACCTTCCTCTCTCCGTCACCTCCCAGTCCCAGGTGTGACATCCCCGGACTGCCTGGTGACCTCAGCACCACAAACGTCCCTTGCCAAAAGAGAAAGGGCCCGACTGCTGTGACGATTAGCTCTGCTTGAGAGCGCGGTGACAGCTGCAGCACAAGGATAAGAAGAAATGGGCACTGGGATGTCTACCCCCCTGAGAGGCCTGGTTGCCATTTCCCCCCTCGCAGCCGGGAGGCCGGGCCGCGCCGCCCCGCAGCAGCACTAGATGGCGCCGGCGGCGTCCGTTTCTCCTTCCCAGCAAAAATAAACGGAGAGAAACCAGAAGAAGACAGAATCAAGAGGCCGAGAGGGACGATGCACACTCGGGAGCCCTGGAGGTGGGAGGAATCATAGAATCGGTTTGGTTGGAAAAAACCTTTAGGATCACCGAGACCAGCCGTTAACCTAACGCTGCCAAGGTACCACTGAGCCATCTCCCTCAGCTCCACATCTACCTCCCTTTTAATACTCCCAGGGTGGCAACTCCACTTCTCTGGACTCATTAATCCAGTGCTTTGACGATCCTTTCAGTGAAGAAATTTTTCCCAATATCCAAGGCACAACTTGAGGCCATTTCCTCTTGTTCTATCACCTGTTACATGGAAGAAAAGACCAGCACCTCTATCTTTCTTGTAGTGAGAGGCTATTGCAAAGTGGATGGGTTCATCCTAAAGTTCCATCTTGCCCAGCCATTGTCCTTCTGTCCCTGATGCTCACCTACAGTCATGAGGAGAGGAACAGAGGGACAGCTGGTTCAGGCCAGGACAGCTTGGGTTGCAGGAAAAGTGCTGCAGCAGCCTTTCTGCAGGCCTGGAGGAACTGGTGAACCTGCTTCATTTCCTGGGATTTCAACATAAGACTTTTGACCGATTGCTCAGTACTTCGAGGTCTTGTTGCTGATTCAAACTTGTGTTTTCTCTGTGGTGATGGTAAAAGATCTTCCCGACCAACGACATGATTCATTCCGTCTTGCACAATATGGACCCACTCTGATCCAAGCCTTGATGCAGCATACAAGTTAAATGTCTTATCTCAACAATAAATAGCATATGACGCTGTGTGCTGTAATTTTCAACAATTACATGGTTTATTTTTCCTATGATGCCTCAGGTACTCTGGTTTGCATTTCACAGGCTCTACTTGTTATAGAATAGAGAGTCTACATTGAGAATCCAAACACAGAAGAAATCACTGTAATTTTCCAATATGGCCTTCTCCATACTATAAATGGCAGCACTCCCCCAGCCACATTCCTGCCTGTCTGCAGCATCTCATGTAAGGAAGAAAAAAAAAAATTTAAAAAAATCGTTTTTTAAAAATACACTGGGGGCAGGAAGCTACTCCTAGTTTTCAGAGAACTATTCCTAACTGTGGTTCTCCTGATTCTGCACACTCACACTGCTCTATCATTACAGAGCTTTGACCTGTAGTCCCCAGATCTTATAACATGTATGTCTACTGGGCTAGAGAGACTCAAAAGTAACGTGCTTTTGTTCTTCTTATAGGTGTTCATAAGCTGTAATCAAATTGCTGTAATTATCTGATAAACTAAATGAATTAAGCTCCTTAGTTTAGTGTTAAGTATTGTTTAAAACTGGACATTCACTTGATTCACCAGCTTCCAGCTCTGAATGAAGAGCAGCAGATGGGTTTGTGGGAACTTGTCACCATTTTAACTTTTAACTATAACTGAACCTGAAAAACAATTCCACACCCAACCTAAATTTGAGAAAGACAGCAATTAATAAAATAATCACAAGTACGCTCATAGCATTGCAGTGATGAAAATATTCATCAGGCTACACATACACAGCCTGTTAGTGCTGACCTGCCAGAGAGCATCCTGCCAGTCACCCTCACCTTCCAGAGTCCCTCCAGCCGATATCACCAAGTGCAATGCAGCTTCTTCTGCTGTGCACTGTTGCCTTGGAGATATTTTACATACAGCAGGAGGTACAAGGTTTCCTTTGTGCCCAGGCTGGTGGTTAAAAGCAGGCTTCACAGGATGCACTTTACAGCACTTTGGTCCACTCCAGGTAGTACAGCAGCAGGTTTCCATACATCCCACTCCCCACACTTTATGCCATGGGGGTCTGGGAGAGGAGTCTGGAGAAAGGATGGTCCAGGAAAGGTCTGTGAAAACAAGGCACAGGTCACACCACCTGGGATTTTTAGCTCACTGCCTCTCTCCAGGAGTTCCATGTTGCTCTTAGGTAAGAAACAGAAGCTGTCTGACATACAGTTATAATTAATGCTCATCAAGCAAGCAGGTTGCTCTTCATACTGAGCCATTTTGGGACCCAGCGTAGAAGCTGAGTTTGAACTGCCACAGTAGCAATAACCCAGCAGATGCTGTGTCTGTGTCTGCTTTCTCCTGTTTCCCCTCTAACTGACATTGTAGCTCACTCCATGAGCACAACCCCACAGACTTGCCTGCTTGGGTGGCTCCATCAGAGGAACATGACTCCTTAATTCTCCCTAGGTAGAAAAACTACTTTCATACTGGGTGGCAGCTCCAACACTGGAGCTAGCTCAGAAAGGGGCAGCAGAAACTACTACTGCTGTGCTGAAAAGCAAAGTGAGAGCACGTGTCAGTGCTTTTAAAGGAGAAAATGAGAGCAAAGATGGTGGCAGCTGGTGCCAGTCTCAGCTAATTTCAATCTCATCTGATTTCAATCTCAGCTGATTCTAATCTCAGCTGATCATGTCTCCTGTATTGGCTGTTCAGGCCCTGCTTGTGGAGGGCTGTCTGTGCTGGTCTCGGCAACACAGTGTCCCCTGCCCTGCCCCACCAAGGCCAGCAGCCAAGGACTCCCTGGCTGTAATCCTGCAGGGGCCTGTATAGTCTGGGTTCCTGTTCTCCATGGCTGTTTTTCTGTACAAGACACCCTAGACATGTTTAACTCCCATACAAATTACAACTCCCCATTTTTAACATGCAGCAACCCCAAATGCTAGGTTTAGAACTGTTTGCTTCTCAAAACTTCTCTTCCAGTTTTGAGAAGCAGGGAGGAACAGTCAGGCATAGAGGGCAGTGCTTGCAAACCCCGCAGCTCACACTGGTGTGCGTGGGAGAAGAGGATGAAGAAGGATTGCTCTTCCTTTCCTTCCAGCCCCAGCCTCAAGTTGGCCTCTGCTGGCTGCCAGCCCGCGCAGGCGGAGGCGAAGGGCACCCGCTGGGTGCAGGTCACCCTGCTCTTCCCGGGCCAGCCAAGGCAATAGGAACACAGCTGCAGGCAGTGGGGTGGAGTGTTGAACTTCAGCACTGGATATACCATCATTACAGGATTTGTGGTTTGATTACACAGCGTTTGTGCCAGTGGGGGAGGAAGCTGGGCAGCTGCACTCTGCCTCTAGCACAGTCTGCAGCCGACTTTGCTCTTGTACTTTGTGAAAATCCTCACTCTGATACTTAATAAATCCTCCAACTAGAAGCTCAGGTTAAAAATGCACCACTTGTTCCTGTCCCTGGTGGCTGTGACCAACATCTGGGTCTGTCAGGAGAAGTTCCATTCCATGAGGGGTTCAGAGACAGGAGTACAGGCTAGCCTGGTGACAAAGAAGAGCTGCTTTTAAGGCTGGAGTTTGCTCACTCACATCAGAAGAAATTTTGTGCCCACGCCACAGTTGAGACCAAATGCTTATCTGTTAGTTGGTTAAAAACAAAACAGCATTAGAGTTATCAATAAGATGGCATTAGGCCATAGTCCCCAGTGCTTTAAACTCCCAGGACTCCATATTTGTTATTTAAAGTAACTTAGACGAAGCCAGCAAAACAGCAGTGGTTTCCACCAGCTGCTGACCAAGTCCCTGAATTCCTCTTTCTTTGTCCTCATTGTTGGACCTCAGCCAAAATGACCAATTCCTGTAAAACTTCCCAATTTTTATAGTGCAGACCAAGGCATGTGTGAAATGTGACAGCAGTACTCGAGTGAATGAGCATCCTCACGTGAACACTCACTTTCATGGTGGGAAAGGGGAGCCTCTCCTAAATCTGTTCACAGTCCCCTTACCTTCCACTGTGTTCATCTGGTATTTCTGACTCTCTCAGCCATGATCTTGCCTGAGTGGTTCAAATGTTCAAGTACCTACCTATAAATACAGTGCTTATGAAGGTAAACAGTCATAGGACTCACCTCTTTGGATGTTCTCCAGTTTGAATGTTCAACATCTTTTCTTTTTTCTTTGCCGAACTGCTCACACCTTCCAGAAGACTAATCCTGTTTGTTAGCCTGACTCCTTTTGTCACCTTGTTTGGCTAAGAGACCTGATTTTAAAATAGACGATACGGTAAACAGGAGTAGCAAATGGTGCTCGAAACCTCCCGATGGGTTGCTGGAGCCTCAGTGCTCCCATTGTTCCAGCCTTCTAGGAAGCAACGGCTGAAGATATGGATGCATGTGTCAGACGGGACCCTCCCAGCTTTAAACCCCGGGGGCCTGGGGAACCTTTTGTTTGTAGATGTAAAGCCTCAGCCTCCATTTGCTCTCCCCGCTCCCTTCACTTGATAACCCTGTTTGGGGCAATTTGCTTAACTTTGTTCCGAGCTGTCAGCCGTCCCCTTTGCTAAGGAGGGATCCTGAGGGGATTAGTGTTAACACGGGGGCTTTGAAGCTGACCTTCAAACACAATACACATACGGAGCTTAACTTAACCCTAACAAACCACTAAAGCTACCCGTAATTTGAATAAAATGTTTGTAAGATTTTAAGTATTCTCATGCCATTAATACCCTCCTTGAGTCATCCTCGTTTCCAGGGCATTGTGAAGAAATAAACCAAAGGTCTTTAGGTGGGATGGAGGAGGCTGGCTCAGCCCACAGCAATAAACAGCAGATCTTCAACCATTTGGGAAATTGTCCCCCTTCTCAGTCCTGTGCCAGCCTGGGTCCTGAGGGAAAAGGATGAAAACACAGAGGAAACCACCATAAATTCCCATTACTGGCTAATGGAGTGAAGGGCAATTTAAGATTGATGGTAACTTTGACACTTTTTTGGTAAGATTTTTAAACTGTCCTCTGTGGAGCTCTCAGCTGCCCTCTGCAGAGATCTCACTTGAAATCACTGTACATGGACTTGCTGTGCAGCCACTTAAGTCTTTGTGACCAAACAGGGCCTGATCAGCACAGAATTTGCCTCCATGCAAGAAAGCCAAAATAAAGCTGGGCTGGATTTGTAAGCCATTCATTGAAGTTAATGAGAGTCTCTTTCCAGTAAAATAAAACTTAGCTCCACATGATTGAGCAATCCCAGAAATGCAGAGACAAGACAGCAGAAAGCCAAACACTTCTAAAGAGTAGATTGCTGGTGTGCTGAGTGTGCAGTGGTAACACCAGAAATACGAAATAGAGTGACTTTACCTACATTTCTGGCTTATTCCCACTGCCAAACCAAAGTCTGAAATTTATTGCCACCCAGCCTTCTACAGGCCAAAGTCAAAGCAACCCTGTCAGCTCCAGCTCCATGCAGCTTACATGAATCAGGCTCTGCAAGCATCAGCCACCAGACAAAACCCTCCTTCATCCCTTGGATATGTGAAGTGTGTAAGTTTGATTTCTGGAAACATTCCTTCACCATTGCTCTTCTCTGGCAGTAGGTATTTCTGCTGGAAGGTCTCCAAACAATTTAAATAATTGCTTTTTTAATTATCTTCTCCATGGGAGATGGAGGGATGCTGACTAGGGACAGTGCTCCACTTTAACCACGGTGACTACTGGGGGAAGGTGACAGAAATAACCTGCCCTTCTCTCCGGAGCCCTCCCTCCCACCAGAAGAGGTCTCTTACCTGCAGGGCCAGGGGCCATTTCAGTCTGAGTTTTCTGCTAGGATGAGCAAACACAGAAAAACTATCATGAAAACAGCTGATGGGTCTGGCACAAAGCTTGGCACACGGACACTGTAAGAGCAGAGAAAATGACAAAAAATAGTTCTGTTAAGCTGAAGTTATTTCAGTCTCTTTTCCCCGGGGACTCAGAGCAACTCAGTACCAGTGGCCTCCTGCTGTATTCCCCCTGTGGAACCACACCGTGTCCCCATGCCTGACTCCTGATCCCAAACGTATTAACTCAAAGGTGCTTAAATAGATGCTTAATAATAATTTCAGCATGTTTAGATTGGCTCGGCCAGCGCACTTCCATTTTTTATTCTGTAGACAGGTCTATTGGAATTTAGCACCACATTAAAATATGAGCTTTCAGATTTCTCAGCATCTGTCACAATTATTTATTAAGCGCGAGATTCAGCGCTGTGCCGAGGACTTGGCTCAGCCCACAGGGCCTGATTCAGCTCCTTGTGCCCAACTCCCACTCACTTCATTCTCTGCCTTGATAACGTGGAAACACTGAAGACTTGAGATGAGTGGAGCAGCAAATTTTATGGATACTGAAAGAACTTTTATAAATGGTAGCTGTTATTTAGTTTTAAGAGCTTTGCTTGTTTATTTGTGTGACTTAATCCACAAACAGCATGTGGAGAGCTAAAAAGGTTCATTTGTCTCCAGGTGAGAAATGGTTAGAGTTGTAAGAAAAGCTGGTTGGTAGTGCCCTGCTAGCACTTGCTAAAGCCCTCCTCCTGATAACCACCCTCCTTGGTGCAAAAAATGGAGTTGAATGGAGCCAAAGAAAATGTTTAATTCTGGGAGAACTATTTGCACCACAGTTTTAAAGCTGTGGCTTTGCATAGATATCTACTCACAGCACATCAGTGAAAACTGTGTTTCTTAGCTTTTCCCTCCCCTGGAAGGGGTGGCTTTGTTGTTCAAAGGTGAGTTTCACCACTGATAGGGAAATTTCCAGACAGGTTTCTTCTCACTGATATAGACACTGATGTCTGCTCTTCTCCCAGGTGGGAAAGCGGGTCCACATCCAGGCAGCAATGTGCCTCTCTGGCTTTCTTCTAGCACCTGGGGCTCAATCACTCAGGGACCATACACTGCAGATATCCCCTTCCCACTTCACCCATATGTCATATGTTCAGATTCATGCCCAGCAGATGAATTTTCAGTGCTGGGTACTCCTAGGTCCCAGTTCCCCAAGGAACACCACATCATCTTAAACATCAGGGGATCCATGGTCTGTCTGCTTCCTCCGCTCCCAGCCTTTGCCTGCCCCAGGGAGATAATTTGTGCCATGTCACTGGTTTTTCTGTGTAATATTTGCACCATCCTGGAGCTGAATTCTCACAGAGAGTCTAGATTTTATATTTTGTCCATAAAAAAAACCCACCACAAAACAGCTGTGGAGAAGCAAAATTTTTAAAGGGAATTAAGTTTAGATGGTCTGTAAATAACAAGCTAGAAAAGTAATTCCATACATAAAGAGTCAGACTGTTGAGAAAGAAAAGCCCCACATCACTATTAAACCAAAGCTGCACCTGAGGTGAAAGGCCAAAGCTCTTATCCACTTAGCTGCCAAGCCTCTGGTTTGAAGCACAAGTATAAACCCATCTGCTCAGCAGGCAGCATGTAAGAATTGAATCCATTAGTGCCATGTTATGTGACTCTGGAAGCTTTATGTATTTGGAGGGAATCTTCTGTATTTAGTACATGCTTAAGAAAATAATACTAGCTCTAGCTTATTTTCCTAGTAATTAGTTTTTCAGTTTGCTTTTGTAATAATTAATCAAAGCACTGCCTTCTTAATGGAGAGCAAAAACCATCCCACCCATTTATCCTGTAGCAGCAAAACAGCATTTGCTAACTTAAGCAGGAAATGAGCAATTAAAAGGCAACAGGGGGTTATTTTTTATTTCCCTCTCTCCTCTAGAATAATAAACATGTCAGAGTGTGTGTGCTGTGCGTGTTGATCATTTGGACAATTGCATGTGAGGGAAATAGTCCTTAAACATCATGGCAATAGATGTGTCCATTACATTGAAAAATCTCATTAGTTTTACAGAATAACTAGGTTTGTGTCTATTCCAGAGCACAGGGTGAGCAAAAAACCTTTTAAACTAATCAATAAGAAGTAAAAAAAATTAATTATCCCAGACAGCTTCAACACAAAGGGATGCAACAGTGTAAATACATACATTTGATCATTTAGCCAGGTTAAAGCCAACAGTTGTTAATACACAGCATTCATTGCATTAATTCCAACCTGCTCAAAATTCCTGTCAAAAACAATTAAGTGGAAAAGATTCAAACAATTTGGCTTGTAAAAGGCATTGGCACAGTGGAGGCTGTCCACAATAAAGACAACAAGTACCTGAAAGCATCTTTTGAAGGATGGATGCTTATCTAGGAAGAAAACATCAAGAAAAATGTCACTGTCCAAATAACAGTTCTCAGCTGCATTAGTGTTATCTTACCTTACACATAGGTTTGAGTTTGTAGAATACTCTAGCTCCAAGGGCCATCCCTGACATCTCTTTCAGTGATGCTCCCCACAATGTCCTCAGAGATGGGCAGGTGTGCTTGCATTGAGTGGAGCATCCCAGGCCATTTCCCCTTCCCCATAGTCACAACCTGAGCCAGGAGGCAAAAAACACCCAGAGCAAATGTGGTGAGGACTGAGGGCCACCAACTGGTACTAGATAACTGAAACTAGAGTGTGGAGAGACACAATAAATACATCTCAATATACAGGCACACAAGGCCCTTTAGGTACTGGAGCAGGCTATTCTGAGTCAACGAGTCAACATAGAAACAAGAATATTGTTGCATCAAGAGGAGTGCGACCACCAGGTCAAGAGAGGTGATTTTGCCCCTCTACTTTGCTCTGGTAAGACCCCACCTGGAGTATTGTGTCCAGTTCTGGAGTCCTCAACATAAGGACAGCGGGTCCAGTGGAGGGCCATGAAGATGGTCAAAGGGCTGGAGCAACTGCCCTATGAAGACAGGCTGAAGGAGTTGGGGTTGTTCAGCCTGGAGAAAAGAAGGCTCAGGGGGGACCTTATAGTAACTTATCCGTACCTGAGGGGGTCCTACAGAAAGGCAGGGGAAGGACTTTTTAATATGATATTGGATGGGAGGACTAAAAACAATGGATGTAAATTGGAGGGGGGTAGGTTTAGACTTGACATAAGAAAGAAATTCTTTACAGTGAGGGTGGTGAAACACAGGAATGGGTTGCCTAGAAACATTGTGGATGCCCCCTCTCTGGAGGTGTTTAAGGCCAGGCTGGACAAGGCACTGAGCAGTCTGATCTAGTGGGAGGTGTCTCTGCCTATGGCAGGGGGGTTG
>VZTY01011741.1:526363-543661 GCA_013400935.1 Turnix velox | reverse complement strand
CTGCCTATGGCAGGGGGGTTGGAACTCGATGATCTTTAAGGTCCCTTCCAACCCGAACTTTTCTATGATTCTATGATTCTATGATTCTATATATGTAGATAGACAGCAAGAGTAGTGAGTGTGCTGCTTCTTCTCTGCTGTGCACTCCTCTCTCCTGGCTTGTCTTCAATGTATTCTGTTAACTAAGATGCAGAAAGCATTTTTGGGAGATATATGGGGACTCTTGCGCAGTGTTTCTGCGTCTTGAGTCAGTCCCACTGGAAATGGGTGGCCTCTCACCTGGAGCCCTGGCTTTGCAACTTACATCTGCACAGCACAGCATATGGTAGGAAAGGTAGAAGTAGTTCTGTGCTCATTTTCTAATCACTCATCACAGTTCAACCTCTTACTTACATTAGGAAGGAATATAATTTAAAATTATATTAGACTTCATAAATTATGCCATTGGAAAACATTAACATAAGCATAAACAAAAATACATTCATAAGCTTTAATAGATCATAGTTAAGAACTTTATGAATAAAATCACAACTTTGCACAGGCCAAGTGATTTTATCTGCATTTCTTCTAATTGCTGGACCTTGAACATAAACAGTTTAAAGGTGTCCATATTCTGTTTTACCAGCAGTGAAACAATATTAAAACGTCAGTCCAAAGATTAATTAATAGATGCTCACAGTATGTAACAAATTAAGGTATTGTTCAGCTACATTTTGAACAGCTCTACTATTTCTGCTTTGGCTACAGCAGCTGGAAATGTCTCTCTCATTTGCGTCCCTAACCAAAACAATTAGCCTGCTCTTCACTCAGCCTGAACTGCTGCCATGCTTAATGACAAGGATGGAGGGGAGAAAAGCCTGTCAAACGGGATTATTCATAAAAAAAAAAAAAAGCTAAGTGGATTTAAAATTGCAACCTGTCACTGCCTTCTGCAAGTCATTTAGGAAGAGCTGGAAACTAGAATAACGATTTTATCAGGAACAGAAAAACAAGAAGAGAAGAAAAAGGGGACTTGTGGGAGCAGGTAGGCAGACCTGGATGTGAGCAGAAATGTTGATGGTGGTGTGCTCAGGTCACAGCAGTCCTGATGAATGGGGGAGATGAAAATGATAACTGTAATTTTCAGAAACAGAATAGCAAAAGATACAGAGAATACAGAACTTTATATGCATTTTAATATAGAAAATGTAGTCTATTAAAGTAGGATTATATATAATATGTACTATATCTATAATATATAATACTTTATATACTTATGTATTTAAATATATATATTTAATTTTTGTATATGTAAATATATAAAACCCTTGTATGTATTTTATATGCATATGTATCTACATATAACTTCCTTAAACCCAGTAATTCCTAATAGAAATAGTGATGCTTTATTCCTCTTTGCATCTATTACTTTTGCCTCTTTCCTTTCCACCTTCAAGACCCCCTGCAGGGAGGTTTAGGAGAAATCTCATGAAATAACTAACTAAAGACAAACACAATTAAATTCTCCAGTGCTCAAATCCTTCCACAGCCTCTTAAAATCCAAAAACCACTTGTAGTTGGTCCATGAAGATAAAGCAGTTTGTGGGTCACTAATTTTACCCCATCTGAGATTGTGTCTAGAATTTCAATGAGTGCTGTCCCTCTCGTGCATAAGGGAGGTGGCATTTGGTAACTACTGCGGGTCCTAGACGCTAATATTAAAATAAGCTAGAATATTAAAATATGCAGAGCAGAAAGAATATGCATATATTGGCAATCATGTTCTGAACAGGAAAATAAAGTTGTTTCCAAAGATGACAAACTGTGAAGGCCCATGTTTTACACACTCTTTCCATAAGCTCTTCAAAAGATAGAAAGGGTGACATCACCAACTGCTCTTAGAAAACACTATTGGAATGTCTTTCTCCTACACAATGCAGATATAAGCTTCTACCTTCTGAAATTTATAAGCTTCAGGCAACTTGAAAGCTTCCCCTCTTGGCCACAGCAAGGCTTTCTTGCACGAAATGAGAAGAAAAAGATGCTATCCTTCTGTCTCAAAAGTAATAGAAATCCTGTTGGAAAATGTGAGAGAATTACTATACGTACCATTCAGCAACAAGAGACATGAAAAACTCTCAGCATGATGAAGATATTCACAGATTAAAGTATCACGTGGACAAGCCCTACAAAATCTGCATGAAGCAGGTCCCATTCCTAGACAGTGAATGGATGAAATCTGTAAGTCTTTAATCACGAATCAGAATGACTCAGGCTGATTTTTAAGGACAGCAGATGCAGAACTCTCCTGCATGGACTGACAACTGACTGTTCAGCAGAGAGTCTCCCACGCCTGTAGAGCAAGTTTTGATAGTTTCCGAAGCTGTTGGCCAGACCTGGAATCCCTGTGGGGCTCTCACTGGGCTAGAGAGAGGAACAATGAAGTTCTCTTTCTCCTCTGTGCAGTTACTTCACAGGTTGGATTTATTTAATGATGTGATCCATCAACGAGGATACAAACTGGGAACAGAAATGAGAACATGAGCAAGCCAAGTGGTTAAATGCCAATGCTTATTATCCTGTGCTCTTCTAACCTCTGTGAGATCTGATGGAGAAGGGCAGGAACTGTCCACCAAACCCCACTGCCATAAACAGGGTTTAGCCACATAGATCAGATTACAGGATATTGGTCCTGAACTAGTCTTGAACCAATGATCTAATCCCATTACCAGTTCTGTGAGTCATTCAGCTCCACCAGGAGCATTTAAAGTATTTTGTATTTAATAAAAACATACAGGAAAGGCACAGTGTGTTTGTAATATGCTCTCATTATCTCTGCAGATGTGGAGATAGTGGGAAGAAGTCTTACAAGCCTCAGACCTCTCTTGTTCAGAAAAGCATAAACAGCTTAAGGTGTTGGTCCTCAATGAAGCTGAGTTCCAACTCTGAACACTCTCCAGACAAACTGGTGCTGAGTGTTAGGATTTCGCTCCAGCAGTTGTATCTGACTGGGCTTCCTTGTTGCTCTGAGAGATCCACTGGGGACTTGACACAAAGAAGCATAAAAGGAGAAAGCAAAAGAGAAAATACATTCTTCAGGAAATAACAAGTACCAGGATTTCTTGGATTTGGTTAATGCAGCTGAATGAAATCTCATGGACTGCATCCGAAACAATGGACAAGGAGAGCCCATTCTGCTACTCTGTGTATTGCAATAATTTCCTCTCTGAGCGCAAGCCATCACCTTCTGATGAGCAAACCTCCCAGAACATTGTGGTTCAGAGGAAAAAAGGCAGCTTGAAGTATTTCGTTATTTGAGTGAATGCTAATACTATTTCATAAAATAATACCAGAACAAATTTTTGCTGTTGTTAGAAATTTTGAAATTATTTAGTTTTAGGCACTACTAAGCAATTATTTTATCACACTCCTCTGTTTTTCATTGGTAATTGCTGTGCTTAGATTAGACTGCATAATGGCCCTCCATGGCAGTTTTTTCATCTTTTCCCTTCCCAGGCATTTTGAGGGTGGGTTTGTTGGGTGGCTGCAATTCAAGCTCTGTCCTGGCTGCTGTTGGTGCTGGCAGCAGGTTTCAGCACTGCCTTCAGTTGTCTAAGGGAAGTCCAGCCAGCGTCAGGCAGAGCTCATCCCAGCGAGGGCCAGGAGTGGCACAGAGCTTTGGTGGCCTCTCTTCCATGATGGGACAATATTCCCTCCAAACTCAATCCTGCTTAATGTTCATCCACGTATTTTGCACATCACTGTGCAAACTCACTTCTTTCTAGTCTCCCTCATTTATTGGCTTTAGTTTTGCATGCACAAAGAGCAGAGCCCTAACGACTCGGATACCATCCTAAGTAGGAAGGAAAAACAAACCCAGAAGCTGGAAGCTCTGCCTCACTTTAACTGAATGTCAGAAAAATTGCTCTCAGCAATTTGAATTTGGTAGGATCTCTCAGGCAGTGATGCATCTATCACACCTCCTCACGCCTTCATTCTGTGCAAGACAGGCTGTGCTGGGGCCGGGAAGGACCAGCTTCCCTTTTACTATTCAACTGCTTTGACTTTTCGTTTTGTACTATGAGCTAAGTGGACACTGTGTCCTCTGTCCTCTGAAATGGTTCCTTTGTCATTAATCAAATTCAAATGTATGCCTCAGCTGCTCTCTTAAATTCCCATCCATGAACTATGAAGCAGCAGTGGTTATCTGCTGAATTAAGTAGTTCCACTAAAAGAATCACATATATTGTTTCCAGTCAATGGGCACTATGAATGGATTTTATGTAAAAAATTACTGGGAATGCATAAGCCATTTTTCCAAATGTTATGGAATTTCTTATCCCAAAGCCTGTGTGAAATGTAATTTATGTTCAGATACTGACAACTGATTCATACTTGGCATTTACATAGTGTTTTACATATGCAAACTGCCATTAAAATTAATTGATAGATTCTCTAATGCTGAAAAAGTGCCCTTACATTGGGCTCAGTGCGTGAAATGATTGGGGACTTTTTGCTTAAATGCCATTTGCAGAATTTCATTGTACTATCCTTGTACTAGGATTTTAATTATTGGCAGAGATGTAACATTCAATGGCTCTTTATACAGACTAAGCAGGAGCAGGAACAGTGCTTTGGTCTTTATCTACACTAAAATTTACTTGTAGATGTTATTTTTCCTACTGTGTTATTTTTAAAATGCAGTAATTGTAGTAAGAACACAGCCTACTCAGAGTCACGGTACATCTACAATAAAGAGATAATATTAGTTTACTGGGGTTTTGTTAATGTTTCAGCTGACATTTACTCCTTTTTCACAGTCTGTTCTTTTGTATTTGAGGACATGCAAAGGAGGAGCTTTGAGAATCCATCATCCCCAAACGACTACCCACAGTCCCAGTCAATGACCATATTGTTTGTGCCACTGCTACATCCCTACTCACAAACCAGAAGTGACTGCCTGTGTGCTCAAAGGCTTGTAAGGGTAAGTTAAATCAAGTAAAACTCCTCTTTGGGTGAAGGTGAGCTGGGGATTACTTAAGGTGACTTTTTGATTGAGATACAACTTCGAAATAAATCTCTTTGGGCATTTTGCTGTAGAGTGATGGATAATTTTTCCTAAATTAAACTTTAAGAGCCTCTTGCCTGCCATGGGATAGGAAATATGGCTAAAGCTCCACTATAATTTATACAGTTGATTTACACCCTTATATAAAACTCATCTTCAAATAGCCTTTGTCTTCACATTTCCTTATTTCATCATGTGTCCACCCTCACTAAGCTTAGTCAGCATGGTTCTCAGGATAGTTGTGCTTTCAGAAACATCCCATGGCCACCAAAAGTGCTGTAGGCAGGGAACTCTGGAACTCTTAGTGCTTCTTTGGCAGTACATCGAATGCAATGTGCTCAAACACATGCCCTGGGGATCCATGGTGGGGCAGCTTGCTACATGCTGAATGTCACTCTGTTCTACTCTGAGAACCTGCTGCCCCCGTTTTCAGCATGTGCTGGGACCTGGCACTGATCCTGAGCATCTTTCACCACTGCCAGAGGAAGGGAAATGTCTTCAGTAGGCAGTCACATACAGTAGCCTTCAGAATCACCATAGTATGAGTTTGGTGGAGCACAGTCACTAGCAAGAATAGACTGACTTTGATTCCACGTTCAGCTCTCCCCTTCTAACACAGGTTGTTTTTCTGAGATCACAAGTTCTTTGGTATTTGGTTAAAAAAAAAAAAGAGAGAAAAGTTAATTACATATAATTATACCTTCTATAAGGTTTCTGTTGCTGATGGGAATAAACGGCTGTGTTACATATAAAAGAAGAGAATTAGCTTTTAACAAATTTGACATTTGCATAGCTTTTTAAAAATCATTCTGTTTTTCACTAAAACAGTAAATCTGCTTTTGCCTTCCCTGGCGGTGCCTTCTCTATATAGCCATGTGAGTGGTAAAGAAGACACAACTAATTTGGCTCAACTTCAGCCCTTCTAAACTACAGCCAGGTCTTTGCATCAAGAACACAAAGCAGGGGCAAGAGTGGCTCTGCAGGACTAACCACCAAGCATGGCCCAAGCATGAGGGAAGGCACCATCTCCTCCTCCACTGCGGACGCTCTCAGCCACTGTCCTCTCTCCCTGCATCATGCCTCTTGGAGGAACTGATTTTGCCATAGCATCTGGCAATCTCTTGTATCAGTGCTGGTGGTAAGCAGACAGTTTAAATACAACCAATTTATCAATTGATGTCCATCTTTTCATGACTGACTTTGATGACTACCTGTTGGGAAGCAAGGCAGATCTCCAGACAGAGGTAAGGCTACCCAAAGCCACAGGGCATATGTTTATCAATCTGCTGAGATATTCTCCATGTTTGTTACTTCAGAGGCAGGTAACTGCCTTGCCACCTTGTCTCCTGAGCCCCACAGCTCCAAGCTGTGTGCTCCTGAGACAGGATGTTAGGTTTGGTGTTCAGTGATCTTACATGGTATGGCAGAGCACTTTGTGCTCCTGATGTCTAAGCCATGGGGGTTTGTTGTTATTACTGGTTAATTTTGTTTATTGGCATGGAAAATTATAAGATTTGGTGATAGTCAGCCTGAGTCAGCACCACACCTTATAAAATATCCCAGGTATTACGTGCTCTCTCTTTCCCTCCCTGAAGTCCCAGAAATAGCTTTCAGCCCTCCACAGGAGGCATGGCTCATGCCTTCAGGGTGATATTTATGTAGGCCACTGAGTGCTGCACTCACACCAGGTATGAATCTGGCAGACACAGAGCAAACACAACTCACAGTTGCTAAACACTGGGAACTGGACTCCCTAGAAGCCTTAATCCTCCCGCTGCCAAGCCTTCCTGAGTCAGCCAGCTGGGTGAGCCCTGCGAGGAGCAACCAGAGCAGCTCCTGCTCCAAACACCAGAGCCTCACCCCTGCTAGAGGGGAATGCCCAGACCAGCCACGAGTGGAACAAGGATCCTGAGAGTGAAACTAAATGGTTTTGGGGTTTGCCTTTTTCAGTCCTTCTTAGACAGCCCGCCAGGGGAGTCCCTTCTGGATGAGTGACATCTTTCCATTTGACAGCCTTTAATCTGGAAGACTAAAGGAGCTTTAAAATCATAATTTTAAGTAATGACAGTGCAGAATGAGTTCATGAAGCAGAGAACTGGCACATTCTTTCCAGATCCCAGCAATAGCAAGATCCAAAATTCTCCTCCAAATGATTCTTCTGGTTGTCCAGACCCCATGCTGCTCTTGCTTTAGTTGATAAACACTACAGTGCTGGATGGTTTAATTTGAATAAATCAACAATAAAAGACAATTTTAAATTGATTTGTCACTGCAGTCATAAATGTCTCACAGTTTACTTTCCTGTTCTCATGTACATTCATGTGTTTATATTTGCAGAAGGATTCAATCTGATGTAAACTATGAACTATGATGTTTACTGTGCAAAGACAGATAGAGAGGCATTAGTTAACAATAAAATCAAAAAGGACTCTTGCTTGTATATCTGTATTAGTCAGGCACCTGTCAGCATACCTGGCCAAATAATACAACACTTCATTAAACAGTCTGTGAAAGAGTGTAGAAGATAATTATCTGTTAAGAAATTTCAAGTGATTTTGACAAATTGGCTAACTGTCAAACATTTATGACTTCCATACCATCTTCAATGGTCTGTCTAGTTTTAAGTTTTAGTTTACCATTTCACAAAAAGAATCTGTTCACACGGTGAAGCAGCCTATATCAGCACTAGTAGGGTGAAATTAAGCAAAAAACTCTGAAATACAGATGAAAACTGAAACTCTCCAACTACACAGACATTTTGTTTTGCTTACAGTGTTAAAATGCTACATCAGTTTCATTAACAGTAATAGATCCTCAAAGTTCACCTCTTCTTGAGCAATCACGACCTGGACAAAATCAATAGAAGCACCAGCGGGATTAATTGGAAGAGATCTTAAGAACAGACATCTTGTTTGCTGTTTCAAGAGGGACAAATAAGTAGAATTCAATTCTGCCCTGGGAAATAATGCTTCCTGTAAATAAATTTGTGGGGTTTTTTTCCTGTTTACTATGGATTGGCTCCTGGTATCACATTACTAAACTTCCAGTCAGAAGCAATTCCCAGGCAAATCACAATCCACTTGACAAAGAACCATGAGATATCTGTCTCTGTGAGCCTACTGCACCTCCCTCACCTTAAGTGATAGATTACAAAGAGAGTCAATTCCCATTTTAATTAATTTTTAGTCTGTTTTTTCCAGTATATTTTTCTTACATTATGGAATTAGTCTGGAGTGAGTTTTAGTTTCAGCAGTATAGTGCCACTAGTGGAAGCAGTTACACTGGTAAACTGCCATGTGTTCTCCTGATGTATCTTCTCATTCGAACTACTTAAAAGAAAATATACAGAAATAGAAATACATCTACAATCAGCAAACGATAATATTTTAGATCTACTGGTGCAATTACAGACTGTAGTATGCAGAAAGGCCTACATAAAACTCAGAGCAGTGGATTTCCCCAGTGGGGCAAGGAGGCTGTGTGACAAGAGTCGGACAGGGGATGAGGGCCTGAGGGAGCAGTCAGAGTCCTGACAGGGCGTGATGATAGCCAGCCTTCAAACAAATTCTCTAAGGGCTTGTGGTCACATATCAGCATTCTTGACTGCCTTGGCTGACAATATCAAACATGGCTTACAGATCAAGTAGTATCAACATCATTTGGTCTTATCTGTTCATTCTCATGAGGTCATCTGTCAATACAACGGAGGTTGTTTGTGCCATGGCTTGGCCTAAAGACAAGCTGGGTGGGGTTATCTGCAGAGGCCAGGTGTTGCAAGACTCATTTTGCTCCCACATTCACATCAGTCTGTCCCTGAAGCTGAAGGTCTGAAAGATGAAACAGTATTTAGGCTGGTGACACAATCACTGGTAAGCCACAATGATCTCTCCAGCCTTGACAAGACAGAAACTATCTGTGAGTAAGCTCTAAGCAGCAGCACTTTTAAAACAATCAGAAAACATGGCACTTAGTTAAAGTGGAGCACACTTTAACAAGTCTGAGCCTATCACTTGTCTTATTTTTCTCTCAAAAATTTCCCTTATCTCCTTTGCTGATGCATTTATCCCAAAACTACTTTAAAACACACAAGTACAAAGCTATGCACATATAAAGAACCATGGCCAATATTTAAACTCAGATGTTTTCAGTTACCCAAGATGTAGCAAAAAGAACCCTGCTGGTTACATCAGAAGTGTATAGACCATATAAAGAACAACGCAAGTTCTGGAGCTGAAATGACACTATGCTTTCTAAAATCTTATCTTACATATTCTTCTCAGATAACTGAAAAGTGAAATTACACAGCTGGCATTGAAATAGTTTTAGCTGACCTGCCATGTGGTCACCAGCAAGGCTGACAGATCTGGCATGATTATTTCATAAACTCCCATTGCCCATATGGCTGCAGAGCTCCCAGAGATTTGCTGACCTTGCAGTTTGCCCATGAACTACAAAATAAAGCTCAAGAGAGCAGGCAGCTCCTCTTGTCTAGTTTGATTTCTTCTTTCTTGCAGTCTTAAGGACTCAGTGAGGATGAGGCTGAGGGATCTGTGATCTGCCTGCCTCCATGAGGCCTACAGATACTCACCTTATTGGGGGGACATTTTGTAAATATTCTAGGAGTTCGTACCAAGTGCCTAAAAATGGGTGCATTTTTTATGAGCTTCTGCAAGTCCAGCAATAACAACACTACAAAAAAAAAAAAACATGCAAGGATAGATTTGAACAGAAAGCAAAGCACGCTTGCGTGGCAACATTATCTTGCACAGTTCTTACCACAAAGCCGAAAACAAAAGCAGGCAAAAGGCCACAACAGTTACTCTCTGCATTTATTTGGTTTAAAAACTTTGGCTGTTCACTTACTGCTAATAGATACCTTGATTAAATTACATTCTCGAGGGAAATTCCATGTTGTCAACTGAAAACTATAAAAAAACCCTTAAAATGAAAACATTTTACGTATTTTTTCACTATGTTTAAATCTCTTTTTTTAGTCAATGAATGGAATAAGTATTTTCATTCCTCCTTTTCTGGTACACAAGGGAAACAGGTCCACTTGTTTTGCCCATATTCTGGCACCTCGCTCATGTCAATTCCACAGTACCTACACAATGGGTATGGGCTGACTGGTCTGTTAGATTCATCTGTTTTTCCATAATGTTCTTAGGAATTAAAGGCCATGAAAACAGAATAGAAATATAGAAGTATTCTCTTTTTTTTTTTAAACTGAGAACATGTTTCTCTCATTGTTAGTCATGGAAATAATCCCTAAACCTTGACAGCTACCAACAATCATAACCACAATTTTACACCACCAATCTGAAACCAAGGCAGACTGCTAGAGTGACTCCTCACATGAAAGAAAAGACTAGAAGCTGCTGACCTGCAAACATCACTGTCTGCTTCATTAGGACTTCTGGAGATCTGCCATCTCACTTACAACATATGATAAGATCACAGTGGAAAGTATTCATTCCTCACTGGCATTTAACTGAAGACTCTGTCAGGGAATGCTCTTTGCTCTTGGTCAGGAGATGGAAGAATTAAATGAGTGAAAACTTTCCAAATTATGAATTTTTTGCTGTATGTGAATGCTGCTGCCAGCAGACAATGAAGCAATGTGATAAAATACTATAGGTCCAGGAAGAAAATGCATTTTTCTACAAAAAGGCTTTTGCTGCAGGCAGGAAGTTTATTTTTTGGATTAGTCATAGGTTTCATTTCATGCTGGTTATACCATTTTCATTAACATACAATAGCACAATTTCCATGTGAGTGTTATCAAGATTACATTTACGGTTCCAAAAGCCATTTCTATACACCTACACACAACTTGACTGCTGCACATAGTCCCAGGTAAGTGTTCTCTGTTTTGTGTACTCACCTAAAATCCTAATCTTCATCGCCTTTTATGTAAATTGTTACTGTGGTAAACAGGAGGCGGTTGATAACTAATAAAGAACATAGAAATGTGCAAGTTAGAGCAGGAGGAAGAGGAGAGGACAAGACAACCTACCCATGGCAGGGGGGTTGGAACTAGATGATCTTATAAGGTCCTTTCCAACCCAAGCCATTTTATGCAATGGACTTGAACCTCAACAACTATGCATATTTTTACCATAAACATCATATCTATGAGTGGTATACAAACATGACAATGTTCTTTATGAAAAATAAAATAAAGTGGCATTATTACACCAGTTCAAGTAGGATGATGTAAGTTCTGGCAGCCCAAGCTAGTTTTTCAACAGTGATAATATCTCCTGCAGGACTTTTGACGGAAATAACCAACTTCTTCTTCTGTGTATGTGTCACCTTATTTATTTATTTATTTACACCCACCAGCAGCTGCTACAATTTCTTGAAAATCTAAACCTGAGTATTCTGCATTTGAGAAACCTTTTGCAGAGGGGCTACATTTCCCAAAGACACACTAGATTTGCTAATACAAACAGGCAGGAAAAGAATGACTCTGCATAATTCAGCTCCTACTCAGGAAGTAGCTGGCAAAAGGAAGACTGTTCAGCTGGTTGTGTCAGGGGAGAAACATGCTACTACAAACATATCCAATTACAGCATTAGGCAGTACCTTTGGCCTGAGTCACTCAGCAATTTGTCTTATCAGTTTCTTCCTGATTATCTGGGTGTTGAGCAGATGGAATAGTTTCACTTATAATAAAACTAGTCTACCCATGGAATTACTCTAATTGACTATCTCATTTAAATCCATATGTAGGCATTTTGATTCCAGAATAAGCACACCTAATACAATTGGATTAACATAAACAGACATTAGGCAGCCTTGTTTTAGATGAGTATTCACATATAGAATTACCAAGAATAACTCAAGGTGTAGACAATTATTATTTAAAAATACTGTTAAATATTATTTTTTATGCAGAATTTTGAAAGGTCTTTTCTCTCTCAAATATTAATCTTCCATAGTATAGAACATAGAAAAACTGTATGTGCTGTTATAAAAAGATACAGAATCTGGACACAACATCATCTAGCTTTTTGCACAGCTTTCTGGGCAGAGTGTGAGAGAGAATATTTTATTGTGCTAATAGATTTCACTATCTTCTGACCAGTATTCAGGGTTACTGGTATAGGAGAAAGGAAGGATGAAGTGGGAGAAGAAAATATAAAAGGAAAGAGACCTTCAACCCCCCCACTTCCAGGATGTGGACAGATTTTCAAAGGTAGTCAGCTGCTTGCACTGTTATTCAAAAAGCGAGTTTGTATTTACCATGTTAATCTTTTTTACTGACTTTTGATTAAAGATCACCAGCAAATTTTTAGGGCTAAAGACTGAGTATGTCTCTTGCACAGCACTGAATGCACCACCACTATCAATAAGAACAACCCAAATTAAATAAAGAAAATGAAAGTCATTGTTTCAGAACAGGAGAGACACGCTGAATGTCATAGCCAATATTATTAGACACTATTGTGAGAAATATAATCAAACCCACTCCTGACTACTATTAGAGGGGAGAGAGGAGATTCTATTGACCAAATACACACTCAAAATCTTAAAACCATTATTTTTTATCAAGTGGTTATTAAAGCTTGCATATACATTAACACACAAATGCTTCAGGTTTTGTGCTTGGAAGGTCACCTTCTCCTTCCCCAGCCTCCACCAAAGGAGCCCCAAGTCAACCTCCGAGCATCCTGCTGGTGAAACGAAAGAATGATTTGTTTGTGACCAAATTAAAAACTAATTCAGGTCCAGAAATCTTGCTAAATTTCATACATTCAAAATAAATAAAAACTGAAAATTTTTTATCAGTTTTGTCCAATGCCGGAAAACACTCGGTGTAAATCTGCACTTTGAACTCTCAAGTTATTTCATCTTCTTAGTTTCCCTTAGTAATTACTCTCCCTTTAAGATTTACTGCAAATATGTCACTTACTAACAGCATGGGAGTGACAGAACAGCACCTCTTCCCCAAACAGTTCTGAGTCTCTCAGTTTAACTGTTTTATAAATCAGTTAAGTTATTAAAACTTAAGTGAATTGAAACATCTCTCCACTATATCCAGGGGACATTTCAGATACTAGGAGATAAAATGACTGTGTGCAGCATTCCTAGACCATAACTCCCCTCAGAATTTTCTCAGTGGCAATGCTGAATTAAGACATTCTCAGACCCTTTAGCTCTGCTGAAAATGAGGATCAATTCATTTGGCACCAGTGGCCCACAAGCCATTAAGCAGAAACCACAAGAGAAGGGCCTATTCTCATCACAGATCAACTCACTGTTGTAGGGCCTGCTTCCACTGTGAATCTAAAACCTGTTGCTGCACAACTGAGAGAAAAGAAGGGACTCAAGTCCATCAGTCAGCATTGCTATTAAAAAAACTATACAGAGCTGCATCTTCATGTTGAAATGAAAGATGTTACACAAAATTATGCTATGAAATCATTATTAAAGTAACTTTTCTCTCATAAAACTTAAACATCCAAATATGACATTTGGTATTCTTTGTAACCTTAAAACTCAGTTATCCCCATGCCTGGCTAGTGCATAGCAGAGCACTATGATCTCAGATGAGCCTCCTTCACAGCCACAGGTGCTTCCCACATATTAATAAAAATTATGTATATGAGTAATCACTAACAGAAGCCAGACAAAAACTGAATGAAGGCCTATGATTTCTTTCCAACTGAGCATTACAGTTTCAGATTTCAGATACACGTAAGTTTGCACACTCGCCTAATTCTGAGCATATTTTTAAAGTGCCTTTTTAAATCAAAGCCAGACATTTCCTACAGATTCTAGCCCTGTTTCATATACAGAGCTTGGGCCTTTCAAAATCCAGAAGCATAAAAATGCTAGGCAGGACATACCTTGCAACTCAGCCCACACTTCATGTATCTATAAAATACTCATTCTGAGTGAGCTCTGTGGTATTTAAACACATTTAAACACATCTCAGGAGGCTATGTGTCCCTTTGCTAACACCTGCCTTGGCTGGGAGTTAATCCTATAGCTGTAAGTGGTTTGACTATGCCTCTTTAAAGGAGTACCAAAGGAGCTGGTTAGAATCCTTCAGAACACCAGAAAGACTTCACCTATTTTTACAGCACTAAAACTCACTGTCATCAGACACTGTCAAACTTCCATGGTACTGAAATTTTAAGATACTGTATGTGTTACTGGTTTAAACTATACTGTAGTTTAGTCTTGGCCTATAATAAGGGAAATATATATATTTTTTAAATACCATCAAACTGCTTTATAGCTCTACAATGCTCATACTTACACAGATAAAGGTAACTATAAAAGAGGATGACAGTAAGTTCATCTTCCAAAACTGTAAAAAGAAATGATGTTAGCTTGAATGAGAAGTTTCACTGAATGAGCAGGGTTATATATGTAAATACTGTATGGTAAACTATTTAGTAAACAAATCTATGCTTTTCAGCTGATTTTTATTTTTATATTTTTAAGATAGTATCAAATTACCCCGAACTTTTAAAAAATATGCTTCTTCTGAAAACTCTATTTTACCTGGTTTCTGCTGCACTGGAATGCTTTCATGTTGCCCAAACAGAGCTTGCTTCAGGACAATTTTTATTTATTCCTGGGAGACTAAATCACAGTAGCATGTACCACGAAGTACAACAACCCAATGTAATGTGTGCTTCATAATTCAAAAATTATGTACTGCATAATCTTATGATTTATTTAAGCTACATGTCTCAGTCTTGGCTGTGGATTTTCATCCCTTTCAAATTGCAGATCCCCTTAGTGGTCTCTAGCCATATACAGAAAATTTATATCCAACGAAACCAGACTTGCTTCTTTTAGTTACTTCCCACAGACTGCTTTCTATTATTTTACAGACTCCAAATTTCTAAAAGCAGCACTCCAGACTAACTAATTACCTAGAGCTGGCTGGTAACAAGAGAGATTAAATTAATAGATGTAGCAGAGGACTGGGACTTGAGAAATAATATTCCATATTTAAACTCAACAGCATAAAGATAATTTGTTACTTTGAACACGATAAGGCAGCAATTAATAGCACAGAGTAGAATGAAAAGATATATAGATTAATTTTATTCTGTCACTGAAACAAAAGCCCCACAGCACAACTCAACGGTGAATTGCAATTAAAAAGACTGGATTTAAACCAACATTACAATTGCCTGGTCTTTATAAAATCAGCTACTGCTGTGTTAGGGGAATGTGCAATGTAATTTACATGTGGGCTTGCTAGAAGGGTGAGGAAGGTAAGCAAATCCACACTGTAACCGAAACAGCTAGAAGCATAAGCAGAGTGCATCAGCAGAACAAGAAAATAAAATATTTTTGCAGTAATATATTTTAACCAATTTTTAGAACTGTTTTAAAAGATAACTTTGCAAACACTGGCTGGTGACTAGTTTTGGATGGCTTACACCAAGGTGGGAGTGTGCTGTCAGTGGGTGATGTCCTCACTTTGCCTCTGGAATGCTTCTAGAAGCATGAATCAGAGAGACAAGGATCTAAGAAACAGGAAGGGGCGGGGAAGGGGCTTAAAAGTCCCATCACGAGCACAGTTATTTCGTTTCTAAACTCGATATCCATGCAGATCTGTGCCTCAGTTGTGCAGTCATTTGGAAACTCAATCATGAAACAAGAGGTTGTAGAAATTTTCATTTCTTCAAAGCATGGGTGTGGTATTGCTCTGGAAAAAAGATAGTTTGCCACAAGTTCAGGTTAGCAGGCAGGATCTAGAAGAAAGATATGGACAAAACCCAGCCCTTGGGATCCAATGTAAGATAAAATACCTGATCAATCTCCAGAGTGATCTGTACAGCACCTTGAACTAGCTTAGGATCAGCCTGCAGCTGAGAAATTTAGAAGGAGGAGACTGTCTACATGGGGCACATTAGCAGGTGAGGTGGAGGTCCAGCAGACCAGCATCCCACCCAGGGACTGACAACTGACAAGTACAGAGCATGACCCACACCTACAAGCTGAATATGGACTGTGCCATGTTTCAGATACATGATATGTTTAAGGAAGTTGTTTGAAGCTGCCCACCCTACAGCAGGGCTCGTGGAACACAGCTTTTGTACTCATTGGGAGAGGCCTCATTTGCAAAGATTTACTCAAGCAACAGCAGAGGAATTTAGCTTAAGGTTCTGATGACAGGAATGTGGCACTCAGCAGTGGGTCAGTAGAATCAGACTACTTGCCACATGACTGCAGTGATACAGCAGGGTCAAACCCCACAGTGGATTCTAGAAAAATAAAGTAGAACTTAGCCTCTGTGAAAAGTGTTCGAGAGCAACAGAACACTGCTTACAAAACTTTATTTTAAGTGCTCTTGTCTTTGTCTACAACAGCCTGATTCTTCAAGTACTGTGTTTAAATTAGGTTCGTAAACAAGAAGGTGTGGTAGAAAGGACCTACGTGCCACAACTACTTGAATAAATACTGAGAACAGTAAAGAATTGGGTAGGATGTAGAAGTGAAAACAAGCGGGTGCCAAAATAACTAATGATACTTGAAAGGAATGCCTGATTGATATGAACTCCAAGGAACGACTTCTACAAACAGTGGCAAACAGCCAGTCCTCACTAGTCAACCCCACCAGGCTAAACTGCTGTTCACAGGCTGCGTGGTGCAAACAGCAGCAGCATCTGGCAACTGACACATCTTCAGCCAAGATGAGCCACTCCTGACTTCAGAGGGATGAGGAGGGCACAAAAACTGGGCTGTCCTGAAAGGGGCTCCTCAGGAAAGACCAATGGCTAGAGCTGCCATGGCCTCCAAAGTTTCAGGGATGCCACTGCCAGGGCAGGAGGCAGACAAGCCCCAGGGGATGATGGAGCCCTTCCCACCCAGAGATGGTTTCCCCCAGTGGGAAGTGAGCATTTTCAACTTTCAACCTCCCGAGCCAGCTGGGCAGAACCAAGAAAGCTGCTCGGGCATCCCAACCCCACGGAACCTCCAGCGCAGGGTGAGGGAAGGCTGCTGGCATCATCTCCATGGCGGGGAGTGACGTGGTCTTGGCAGTCGCTCCCCTCCTTCTGCCCCTATGGGGTCAGAGATGCCGCCAGATGCCCGTGAGGAGACGATCTCCCTGAGGGAGCGGGAGGTCTCACAGCGGCCCTGGCGCCTGCTGCGAAGGCCGCCCCGTCCCCTGAGGAAAGACGATAGGGCGGGGAGAGAGCCGGCGGTAAGGAGATAACTGTGCCGCGCCCTCCGCCGATAAGCGGGCAGGGGGCTGCCGATCTCACCGCTCCTC